>JBBPBQ010000001.1:55216051-55237555 GCA_037974755.1 Cicer yamashitae
ATAAAAATATATTAAAAATATATTAAAAATATAATAAAAATTATGTTTTAATTTAAAATCATAATTGAATTAATAAAAATAATAATTAAAAATTATTCAAAAAAAAGTTTTTAAAATAATAAATTTTGAAATCAGTTTAAAAAATAATAATAAATAAAAGTATTTTTAGAATTAATTAGTTTTAAATAGCTTTTTATAGTAAAAAATATTTTTTAAAATAAATATCTAATATTTTTTTAATGTTATATATGTTTTTTAAATGTAATCCATTAAATTTTATTAAAAAAAAGTATGTGATCCATTAGATTTGTAAAATGTCTCAATTTTAAAAAATAAAGGGACCAAAATTGAGAAATTAGAAATAGAAGAACTAAAATTACGAATTAGTTAAAATAGGAAGACTAAAATTGCGAAATTAGAAATAGAGGAACCAAAATTACGCATCAGTTAAAATAGAGAGACTAAAATTGCAAAATTAAAAATAATATGATCAAAATTGCGAATTAGTTAAAATAGGAGAATAAAACTGCATTTAAATCTATTTGATTTGAAGCATATATTCACATATTTTGTTTAAAATATTTAAGGTCGAAGGAAGGTAGTATTTTCTTATATTACATTTTTTTTTGGAGCATCCTGACTTTGACGCAATTCAAAGGGTTCAACGAGCAATCAATATTTCACTATCTGGAATGTAGCAATCTTTATACCAACTATCATTCTTTTTTGTATTAACAATCGAAAAATGAACAAAATGGAAGATATCGATTTTTTCCTGTACTATCTATGAATTTCATTGGACTCAACAATAATACAATTGAAGCAAATTCTGTTAAGAAGTTCTCATCATGGTAAACAATGATACAATGGAAGTAAATTCAATCACGAAAATTTCGATTACGGTAACGAATCACACACTCACCTTCAAACAGATGAGAATTAGACACAATGTTACCATCATGAGTATATGAGGAAAAAGACGCTTGAGTAACGGTAAATCTACCACTATAACGGTAATCGGCCAGTCTACATCCTCTATAGAGTAATTACTTTTGGATTGTTCTGACATTCAATAACTGACTTCATGCATCTAATAGTTCTGTGGCATAAGGGTCTAAAATAAAGATATTAGGTGACGTCAAATAAATTTCATGTGTTTTTGAGGCAGTGACGCCAAGTGCCACAATTCACTTGATTCGAAACCATTAAAAAATAAACATATATTAAGTAGCAAATTCAAAAAATATTATTTATATATTTATTAAAACATTTAATCAACTTAACATTTTAAATAATATTTACTTAAGCTTTTACATGGTTTATTTTTAAAAAAATTAACTTCAAATTTAAATTATACATATATACATGAAAATAAAACTAGGGTCGGAGTTGAAGATTGACCACAAATAATATAAAAAATCGAATAAATGAATAATTTTTTTTAACCGTACGAGTAACTTTTTTAAATTATTATATATTTTTTTCTTTCCGATGAGTATTTCTTTTTTTCTTTCCTTCCTCTCCATTTCACCTTCTTATTGTTGGGGGGAATTCTAGTCTGATGTGGTTCACATATGTTTTCTCATTTCTCCATCATGGTTAACATTCAAATGGTAAAATTCTTCTTTTTTTTTTTTAAATGATTTTATCGCATTCCAAAGAATGCTAGACCATATAAAACAAAATATTTTTAAACTTAACTAATTAACAATAAAAAAAAATATAAGATTATAAATAATAATTTCGAAAATAAAAAATGAAAAACATAATTAAAAGAAAGTTCTATTCTAATTATGAAATGTATTTTTATAAAAAAGTATGAACATTATTTATTGTAATTATTATAAATAATAAATAATAAAATGTTAATAATGACAAATAAATATGATATTTAATATTTTATACTAATTAATTCTCACCTACTACTAGGCCAAAAAGAAGGGAAAAAGGGGATCCATTCAAATCCTTGTTGGGTTTTTATATTAATTTACCATTTTGTATAGTCAACTTTTATTTTTATTTTTATCTCTTTCCATTAAAAAATAATACTTTAATACATTTCTTCAAAAAAATATAAATACTTTAAGATAAGAAACAAAACAAAACATTTAAATTATTTAGAAGTGTCAATATCTCAGATAATCATCTCTCGATATTTTCAAAATATCATTCTAACTTTTATCTGTTTTCGAGGTAATGACGTCAAGTTCTACAATTCAGTATCTCAGATTATTTAGCATGTAAATAAATTCACTCACACACAAGTCGTGTTACTCTATTGTGAACTCAAAAATATTTATCAGATTTCAATTCTCTCCATTATTGATAGGCTTTTCTCTTCAGAATCTTCGGCTATTCTTTCATCTCCTCTTTAGTCACAATTATTTGTGTATGTTCTCCACATACTTCATTTTTCTTATCTCAATTTTGAATGTTGATGTTAATTTTTTTCACCATTCTTCATTTATGATTAGGCAAAATGTTTGAAAGAGGTTTTGCTTAAGATGTAATGTGTCTTTTCTTCAGAAGATTTTATAGATTTTTATTATTTTTAGTATTTTATACGTCACACTGAAATGATTTTTTTTTTTCTTCTTTGATTCTCATCTTTTGATGAGGCTTGACCCATGAAAGAGAATGTTTAATGCTGATTTTTGTTTGTTGATGATTTCATGATTTTGTGAAGTACTATTTTGACTTTTGTTTATTTTCAAGGTAGCGGAGTCACAAAGCCCACAATTCAGTATCCTTAGTCACTTAGTGGGTAAATAAACCCACTAGCATGCAAATCTTGTTACTCCTTTATAAATTCAAAAATCTTTTAAACATTTTTTTATTTTATTTTTCTACTATTGATCGATTTTTTCTTCGATCTTTTTTAGTTTTTCTTCTTTTTCCTCTTTATCCACATTTACTTGTAGATGTTATGTTGAAATTAAATTTTAGTGATATTTTTTTGCGATTATGTAAAAGTTTCAAAAGACAGTTGATTTTTTTAATTGATTCTTGTGTTTTTCAGTGTCATATTGAATTCAATTATTTTTCTTCTTTTTCTTCATTGATTCTTGTCTTTTGGCAGGCCTTGGACACCAAAAAAGTATGTTTATTGTTGATTTTATTTTGATGATTTTATGGATTTTTGAAATATTAATTTGATTTTTGTCAATTTCGAGACGGTGATGTAACAAAACCAACAATTTAATATCTCAAATCACTTAGCATGTAAATAAATTTACTCGCATGCAAATCTTGTTACTCAATAGTGAATTCAAAAATCTTTTAATAGGTTTCATTTGTCCATTATTGATTGACTTTTTCTTTCTACTATGCAACTCTTCTTCTTCTCTTTATCCGTACTTACTTGTATATGTGTTGCACATATTTTTCTTTTCTTGTCTCAAACTTGAATTTTGATATTAAATTTTAATGTTTCTTCTATGTGATTATGCAAAATGTTCGAAAAAGATTTTGCCTAGGATTCAATGTGTATTTTATTTTGATAGTTTTGTTTACTTTTATTATTATTATTATTATTATTATTATTATTATTATTATTATTATTATTATTATTATTATTATTATTATTATTATTATTATTATTATTATTATTGTTGTTGTTGTTGTTGTTGTGTTTTCAATGTGACACTGAAATCAATGGTTTTTTCTTTTACTTTATGATTCTCATCTTTTGATGGTTGGATAGTGAAAAAGAAGGTTTATTATTGATTTTCTTTTGATGATTTTATAAATTTCTAAAATGTATTTTTTGTTTTTGTCTGTTTCAGAGACGCTAACGTCACAAAACGCATGTAAATAAATCAATTCACATGCAAGTCTTGTTACTTCATTGTGAGCTTGATAATCTTTAACATTTTTCAATTCTCTTTAATATTGATCGACTTTTTCTTTAGTCTCTTGAGATTATTTTATTTCTCCTTTTTATTCACACTTACTTGTGAATGTTCTTCACATGCTTCCCTTAAGATTCAATGTGTCTTTTCTTTCAATGATTTTGTGAATTATTTTATTGTTTTGTGTTTTTAATGTAACCCTAAAATCAATTTTTTCTTCTTCTTTAATTTCCATCTTTTGATGAGGTTTGGAAAGTGAAAGAAAATGTTCATTATTGATTTTCTCTATTTTATTTTTAATATTACTTATTTTTCTTCCTTGATTCATGTTCTTAGATAAAGGAAGATAAATACAAATATTTAAAATAATGTGTTGAGCTTACGTTTATGTTGTTGCTGTTTTGAAATAGTTTAAATCAATGATGGATGTTATTTTTTTTAAGTTAATATTTATGTTGTTGCTGTTTTAAAATAGTTTAAATCAACGATACGTTAAAATGGTTTTTTTTTCTTCTGAAAAGGGCTGGAATGGTATTAGAGTTTTTGTTTTTGACAAAATGAAATGGTATTAGAATTACACTATCTATAATAATTTTTTTATTATACATTTTTTGGGGAGGGGTGAGAGAAGATAGATACATATTTAATGTGGACTATCTGTAATGGTTACAGTGTGACCCAATGTTAATTAATGACGTTGTCAAATGTCAAAGTCTGGGTGTTACTTTTTGCAAGTATTTTTTTTTTTTACTAATACTTTTTGCAAGTATTAACTCTTTGTTTTTCTTTTGTACAAATTAACTCTTTGTATTTATTAGTCACTTTTAAAATAGAGTTGACTATATAAATAATCAGAACAATTAATTTAGTAAAATTCATGTGAATTTTACTCTATCAAAGTCCAATTTCATTTATGTGCATTTTCAGTGTTTTATTTGCCTTGTCTGGTTGAGAGGGCAATTTGGATTTTATTTATGTACTATTATTATTCACACTTTAGTTGAGCTAATTAGCTGATGCCGAAATTAATATTTACATAGTGTTCTTACCTCTATTAATATTGCTTTGTGCAGCTATATGAAGGTTGAGTTAAATGTAACTTTGCAATGTATTTTTTTTATTAAAACGTGGTTCATAAATCTTAATTATTTCTATTAATTTTCCTGAAACATTTCACCATAATAGAAATAAGACTTATGAGACACACTGGCTGCAAGCACATTTGAGTAAAAATGATACACACATTTATTTAGCTTATTAAGTTCCTTTATTTTGAGACAAATGTTGCAAATTAATTCTTTCAATTTTTTTTTTCTCTCAATTTGCAGTGTATGTCTATAGAAGAATCAACCATGGAGAATAATTTTGTACCAAATGGTCTCATATCTAGTGAAACAAGCTTTGTTGCTAAAGTGCTTGAAAGAGATAGATGGTCACAAGTTGAAGCGAGAACTATAGAGCTACTTAGATACATTAAGCCCAATCATAAATCCGAAAGACTTCGAAATAATGTCATTTCTTACTTAAAGGGTCTCATCACGAACCATCTCCCTTGCCGGGTAACAAAACTCTGCTTCATTTTTTCATTGTTAGTTATAGTTGCTAACAGGCTATCAAACAATTGAATGATATATTATTTGGTGCAGTTATAATACTAGCTATTTATTCGTGACATATAATAGTTGTGGATTTAAATCTTGCACTTTTCATTAATGTTTGTATTTTAAGCATATAGATTTTGTCTTGTGTTTTTTTCAACGAGATTTTATCTTAATTAAATACAGGCAATTGATGATGAGAAAATCTAATGCGGTAGGTTTAAGATAGATTTAATTAGACCTTATAATTCAACGGTAATAAGAACTTGTGTATCGTGAACAACTTGAGTGACTTGTACACCATAGCAATTGCCTTACTTTACCTTTCAAATGTAGTAAATGTGAACCTCTTTAATTAAGGCTAACACACATTTTACAATACAAATTCTTCTTATTTAATTTTTTTGATTTTCCGTAGATTTCCTCCATCTAAAATAATCATATTGATTGCAGTTGATATAAATATCACCAAATTTAAATGGTGTTCAGTATCTAATAATATTATCGATAATTAATCTGTGCCAAAAAATTATACATAATTTTCAACAATATTTTTTCATTCACAAAAGTTCAACATGAGACACTACTCGAGGAATTCGAGTCAAATTTTTCTAAGAACAATTTAACTTTATATCAATAAGTTTATTTCTAACTATTTTTGAGCCCAATTTTAGATCAAAAGTTGTAAATCTTTGCCTTTTCAATTTTTTCTAATGAAAACAATGTTTGGGCTAAACTTTAAGCAGTCCAAAAAACTCACTCATGTGGACTCAAGTTTAACACAAACCAAAACGGCAATGCATTAAACTATAAGCCTGAAATTATTCCTCTTCAATAACAGAGCTTTGATGGAAGAGCGAATGTTTTTTATCAACCGTCTTAGTAGCATTCAAATTGGAATAAAGTGTGAGTGCCGAATCTGGCATGGCTAAAAAAGGAATTAATTAATGAAGCAACAAAAGGAAGAAGCACATCTTAATGCTTTGAGTGAAGCAACAAAATTAGCAGAATTGTTTTATCATTTAAAATGACCTTGTTTAGGGAAAGTGAACAATATATAATCATCCTCCAAAATGAATGAACCTTTGAACTTCTTTATTGCACCAGGTATTACCGTTTGGTTCAGTACCCTTGAAAACTTACTTACCAGACGGAGACATTGATCTAACTACTTTTGACATCAATCGAAGTTTGCCAGAAAGTTTCATTCCAGAAATCCTCCGAATTTTAGAGAGTGAAAGGAAAAATAAGTTTGCTCCATTTAAGGTTAAAGAGGTTCATTTTGTACAAGCAGAGGTGTGTTTCTTATCAGCTTAATTCACATTTATCCAATGCATTTTCATATATAATTCAATTCAATGTTTTGTGTTTTGGTTTCGATTTTATATGTTGATTTTATTTTTACACTGTTTGAATCATCCGAATATTGTTAGTGATTTTTAATATTAATGCAAAATTGGCCAATTCGAAGCATGTTGATAAGGTAGTAGTATTTGTGTACTTGTGATTGAGGTAAACTAGTAGTAAGAATGGAGAATGCAAGATGAGTTAGCTTGTTTTAAACATTGGGATTAAGATGGTGTTAATCCATTCTTCACTTTTTTGTGATGTAGTGTCGAAAAAGTTCTCTTGTTGGAAGAAATTTCTAGATAAGCTGCTTAGAAATACCATAATCTAGTGTTTTCAATATTCAGTTAGATTCAGGTGCTGATTTTATGTGTTTCGAGCCTGCTTAGGTCCAATGATCTATTGTATGGTTTTAAACGTTGATTTATGTTCATCTTTACACTCTTATTAAATGTTGATTTTTTTATATTTTTTGTTGCTGGTTTGGTTTGAGTGTATCTGCAGCACCTAACACTATCTTGTTATTTCTAACAGGATTTCACACACACACACCACAAAATATGTATATTACATCATAGCAATATTAAACATTGTTCTATGAGCCTCACTTTTTTTTCCCTGTATTCTTCGACCTTCCCCTATGTCAAATATTTGCTCTTGTTTCATATTTCGACCCCTCTTCATTTGGTAATTGATAAAAATATCTCACACCTTTCACGTGTTTCTTCTTCTTGTTCAATGCCAGGTGAAGATCATAAAGTGCTTGGTTGAAAATTTTGTAGTTGACATATCTTTCAACCAATTGAGCGGTTTATGTTCGCTGTGTTTTTTCGAAGAGGTAACATTCGTTGTAGAAGTTGTGATTGTTGTCGAGCATATTTTTTCTGTTGCAGAGATCTCTAACAAATAATTTGTTGTTTCAGGTTAACTATTTGATAAGACGGAATCATCTATTCAAGCACAGTATTATATTGATAAAAGCTTGGTGTTTCCATGAGAGTCGCCTCCTGGGTTCTAGCAGCGGACTCCTTTCAACCTATGCATTGGAAATTTTAGTCTTGTACATATTTAATCTTTACAACAATAAATTTGCTGGACCACTTGAGGTGACCAACTTGTTTCTTTTGGCGTATATATTAATATTAATGTGGCTTATGAAGAATAAGAAAATAAAATGTATGTTATTTTGATCCTTTTGTTGGCATATCTTAGGTACTTTTTCGATTCCTGGAGTTCTTTAGTAAATTTGACTGGGAAAACTATTGTGTTAGCTTGAGTGGACCAGTGCCCATACGCTCACTTCCTAATATGATAGGTATGTGAAAAAATTTCTTGTATTGAATCATATCTCTTGAATTACATGTTCTTTTTTTCATTATGGCTGATAGCTTTTACTCGTTTATTCTTGAATTCAAAATTTTGATAGCCAAGTCTCCAAGAAATGATAGCCAAAGCCAAGACTTGCTGCTCTCGAAATGGTTTCTTGGTGCCTGTAAGTCCTGTTATGGTAATGTGCCGTGCGGCCAAGAAAGTCATGAGAAATATTTTGTTCCCAAACATATTAACATTATAGATCCTTTGCGTGCAATCAACAACCTGGGTCGTAGCATCAACAAGAGTATGTCACATTAAAACCTTGGCTGAAACAATTTTTTTTTATTGAAGATGATGTTTCTGCTACAATAGCTGGAAGAAAAATAAATGTTTATTTGTTCCTTGAATATATAAGCTGTATGGCATTTTGTGTCTATAATATATTCTTAAGAGACATGATTTTTTCCCACTTTTTGAGTGTGATATTTTGACTGGTAAATTAATAAATGGATTATCTCTCATTAATAGAGTTTTGAAAAACAAAATCTCTACACATAATTTTAGATTATGCTTAATAGTATCTATGTGGATCTCAACTATTGAAAATTTTAGATGCCCTTTTAGACCTGTAGTTAGATCTCATTTTAAGAATAATCTATATATGTATCTAGAGCTAATACAGGCTAGCTGATGGATTATTTCTGTAGCTTCTCTTGTGCTCTACCTATGGTATATTTGAAGTAGTTTTATTGTACTTTTATTTAATTTTTCCTGTTTTTAATTGTTTGTCTTTGCTCAAGAAAGAAGATAGCTTATTTTTCCTATTACTCGTGTTTCTTCTTCTATCTAAACATCTGATTGTCTGGTTATAATATCTACAGGTAGTTTATCTGATAGCCTTGTTATAATCTACTACTCTACAGGTAGCTTCTTTAGGATAAAGAGCGCAATCTCTCTTGGTGCTAAGCGGCTGATGAGAATATTGAATTGCACAGATGAATATTTAATAGCTGAATTTGATTTCTTTTTCAAAAACACGTGGGATAGACATGGGAATGGTTATTGGATTGATGTACACATTTATAATCTTTATATAAGAAATAAAAAAGTTGGAAGGTCAACATGTCAAGAATCTGAAATTGAACAGGCTCAAGCTTCTCATGAGTCTCAGGGTATTTACCGGAAGCTTGATAACCATTTAAAAGAATCAAAACAAATGGTTGGAACCTCTGATGCCTGTGCTGTTTCTCAAACTCGGAGCTTGAGGACTGGTAGGATGTTGATCTCTGATAGAAAACATACAAATTCCTTGACAAATGCATTTATTGATAAAGGCAAAAGTCCTCAATGTTCATCAAGTGAAGTTCATGCCATGCATCACTTTGCTTGTGATTGCTCTAGTCTAGAACCTGCTCCTATATATAGTGAAGCTCCAACTCAGCATTGCAGTGCTTTGGTATCAGAAAGAGAAAGTGGACTGATCCATTCTTCTTCTTCTTCTTCAATGACTAATAATAGCATGGGATCCAGCTCAAGATCTGAAGTTTTAGACAATCAGAATGTCAAAATTTCTTCTGAAGAAGAAAATGCAGTTATATCAAAAAATGCTTCAGATATGGGACTGCTTAAGGAAGAGCACGATTGTGTGGATATTTCAAAAAATAGTGGGAGTAGGAAGGTCATTGATTATCTCGACGCCCTAATGCGCGTGAAATCGAATAAGGAAATTGGCCATTCTGTAGAAGAGGCAACAATGCTGCAAAAGGAAGAGCCTGGTTTTGGGAATACTACAGAAATTTATAGGAGTCCCAAGTTTGGTGGATATTTGCGAGCATTATTGAGTGTGAAACCAAGCGTTGTGTCTTCTTCACCTCCGCTGCCGCCCCCACCAGCACAGAACGTGCCTTTTTCTCTAGAAGTGGATCAATTTCCTAAATTGCTACGGTTTTCAAAAGCAACGAGTAAGCGGAAAAGTTGGACAGTTGCTAAAGACAGGGCTCATCCACCTGCTGTAGGAATCACAGATAGTAGTAATGTAATGAACCCTGCTGCAAGCTCTGGAGACGCAACTGCTTCAGACTTAACTACTGGGACCAACCTTTCGTCCTCGCCTACGAAGACTAGTAAATCTGATGGTATCCATGGTACATCAACTGTGTCCATGGATATTGTTAGGCACGAGAGCCCAATTTATGAAAGTGCTACACATGTTCAGGATCTTCAATTAACCCACATTGAGCAAGGGTCGATGACTGTGTGTATCTCACCAGTTTCTGACACTCCTGTTATTGTTGGTAGTCCTTCAAGCCAAATATCTGTTGATAACCAAAGCTTATCAACATGTGCATTTGGTTTCTCTATGACACAATTTCCATTCACATACAACAATCTTCCTACTGAGAATGAAACTACTTATATGAATGCTGCTTCCCATGTTAACAGTATCAGTCAAGTTGAAGCTTTACAACATTTATTGAACCAAGCTTCTGATATTTTGAATGGTGATTATGAAAGCTATTGGATGAATCTTCAATACGGATGGCATTGTCAGAATGGACAATTAGAGGAGCCTTTGTTTTTTCCTACACCTTTTGTACCGCCAATGTATTTTCGAGCACAATATTCTTGGAATAGCAGACCTTCAAGTTCTATGAACGTTATGGCTCCCTTGGTTCCTGGAATGCCAACATCACTTGATTCTGGTTCACATGAGGGTATAAATCAACGTGTATCTTGTTGGCTTCCCAGATTCAGTGGCGGAACTGGATCTTTCATGCCAGACCCACTAGTTTACCACCAGGTTAATACTTATTTCAGCCTTTCAGCTGCAAATGTTCTATTGACTGTGATATTTTCTAGTACAATCAAGTCATATATATAATAGATAATAAAAGTCTAAAACAAAAGATACTTTTTTTTGTACCATCCGGTTCTTATGAAAAAAGACCTTAATAATCTGAAGTTCGGCCATAATTGTTTCAGTTAGAAATCGAAGTCGGATACTATCGGAATGATTTGATTTTAATTGAAACACATTAACCACTTGGTTACAACAAAAGACACATTGTACCACTGCCACATGAAGGTCTAATCACATGCCTATTTGTGGTTTGATGCTGTCTTATGAGGAGAAAATGTTACTAGTAAGATTTTGTACTTCAAAATATTTCATAGACCATAATATGTTTTTAATTTTTAAATTTTACGCAGAGATATTACAACAGAGAGATGTACATCAAACATCAGAACGCAAATTACAAAGGTGGAAGGAGGGAAGTTGAGAATTACAGGCAAGTTGAGAGGCCAGGGAACTCAAATTCCAATTCAAGGGGAAGGTTTTCTGGATCCGGCCAGTCTCACAGGAAAGTGAAGAAGCCAAGAAATTTGAATTCTAATTCAAGGGAAAGGTCTTCCTGCCGCGGCCAGAGTCACTACAGGAAAATTGAAAAACCAGGTACATATATGGTTCTTTCTCTGTAATATCATAAAAAAAAAAATAATAAATAAGTAATGATTATAACAAGTGACTTTGCTGGTGTTTGGTTCTCTTAGAAGGTAAAAAAGAAGCATTACATCAAGGTGAAGCCCCAAGTAGTGCAGTTAATGAGCTGGAAATTTTGGAAAGGGATTCTAAAGATAATTCTCCACATCAGCCCTGATCATAATCCAATTTCATCGGGGTAATGCTTTGTTTTAATTCATTTTCTTTCCTTTATTTTTTCTCCTCACTATAGTGCTTATTTAACACCCCTCTCAACAAATGGAAGAAAAAATTAAGTTAATTTTCGAGAGAGACCATAGAAAATCTAGATTTTCTGGAACTTCATTGATGTCAGCTGTTTCCTTTCACAGTTTGTACAATATAGAAAACGGTTAGATACCGTTGCGTTAAAAAGACACTTAGAGCAAGTGCACTGTATTGCAGAAGTAGTATAAAAGATTATCGTATCCACAAGGATTAATTAACAAGTACCAAACTAATAATAATTATTTATTATTTAGACTGACAATAATGGTTGAGTTGTTACGGTAATGAAATAACTAGTAACAAGAAATTATGAATAAAAGTGTAAAGTTGGAGATCGATAGAGAGAAGTCTAGGGTCATGGTTTCACTTGTAATTTTGATTATCCCCGATTCTAGTTCTATTTGAATTCCTTTCTTTTGATTCAATTATCAATCTCTTTACTAAGACTATATAGAAAACGGTTGGATACTCAATTCAAACTTATAAGGAAGAATAAGATAATCTACCATGTGTGTAGTTAGTGTATAGGTTCCAGCAGTTATTGGTCAGGTTCATGAGAATGTAGAATTTGACCGATTTATCATTTATTATGAGTTAAAAAATATTGATATTCTGTATTATCATCTTAACAGACAATCATTTATGATGTTTGTTGCATTGAATTGAACAAGGTTTTGCAAGATTGACACCCTGTCGATTTACGTAGAAACTGATTTATTATTATTAGCCAGACATATTCTCCTTATTTGTCTGTGCTTCCCCCCTACCAAACTTGGACAATTGACCTTTTTATACACACAAAAAAAAAAAAAAGAATAATAATATTGAGAGTACTCTTATATCCTCTCTGCAGGTAATTGATCCATTTTATGCATTGCGTGAAGAGGGGTTTATATGTTTTATCTTCAATTCTCCACCTCAAGGTTCTCTAGGTGGTTTTCAACAAGAATTTCTAGAGCCTTACCTTTTTAGGCTCTTAGTTTATGATTTCTGTTGTATATCAGTTGCAAATGTCATCATGTAAAGCTTCTGCTTGGACCATCTTAAAATTTTACATTAGTGATATCAAGATACAACTCTTACTCTATATGAAAAGTTATTCAAACTTGAAACCTTTTTACAAGATTGAAATGTATATATACAAGGCTATTTTACAAACCAACTACTACTTCAAGGAAAATAACAAGCATCCCTCCCACTTCTCCAAAACCATTGTGGGAAGTAACTATATGAGGACTACAAAACTCTCACTTTGATGATCTATACCTTAGTCACCAATTTTTAAAGGCCTTCTTGAGCAAGATGTCTTCTTCCATTTTGCTAGCCTTGACAAGAAGATTAATACTTCTGATGGGTCACGCAAAGAGTACAAAGCACTTGTTTCTCTTGGAATTGAAGACACTATAATTGGATAACCTTGCCCTCTTCTTTGTATAACCTGCCGAAATTTAAGGAAAGCCATGATTAACTATCAACTCGGTATACATATGCTTATGTTATATATATCCTTCAGTGTAAATTAAGTGATGGTAACATGCATGGTGCAGGAAAAGGAGATAACTAAAGTAAGCCTGTATACCTTAAAAGCATCTTCATCAGTTTTATCATCACCAATATACACAGGAAGGATATTGTTGGAACTGCTTAATCCTAATGTGTCTAGAAAATATTCTACAGCATTTCCTTTGTTCCATTCTATTGATGGCCTAATTTCCATAACCTATACAAATAAAAAAAAAAATCAGTATGTAAGAGGAATCAGATAGGATTGATTATTAATTTCATAAACAGGTGGAGTTAAATATTAATGCATATGATCTAGGATACCTTTTTACCCTCAGTCACGCAAAACAGTGGATTTTTTCCAAGTACAGACTTCACTTTCTCTTCCAAAACGTTATAATCCTGGATTCAAACATCATTAACTTTAGCTGTAGAACTATATAAAAAAATAGTAAATGATAGGAGAACAAACATTGCTTACTCAAAGACATGTTAAGTAATAATGATAAGAAAAAAATATTAGAAATTAAATATTACCTTTTCATGAACCTGACGGAAATGTACAGAGATGCAGAATCCATTGTCTTCTATTTTTGCACCTTCTATGTCCTTTATTACATCCTCTAATCTTCTTAATATCTGATTGCACAAACAGTTAACCACTCAGTTTTCGCTCTAACATACATTGAAGTGTAGTGTTTTTGTTGTTGAAGATATTGAAGTGTAATATTGAACACCATAGTATGCATAACATTTACTTTGGTAATATTACATTGAAGATTATTTATGCCAATTTAAATGATTTTTTCTTACAATAATCTGTTCAGTTAATTAATTGTATGCTGGAAAGAGTGTGCGTAAGAACACATGACTGCATGAATATGTTGATGGAAGGGAAGAATTTGAGTTTTGTTAGTACTAGTTAAGAAATCAAAAGTGGATTTTTTTTTATTTTTTTGAAATAAATTTTAACATTACTAATGTTTTAATATTTTTAATAAATATTTACAATTTCTTAATTAGTGTCCTTGAAATAATATCAAAATTCTAAAAACATATGAGCAGTAAGGATTGAATTTTGAATCCTGTGACTGTTACATTCATCAACTCACCCCAAAACAGCACCAATTAGATCAAGGTATATGATTTTATTACATCTTTCAACTTTAGTTCAAGAAATGAGAAACATAAAAAGATAAAAATGCAACACCAGAAGATGGTCCCATGTAACTTGCTGACCTCTTGAATTGCAGGCAAAAACTTCTTGGCAGGTTGAAAGGGAACTTCATTGCCCTATAATATATATCATTAATGATTCAAGTAAGAGTAAACATTTATGGTAAGTTAACTAAAAAATGACAACCTACATAAAATTTATGTAAGATATACATATAATTTAATTTTTTATTGCGTATATATATTGTCAATTTAGCTAAATCTTACATACTGTACATATATAATACATTCTATTCAATAGGTTTCCTTTAAAAATAGTAATTTTGTACTAAAAATAATATTATAATTAAAAAGGGTTCAATTATACCGGCAACGATGGAGTTACTCACATTTGTGTCAAGATTAGTGTCGCGTTGCTTGCCGTCAGAAGATCTAATTGGCACTGATGGTGCTATTATGTCCATACCATGACTCCCAGCATAATATAAATTATTTAATTTCACGAAATCTTTTACCTAAACCAAAAAGTAATCATGAGAATTTTTTTTATATAAAAAAAGGAACAAATAAAAAATTAAGGAAACTTTATACTCACTCACCTTTTCTCTGCTTCTTCCACTAATAATTGCTGTTGGAAAATAAGTAGCAACTTCACGCACTGCTGTACGCATCTGCCATATTTATATCAATATTAAATTAAACACCACTTGCACTTAAAGTTAAATTCCAGACATTATTATATTAATTAGTAATTAATAGGAAAAAAAAAAAAATCACACGCATACATATATCCTAAAAATACTTGTTAAACAAACATAAATAAAACTTTATTTTAAAAACATGAAATTTTAAATTTTTAAGAGATTGTATGTACAACTTTCAATGCAAATTCAATATAAAGTTTCTATTTTTAATAGGGTAAATGAATGTATTTTACTTAATTACCTCATCAGACATGAAAGCGCATTCAGGGTCATTTACAATGGGTGATAAGGTCCCATCGTAATCTAAAAATAGGACAATCCTCTTTCGAGTGGCAGCTTTCATCAATTTATCAAACGAGCTCAGCGCCGAAGGGTGCCTTACCTATTAATGCAAATAGTCTATTGTGAGCATGATAATTAATTAATGATTAAATCATGGCACCCACGTCACCATCAACTTCTAACGATGAATTATATTGTTGTAGTAGTAGTAGTACATTTATATAATATTTAGGCATAAGATATTATTTTCTTTGGGGGGTGGGGGAACAATGATGGTTTAGAAAGTGGGCAAAATTGTATTAAAAAAAATAAAAAATAAAGGGACAAAAGAAACACATAGCCGTAGGATTTTTATATTTTTTTACGGGATGACACATAGAACTTTTGTTACTTAAGAGTAGTTAGTTTAGTCCAAAGTATCCCAATAGAAAATTAAACATTTGTTATCGAAAGTATTGTGGTTTACTTGGTTGGTGCATGCTTACCAGCCATGAATCATAGGGAATGAGATTGGTATTGGTTAGAGTATGATGAGTCAAATTGAGTCCCCTTGGAATTAAAGACTGTTCATGACCATCGCTCGTTTCTTCCTTTGCCTTCAAAATCGGTTGTGAAATCCGCTTAGTGTTATGTGTTGTTTGAAACCCCATGCTCTCTCGTAGCTTCGTTAGCTTCTTCTTTATGATCTATAATATATTCTCAGAATTAAAAAAATAAGAAGGCGTATATGTTAGATTACATTTCTTCTTGAGTACCTTAGCACAAAGGAAATAAATTATCACATGAAAACAAATGCAATTTATTTTTATTTGTTTTTCTTTTAGCACTCCAATTCTTAGGAAGGTGAAACACCGGTCATTCAAAGTTTGACCAGAAAGTAATTAAGTAAAATTTAATTAAAAATTATTTCGATCAAAATTCAAAACAAATGAAACTTAATTGTAATGTTTGTGTCAATAGAATTATCATAGAAATAAAAAATAGAAAAAGATATGAAATACATGCACTTCCTTATTTACCTTGAAAGTGACAAGTAGAAAAATCATATGTTTCATGTTTAATTGGAATCTCCGGTTGTACTGATTCCTGTCACCTTCATGCAACAATTTCCTAAAAACAAATGGTAAAAAGGGTCTAGATCAACATAACTAATTTCAGAAATTTGATCATCTATTAATCAAATGGAAGAAATATATATATATATATATATATATATATATATATATATATGTATATCATAAAATAATATTCAATTAATATAATAAAACTCCATTATTTTATTTGTAAATATTTCATTATTTATGATTGATTGTTTGATTCTATTGATATAAATAAAATTACAATGATAAACGGCAAAAATTCACCCAAAAAAATTATATACGGCAAAATATTCATAGGTCATGGGCTTAAATAATAAAACATAAATAACAATTAAAAAGCCCAGTAAGGAAAATATGGGACCGCAAATGGCTGTGGGCCGTGAATCCGTGACTACTAATAGCAAATTGTCAAATTAGTCAACGGGTGTTTCGTTGCCCCCAAGAACCCGATGTGGGCCCCACATTGAAAGTAAAGGTTGATTGCACCAAAACAAATATTCTATACTTATATCCTAGCATTTTTTGAAGGGTCTTTTAATATAGACTTCTCATAAATCGTCAAAAGTGGATGAAGAGATACTATAGTATATGTATAGTAAGTCAATATATAATTGAATTTTTCAGACAAACTAAATATATTACTATAATTTTTAGGTAGAAGATAGGATGTAATTCATTGTAACAGATAATTTATTAAAGTCTATCGTTAGACTTGGTCCAAATTAAGATTATCATCTTTTAGTATTGTTCTTAATTTCTTTAGTATTTTATTTTTACTAATTTTTTCTAACATGCGAAATCATGAAAGCGCAATATGTTGTGATTTTTGCGAGTCGTTGGTTTGCATTCATATATGACAATATGTCATTGTCAAACCCCAAGTTGAACCAATTTTCATGATATGTAATTGAAGCAAACAATATAAAAGGAGTGATCATATTTAATGGAGCCTTTTCAAGAGAGCAAGATTAAAATTTGTCATGATTTTGGTGGATAATTACATTAGTGCATCACATGGAAACTTGTTTTCCTAGGTATTTCCATCGAATGAAAATCTGAAACTAAAATATTGACACAATCTAAGTAAAAAAAAAAAAAAGTTGTACTAGAGACATATAAAAAAAGAGAGGGAGAGAATCAATCAAAATCATAATCATGTACTTATAATTAATTCCCCAAGACTACCTTAGAAATGCTTCAAATAGTTTTATTTTTGTCTTGGAAGTCATTTTCACCCATCAAATTCAAGAACATATTTAATATGCAAAAATGTTGTCTAGCTACTTTCAATGAATACGGAGAAACCAGGAGCTAACAAATGTTTTCAGTGGGCCAATAAATTAAGGAATAATGTAGTTAAATAACATGAAGGTCATTTTCTAAATTGAATTTTTTTTTCTTTTGTTTCGTTTAAATAAAATAGTATAGAAAGAAACAATACCGAAAAAAACAAAAGGACTATGTATTACGACTATTAAAGAATGTTAGAGAGATTTGAAAACTTGTCCACATACAAAGGAAAAGTTTGAAATTGACTTTGGTTGTAAAGTTGGGTAGGATATTAGTCGATTCTGACTCAGATGAGAGTGAAATAAGCTGAAAAAATTAGTAAAGTTATGAGTTTAAGTCTACATCAACAATTATTTATACTTTTTTCAATTTTATTTATTTTTCTATCACAACACTCATCACATCATTTTCTTTCCTTTTCATTTTTTATTTTCTTTCTATCTTCTCACATCCCAATGATGAAAAGTGAGACATTAATCTTTTATTCCTTGAATGAATCAATCGACATAACGGGGTATAACTACTCAATATATGTTGGTTAGCTTTTAATTTGGGTCCACTCAACTACCTCTCAACACCACATTCTAACTGATTCAGTTTTTTTCCCCTTTCCTTGACTAATTCAATCAAGCTTATGACAAATAAGTTAAGTATTATTCTCTTAAACACATAAGTTAAACTTTAATTTATTTGGTACGCTATCTATTGCTAGTGGATTTCATGACAAGATTAGTATAGTGACAATAATACTAGTATATGATAATTCCTTTGGTTTCAAGTGAACTATGGGAAAAGAACTTACAATATCATATCATATGCATTTAAAAGAGTATATTTCTAGCTTAATAGCCCCAAATTAATTGCAAGTATAGGCTACATACTGCAATTTTGTGCTTTTAGTGCACAATAATAATAATAATAATAATAATAATAATAATAATAATAATAATAATAATAATAATAATAATAATAATAATATTATTATGGTGAAAAAAAATTATTGAAGGAAATTATTTCCTTTAGATCAGCGCAGATTATAGGAGTGTAAAATGATTTCCATTGAAATTGAATATAAAGGTTTTAACCTGCCACATTGAATAAACAAATCTTTAGCTTTACTCAAAATTGGCAAATAGATTAATTGGAAATTGATTTTCGCTAACCATAAAATTAAAACAAATAAATTTCCTACCGTTGCCCAAAAAAAAAACAAATACATTTTACTAAGTTAACCTTTATAATTAAATACAAATTAGAAATTTGCAAACTAACTAAGTCTTGTGAGATAGATTAGTAGTTTAATTGATTTGAAGTATAAGGTTAAAAAAAGGAGAATTATACTTTATTTTGGTGGTCAAATTGTGAAAGAGTGTACAAAACATTGTTTCAGTCCCCATAGACTTATTTTGAAGACATGCATAATAACTTGTACCCACAGATTCCAGAATAAACTAAAAAAACAGAAGGCTGAATTCTGTTTTTAGCTGTGAAAAGAAAGTGACAGGTAACGGTTGGTGAATTTGTTCTAAGTCTAACACCACACCAACCACAAACTCGTGAACAGTCTTAATTAAAAACGGAAAAAGAAAAAATCAGAAACTGACAGAAGATTATAAAACAACAAAACACGTGTAATCTATTGTGCAACTAGAAATTTGTACTTTTTATCGGTTAAAAAAAGAAAAAGAAAAGCAAAGGGAGTTGAAGATACGCCAAGTTAAAAAGGACCCTTGACTTTTCAAGCCCAAAGTATGAACACTTAAAATAATTAATAGGTGAATACTCCATGTAAAGTTATTTGAGCTGGATTTTAAGGATCAATTTGTAATTAAATAAATATTTTCAAATTAAGGGCCTCCTCCTCGTTATAGATGGTGACTTAATTGGTTCAAAATGAATAAATTAATTAAGTTTTGAAGTATACATTTTTAATTTTTATTTAAAGTTATCTTCTCTTAGTTTTCCTTTCCGTCTTAAAAACAGTAAATATTATAATAATAAATTCATACACAAGTGTGACATTATGAATTTGAATCTAAGATAACACATTCAACTTAATAATATTAATACTTGTTAATTGAATTAGAATTTAAGAATTATTCTTATCTAGTTTTATATACAAAAGAAAATTTGATCAACTAATATTAATATATTTTAAAAAAAATTAAACTAAATACATAAAATATGTTCATTTAATTTTATTTTGAAAAATGTTTATTGTACACTAATAGAATAGTGTGATAGATATTGTATGTTGATGATATATTAAGAAAAGAGATATAAAACTAAAATAAAGTGGTGAATGAATGTAATACAATTTAAAATGTGTATATAATTCTTTTATTTTATATATATTTACAACGAGATACTATTCTAAAATAAAATATAAAAAAAAAATAATAATTAAAAAATTAATATATTTAATCTTATTTTTAATTTAAATACATCAATTTTTAAACTATTTTTAATTATATTTGATTGAGTAAATGGGAAGATGCGTCGCAAGGTACACTATACTAGAAAACCAGACATCTTAGTACGACAAATCCTCGTACTTTTCTACCTTTTGACGTGTTAATTATGTCTTGTAAAAACAATGGGGGATGTGTCGCTCAAAGAATCAAAGATGATGGTCACCATTCCGGTGAAGAGCTGCTGAATAGAAGACACACACCTCTATACTTTTATGCAAGGCACACCTATATTCTATAATTTAAGTTTTTTTTAACAACACTTTTATGCACGACCCACCTATATTCCATAATTTAAGTTTTTCTTTTTAACATAAAAAACTCTTTTTGTGGATTTTAATCGCTTATTCTTGAATTCAATATGATCAATTAAAGATATAATGAAGTATAAGGCAGATTTATGTATAAAACTTTCAAGAGTTTATAAAAAAATATTTGTCAGACATTTTAGAATAAAAAATTATTTATTAAACTAATCTAATCATTTTATTATTTTTAAATTAATAATTAAGTTGATTAATTTAATATTTATTGAGACAATATTAATTTTAAATAAAATTTAATTATTTTTAAATTTTAAAATATTAGAACCTTTTTATCAAGTAATAAAAAAAATTAGAGACCTTTTTAATAAATAAAAATTAATTATCTTCAAAGACCTAAAGCAGTTGTTTTGCTAATGTTATATTGGGTCGGCTGTGCAATAAAAGTATATTTACTTTTTCAAATTATCCTTTAGTTTTTAATCTTAATGTTAATCATGATATTTAAAAAATGTTAGTGATAATTAAGAATATAATAAAAAATAAAATTAACAAATATTAATAACAAAATTTATTAATATTTTAAATCAAACCTAAATATAATAATTTTTTTATTAAAACCGTTTATAAAATGAGATGTCAAAATTATTACTCTCTTTAATTTTAATTTATTTTAATGATTTTTACTAATAAAATACAACAAAATGTTTTTTGATGCGTATAAATTTAATGTAATGGAATGATGTCATAGTTCAAGATAGAAAAAACTTATAAAGTATTTATATTTGATTGAATCTAACCTATCCAATTTGATATTATTAGAGTTCAAGTAAAATTAAATATCTTACTCTTTTAAT
>JBBPBQ010000001.1:55245598-55272948 GCA_037974755.1 Cicer yamashitae
TGCATTTATGTCATTTTATAAAGATATATATTTTTTATCATAATTTCTTTTTATTTTCTCTTATACCAGACTACTTGATAATTAATCAATTTTTTTTATTTATTTTGTTTTATTTTCACCGTCTTTTTTTTATTCCATCAGTTTTTCATCCACCAAACAAAATACAAAGAATATAAAAATTAAATTGTTTCAGTTTAATTTTCTTATAGACTAAAAGTTATCTTTATTTTTTTTTAAGAAATAAATTGGATCTTCAGATTTTTCTTACTCACTTTTGTGAATATGTTATTTTATTATTTGTTTCAGCGATTGAACGATGATTGTTTAATATTTTAGTATTCCTTAATGTTATTAAAAAAACTTTTATATAATTATTATTTTATATAATGAAAATTTTAAATTGATTAGAATCGGTGATTTTTATTCTCTTAAATTGAGAAGAGATTTCCACGTAAATGTTATATTTATATATTTTTAATCATTTATATATTTTTAATCATTTATCGTAATTATTATTGATGTTGATTTTCTTTCGGATTCCACTAGAATTTGAGAATTTAATAAGCTCCGGATATTTTGCTGCAGTAATAACGTATTTTGTTTTGGGTCTTAAGCAATAACGTATTTAATCCCATTAGATATAAAAAAAAAAGGAGAGATCAAATTTGACCATTTACAGTAACATATATCATTTACATGTAAATAACGTTGGTTTTATTTATTTATAGTAGTTCCTCATTATTATTTTTTATAGTAAATGTTCCTCAATGTATATATGTGATCGAAATAATTAGTATAACGCTGATAATATAAACTCTGATTTCAAATAGAAAATGGAATGAGATGCAGAATAGAGAGTCGATGAATTGAATCAAGTCTTCCTTTAATTTAAGTGGACATTTACCCAAACACCCCTACCGAACTAGGTCACACTTTATGGAAGCATAAATTTGGTAAAATAATGAGCTAGCTAACTTTGATTTGTTGCTCATGAAAATAATGAGAGCAATTTAGTACTCTTACTTTGAATTTGACCCATGGGGGATTTTCTATGAACCTTCCTCCACCATTTTTATTAATTACTAGCATACATAGTCAATGCCTTCATATTACTATTATTTTCATTATCATATAGTAATATAAATCAACACTCATCTGCCCGCGGGATTCTCTGTCTTGTGCAGATGGCTTCTGCAAAAATGTCTTTGAAGAAGAGACAACGCGTAAAATATTTATTTCAATCGAATAGTCTTCTTGACTAAAATGCCAAGGTAATTTGTTTCTTAGCTTAAGGTGTGTCTAAGTACATTTTCGGGAATATATCATTCAGAATTTGTAATCTTATGTTTACTACGATATTACAAAATGTACGGTATGAAATGCTTTTAGAAAACAAATAACTTCCACATTCAAATAATACTTTTATTTTCATAAGGAAAAAGATTTTCATGAGCACGAGAGTGAAATTTAGGTAACTATTTTTATACCTCGTTATTAGACAATTCATGATAATGTTTTTACTTTTATTTTTTAAAATAATATACATTTATTTAAATTGGTAGAATACATCAGATACAAATACAAATTCAACATCGCTAAAACTAAAAAGGATGAATTTGCGAACAAATTCACATCATCCAAGTTAGTATCATAAAACGACACTATGTTTACAAAAATGTGACAAAAACAAAGTGACCAGAATACTTATGTTTTCGGATTTGCAACGTTGACGACATAGTCATTGATTGAATCAGTAATTGATTGAAGTTGATCTATCAATTTGAATCAAACGTACATCACAACAAAACGGAAAATCAAACGAACATCGCACTAAGATGAGAAATCAAATAGCGTTGATCTAAGACGACGAAATCACGAAGAAAAAAACACGAAAAAAAATAAATCTAATTTGTGTGAAAACACTTAATTAAGTTAAAACAAGGGAGAAAGAACACGGTGATTTTGGATCAAAAATGACCTAAAACCATTCATTTTCGGTGAATAAAGAAGAAGATAAAATTTAGAGAGAAGATGGAGTTTATTTCTCTAAAAGAAACTAGGGTTGACCACTTAATTCGTGATAATATTATAAATGTTAATCAAACATTTAATTGAAAAAACTATAGCTAGTTTATTTAACTTTTATTAGACACACAAATATTAATAAGTTAGTGATTATGTTAATTTTTTTAGTTCCAACTTTGGACCTTATACTTACATGACAAAACTCATTATGTGACACTTAACTCAGCATTTGAACTATTATCTTTTTCCAAAGCACACATTACGAAAGTTGGATTTTGTATCCCTCATTTAAATGATACCTTTCATTTAAAAAATTTATGCTTAAACTTACTAAAATACCCTTAACCTTATAGTAAGAACAAAAAAATACAAGAAAATTTTTTTCTTAGAAAATCTCTTACCGGAAATTTCAGGAACGAAATTTTCGGTAGTTATTTTTCAATATCGAAAATTTAAAAAATGAAATTTCCGGTAATTATTTTTCAATACCAGAAATTTCAAATTTCCGGTATTGAAAAATAACTACCGGAAATTTCAAATTTCGGTGGAACTCCTAGAAAATTCATTCTTTCATGAAATTTTCGGTACAATTTTGTTATTTATTTATTTTATTTATTTATTTTTTTTACATTTATTTCATATTCAATTTATTTTCAGTGAGGACCAGAGGAGTGAAAAACATCACTGAACATTCTCGAGTTCGACCTCTTACACAATCTAATAGGAGAGTTGCCGTTAAACGGACAACAACACCTTTTAGTTGAAGTCACTGAGTTATTTTTATTTGACTTATGTTTTCCACCTATTTCACAACCAATAATTAATTTTGATTTCATTCCTCTCTTTCCGGTCTCTATGTCATAGCGAGTAATGATAACAGCTACTTGATTTTATCGGCCAACCTCTCTTGCCCATGATATAACAGCTTCTCGTGACTCAAAAATTTGATCACTTGTGAATGATTCAGTCAAATCTATACATAATAGTGTTTTTTTCCATCCCTACTTCAAAAAAAAAGTTTAAAAAAAATCCAAAAAAAAAAGTTAAAAAAAATCTCAAAAAAAATTAATAATACGTATAGAAAATTTCAAATTTTGAATTTTCCGATAGAGTAAAATTAACTATCGGAAATTTCAAGGCACAAAATTTTTATAAATAATGTACCGAAAATTTTGTTGGCGAAATTTCCACTAAATAATTTCTACTACTGGAACCTTTGTGCCTTGAAATTTCCGGTAGTTATAAAGTCTGTACCGGATATTTAGGGGAAAAAGATTAGTTACCGGAAATTTTGGTCAGGGTGAGATTTTAGAGTAACTTTTTTTTACCATTAATTTAATGAAAATTAAAAGGACAAAATTAGATTTTTAACATTTTAAAAGGTAAAAGTCAAATTAAGGGGTACAAAATCCAACTTTCACATGTTACCCTTAGCATTCTTCTCTTGGAGGCCATATTCACATGCAAGTCTTCATGACTTCTCGGTGCACTCCTTTCATGCCCATTTAGATCCCGTCATGTTTTCAGATTTGCAACGTTGACGACATAGTCATTGATTGAATCAGTAATTAATTGAAGTTGATCTATCAATTTGAATCAAATGTACATCACAATAAAACGGAAAATCAAACGAACATCGCACTAAGATGAGAAATCAAATAACGTTGATCTAAGACAACGAAATCACGAAGAAACAAACACGAAGAAAAAAACATCTAATTTGTGTAAAAACCACTTATTTAAGTTAAAAGAAGGGAAAAAACATGGTGATTTTGGGTCAAAAATGACCTAAAAACATTCATTTTCGGTGAACAAAGAAGAAGATAAAATTTAGAGAGAAGATGGAGTTTATTTCTCTAAAAAAACTAGGATTGACCACTTAATTCGTGATAATGTTATAAATGTTAATCAAACACTTAATTAAAAAAACTATAGCTAGTTTATTTAACTTTTATTAGACACACAAATATTAATAAGTTAGTGATTATGTTAATTCTTTTAGTTCTAACTTTGGACCTTACATGACAAAACTCATTATGTGACACTTAATTCTGCATTTGAACTATTATCTTTTTCCAAAGCACACATTATGAAAGTTGGATTTCGTACCCTTCATTTAAACTTATATCCTTCATTTAAATAATTTATGCTTAAACTTACTAAAATACCTTCAACCTTACGGTAAAAACAAAAAAAATACAAGTAAATTTTTTTTTAGAAAATCTCTTACCAGAAATTTCGTTCCTGAAATTTCCGGTAGTTATTTTTCAATACAAGAAATTTGAAATTTCTGGTTAAAACTCCCGAAAATATTTGAAATTTCCGATATTAAAAAATAACTACCGAAAATTTCAAATTTCGGTGGAACTCCCAGAAAATCCATTCTTTCATGAAATTTCCGGTACAATTTTGTTATTTATTTATTTTTAATTTTTTTTATATTTATTTCATATTCAATTTATTTTCAGTGATGACCAGAGGAGTGAAAAACACTATTGAACATTCTCGAGTTCGACCTCCTACACAATCTAATAGGAGAGTTGTCGTTAAACAGACAACCACACCTTTTAGTTGAAGTCCCTGAGTTATTTTTATTTGCCTTATATTTTCCACCTCTATCACAACCAATAATTAATTTTGATTTAATTCATCTCTTTCCAGTCTCTATGTCATAGCGAGTAATGATAACGGCTACTCGATTTTGTCGGCCAACCTCTCTTGCCCATGATATGACAGCTTTTTGTGATTCAAAAATTTGATTAGTTGTGAATGATTCAGTCAAATATATACATAATGGTGTTTTTTCCATCCCTACTTCAAAAAAAAAGTTAAAAAAAATCCAAAAAAAAATTAATAATACTTTGAAATTTCTGGTAGAGTAAAATTAACTACCGGAAATTTCAAGGCACAAAATTTTTATAAATAATGTACCAGAAATTTTGTTGGCGAAATTTCTGCTATATAATTTCTAATATTGGAAATTTTGTGCCTTGAAATTTCCGGTAGTTATAAAGTTGTACTGGATATTTGGGGGGAAAAGATTAGTTACCGGAAATTTTAGTCACAGGTGAGATTTTGGAATAACTTTTTTTTACCATTAATTTAATAAAAATTAAAACGACAAAATTGAGTTTTTAACATTTTAAAGGGTATAAGTCAAATTAAGGAGTACAAAATCAACTTTCACACATTACCCTTAGCATTCTTCTCCTGGAGGCCATATTCACATGCAAGTCTTCGTAACTTCTCGGTGCACTCCTTTCATGCCCATTTAGATCCCTGAAAAATATTTTCTCCTAATGGTATTTATTGAAATAAGCCTACTAAATTATCTGCATGAAGTGTATATACATTAAACACATTAAAAGGTATGTTGTTCCACTACAACTTTTAGGGTTATGATCAGATATTGTATCCTTTTTACTTCCACAATATTCTTTTTCCAATATCTGTTAATAATGTTTACCACATTTCTCGATCTTACTTTACTAGTGTTCTAAAGTCAAAACTTGATTTGTCGTCTATTTTCCAACCACTTCATTTGTGTAGGTACATGAAAATTGATTCTCCTAACCATAGCTCAACATTTTTATAAATTTTCTTGTACATCTGTCTATATTCCATGTTGCAAGATAAATCATATTCTCACGTACTAACTTCTTTCTCCACACTCATTTACAAAAATGTGGAAACTCTTGTCTATTTTAAACTACATCCAGGTGGCGATGTAGTTGCCCTTGCTCATTTGACATTGTACTTGAGTTATGCAGTACGTTGCTTCTCAGCAACAAAATTATAACATTAACATTATTATGTGTTTGATCTATGTCATAGAAATTTGACTCGATTTTATGTTGGTTGTCAACTATCTAACATGACCATCTCCTTGTATTTGGGCTTGAGAGCAGCAATATATAACATAACATAAACAAACCAAATAACAAATAGGTGGTTTTTCTCACTTCTAATGTTCTCAATAGTCCCTAAATTGTGTTCATATGTGTAAAATACACATTTGAATTAGCCAATGTAAACATATTTTTAGAAGCTATTTGAAAACATTGAAAAGTGAAAGAAGAAACCACCAAAAATTATAATGCAATATGGGCCACTTGCTTAACATAAGTTGCAACTAATTACATTGTGGTTGAAAAAAGTTGGGTCCAAATAAACACTCAAGCCCACTAACTATTTAATCATTAGTGATTTGGTGATTATTCATCCAACCCTATAATCCTATGTTTGTTCACAATATGAAAAACAAACTACCAGACTCCCTTTTCTGATAACATTTAGAGTGCATTTTTCACTACCGGGACCACTTTTCCGGTAATTCCCCGTGTTTTTTAGGCTGCTTCCGCAACTACCTTCTATCATTACAGATGGAGGACAATCTCAAAAAACTACTAGATTTGGTTAAATTCTCGTGGAAGTAGATATACTCTCCCTCATTGGATAATTCCTGTACCTTCTCTTCTTTGTCCCCCTTCCTCGATAGCTCCCTCCTGCTTGGTCATCCCAACCCTTTGATGTTAAAGCAAAGGCCTCATCACAAAATCAATTTCGAATATTCGATATTGTTTCGATCTTCAAACAATCTGTATATAAATTCAAAAGAAAACAATATCCACAAAACACAACTCCCCGTGGATCACACAGAAACATGTGCGTTTTTTTTATTGTAAGCGGAAAGTCGTAACAAAAAAATTAAGTGCATCTTTAAAACAAGTAATGGCATTATTGCATACTAATTTGCATCAGCATCACGTATAAAACTTGCAATTAGCAAATGAATCATATGTAAGAAAAACTCATAAATAGAATAGGCCTGTCCCCAGACACAGAAGGCATGAAATCCCAGAACAACAGTCTAACCATCTTGCTTGCAGATTGATGAATGTTAACTGTGTTCACCATGAGTATGGACATCCATATAAAGTCAAGGAATAATATGTATGAAAAATTATACAATAAAAACCGAAAAGCTGTGGATCCCTTTGATTAACATCTGGGCCAGGCTTACAAAATTAAGTGAGTCAAGTAAGAGGGTGTATTTTCATCAATTTTGCATTTCAATTTCCCAAGCCTATTGATTCAACAGTTACACCATGTTGTGCATTGTCATCTACCATTCCATTTATGTTTACCATCCTTGTTTGAACATTTCTGCTCTACAAGGTTTTGATGCGTTCTCTCTCTAATTCCAAATGCATGTTCTTCAGGTGAACTGAACAATGGGTTATGTGTCTTCCTCAGGCTTTCTAAACATTATTACCTGTTGATTCATTAGCTTCTGTTTCTATCTGAAGGAGCTCTAAAGGAGTAGCTGCTGGATCCAACTCTCGACAACCCATTGGAGCATTCTGAGCTTCTTTGCCGGTGAGCAAGTGATTAGGAACCTGATGAGAGAATCGAAACATCTCCTCTTTAGGAATCCTCTTAACCTCATTCTGGTCCTGATGCCTTTGAAATACTGTCCTAAAGCCAGAAACCTTAACAAGGGGAGTAACTGATATACCTTGCTCTTCACTGAAATCATCCAGCACCTCCACCATGTCATACTTGTGTATCACTTCATCTGGAGTATGTTCATTCCAATCAGGAGACCAGTTTCTATAAAGAGCCCAGACCTCCCCCTTTCCCGGAAAGATGCGGACAACTCCTCTGGTGCCTTTAGTCCACCTAACCTTGTGTGAAAATGAATTTAATGATTCAGTTACTTCATGCTTGCCGGTCCTGAAATCCCCACAAGTTTTATAAAAACCCGAACCTACCCAATCTATAGGGCCCAATTCACTGTTGTTTCGAGAGTTAAGCCAACTGATCCGCATTCTAAATGGCTCTATTGAGATCACCTTGTGAATTCTAGCATAATATCTAGGCATTCCATCATCGTCATCATAAGCAGCCCAGACCTGGTCCTCTGCAAAGGAACTTTCAGCTCTATCCAAGTCGAAATTGTGAAAATCAGGATCCGGAACATTGATTGTAACATAGGCTTGGCTCTTCTTAACTGTATCATCAGATGTGACAGGTAAAGAATCAATATCAAAATGCTTATTACCATTAACATTGGACTGTTGATACTTCTCTGAAACAGTTGTTTTGTCATTGAATGTATTTTTGTGCCTCTTATTCTCTTTATCCTTGTTGATAACTTTAGCTTCAGCCGTTAACCTCCATTCTTCAAGTTTCTTACGAATTTCATTTTGTGCCTTATTGATCAACATGTTTCGTAAGTCAAACAATGGCAACTCTCTCGTGCTGTAATGCTTGCCAGCAAGACCTGAAAACCCATAAATCCTTTCTGTTTCGATGTTGGCCTTTCCTGATTCAAAGGAACTGCCCAAACCTGCTGCTCCATGTCCCGTAGCCATATGACTTGCCATATATCCTGCGTAACCATTAATGCGAATATCATCTGTCCTCATTTTCTTCGTAGGTTTTTCAACTTTATGAAAAGAGCCATCAGCCCTCTTAGACATTTGAATCCTCTCCCATTCAGCAATTGATGGTGCTCCCTCTCTCTTCACTTTCTCACTTGCCTTCTGCACAACACTCGCAGCTTGAGCAGCAACAGATGACGATCCATCAGTGCTACCAAAACCAGCCATTCTGGAGTGAGAACCCCACTGAAGGTTTGTATTATTACTTCCAGCTTGACGTCGAGAACTCTGATGCTGTTGATGGGAGGACAAACTTGATGGCTTGAAAACATTGGGAGGAGGACCCCTCTCTACAGCCACAAAAGCTTCATTACAGTTGGGACATAGAAGGGTGTGATTCAAATAAACCCTGAGATATTCATAATGTGTTCTGCACCGATTACAGATAGTCCAAAAGGTTTCAGCCTTTTTCTGTGGAGGGACCGAAGTTGCAGGTGCCCGAGCATTATTATTTCCAGTCCTCGCATTTGAAGTTGCATTCTTCTTATAATGATAATAACCATTTGAACTTGGTGCACCAGATGGAGGCCCAGCACGGTTGGGAGTATTATGTTGGAAGCCTTTCACACTCCTCTTCTGATTATATTCTAGTCTCTTGGTCTTATCTGATAGCAAACTCCATGCCTCTGAAACCAACTTAAATGCACCCTCTGCACCTAAAGCCTTGTTTTTGTCAGGGTGAAGGGTGAGAGCCAGCTTCCTGTACTGCCTTCTAACAATCTCTTCATCAGCAAAGGGGCTCACTCCAAGTATACCATACCAATCCATTTCTCCACTTACTTTGTTCTCAGCAGAGATATAAATATCAATAGTAGTCAAAAACTGGGAAATATCCTCCAAATCAGGATACAAATTTTGAGCCTTGAGAGCAAATTTCTTTGCACCAATATATTCTCTTTCAGAAAATTTCCTCTCTGCTATTTCTTTGGCCCTAACTGCCTCATCTTTGTTGCACTCCATCATTTCCAACTCTTGATAAGTTTGCCTCCACACTTAGCTAAAAGACAAATGATTTAACCACAATGACTGGATTCTGTAGCAAGCCACCTTTGCTTCAGGAAACCCCTTGTACCTGAACCAACGAAGAAACAAGCTGAGATGTACCACTAAAATTCTTGAGATTTAAATGTGTTGAGCAACAATTATAAGCAAACCAGCTTTTCAAAATATGCATCGCATATCAATATTCAAAGCTATTATATTACAGCAGAAGACTATGATTTCTTAAATTATGTGAACAACTCCTAAGAGCATTCAGTTCTTAAACATTAAACTTGGGATCTCTTGCATCGACTGTCATAGAAAATCTCTATGGTCACCTGTACGAAACAACTTAATTACGACTTATGGGTGTCATTGTCATCAAATTACAAGATCATAGAAAGCCATCTTAAATGCAAATGAAAAAAACTGAGGAGAAATGACAAGACAGTGTTCCTCACATGTAGCCTTAAATCCTACTGTTTACAGATATGGACATGATCTCTAGCCAGGCCGGATTACAATGTGATTTCATGGAAACAAGATATGCAGGAATACCATTGCCAATGTCAGCACTTGTTTCCTAACAGGAAATCCTGGATCCTTAGTTAGTTCAGGTGGAACTAATGTAAAGTGAGACTTTGCAATTAAGCCAGCCTATCAATGCATAGAACTGATGTGGCACTGCCTTAAATAGTCACAAAGCCTGATCAAATAATCAGGTATGCTTTTACAAGAGCAGGAAAAGGTAAACATGAGTTACTGTTCATGATATGTTGTTCTTACATAAGCTCCCCCCTTCAGAGCAGCACGTAGTTCTCCATAATATTTAATTGTTTTAAGCTATAGCAATAAGACAATCCACATACAGAGGAATATCCTACTCATACAGAATTAACAGAACCCATCCGCATTATATTTTTTCATTAACAAAGAGGAAATGGAGGACAGGTTGACATAAAAATGAACTGCAAACAGCTGCAAATCATGTAGTTATAAGATGTTTACCCGAGCAAGATGCAACTAGAACAGGGTAAACAAATGTCATTTAGTGATCAACTATTCATTTGCAAACTCCACCCAATATAATATACACTTACACAGTACAGTAAAAAAGAACATATTCCATGATCACAGTAGCTCGCATGAACTCATCACAAATCTAAAGCACCTAATTTGAAACATCAGAATTAATAACAACAACAGCAAATAAATAAATAATTGAAATGACTAAACAAACCCCGAATCCCCAAACAATCCAATGGATGATATGTGAAGTTCACGCAACTCAAAAAATTCAAAACTCTTGCAAGAAGCTTACTGTGAAAAAAGGGACAAAAAAACAAGAAGAAAAGTTAACAGAGTGCAAAATGTTGGAAAATCAACCTCAAAGTTTGGGAATGGATCCTCTCAATTTTATTTTTTTGAGTCGCAGAATTTTGAAGTGAGCAAAATCCCGCCACGGATCTACAGAAGCTGAGCAATCCGAAAACAGTTGAAATTCACAAATTCAGTGCAATTCAGCTCTTAAATCTCGAAAATCGAAACCCTAGAACCTGCGCGCGTTTCGAATCAAACAAAAAGTTCAACACAGCAAAGACATGACATAAGAGATATTTGCGTGCAGTGGAAACGGAATTACCTAATTGGAGAAAAGAAGTTGAAGAATTTGAATCTGAGATTACCGTCCGTCACCATGTACAGTGACCCATCTGTCAAAGCCCTTAAAAACTATTTTGCCCCAATTTACTACTACCTCTTGCTCTGCTGGTTAATGGTTATTCTTTTTTTTTTCTTCCCTATTTTATTTTTTTTTCTCCTAACCCAAACATACCTTTTTATAATGGACTGGGACCCAGTGAACTTAACTAGGGTTAAATTTTAACCATAATCTTTAACTCTTGGTTTGAGTGATACGTATTAGAAGTGTAACGAGTCGGTTTGATAGTTGTGATTGTATCTTCTCGAAAGTTCGAACTCAAGTGAAATAGTAAAAAAATAAGTCATATGATTTGATTTAATTGCATTATTATTATATTTTTTTAAATTATGAAATTCGATTAAAAATATTTTTTCAAACATTTTAGATTTGTTGTAATAATTAAATGAATACTAAAACAATAATTTATAACATTTTTTAACATAACATTGCTAATATAATATAAAATAAAATAAAAAGTTATTGATATGTATCTAAAAATTTTAATTTCTCAAAAGAATTTTATTATAACCTCAAACTTTGAAACTCAAGTTTTACAAGAGTAATTTGTATTATTGATGATGTAAAATTTTTTTTATATACATCCAATCAAATAATATCATGATGTAATTTTTCTATGTATGTTCTTTAATATCTCCATAAATATTCATACGGTGAAATGTGATTTGATGCGAATGTAAAAGAAATTAAATTGACACACAAGTTAAATCTTTTATCATTCAAGCTTTATACTTCATATTTTTTATCTCATTTTTTTCCAAATGTTTATAGATCAATTTAATTTCTACATGCATTGCAATTGAAATCTCTCATATGTGTGAATAAATTTGATCATAAGTATTATTTTGACTTGCTTACCATTAAACTCGTAAGAGTTTGCTTGTGTCTTTTTTAACGAGTGTATGAGCTGATTTTAGGGCAATTAGGTAATCATGGTAGAAATATTGCAATGATTTCGGTGTATGTATTATGATATTGCAATGATTGAAACCTACAAGGTGGAGGAGGCTACAAGGGAATGGAGATCCACTCTATTTAATGGACGTTTTTGTTTAATGAAAGATGTTTATATGAAATAAAATATATTATTTATTAAAAAAAACTATATTATTTTATTTTTATGTGTATATACTTCTCTAAATAAAAGTTTCTATTAAATAGAGATGGTCTCGAGTTGTGCATATGAGGCGGTGGAGATGAGAGGTCTAGGACACATGATTTCGAACCTAAAATAATAAATGATGACTTTTTCCACTAAAATAAATCATTCATTTTTAAAAAGAAGTAAATCTATAATATGCAATCCAATTATAAATTTACATTCTTTAAATGGAAAAAGATTTAGTCCAAAATATGCTAAGCTGAAACCAATTTGCACACAAAAACCTTGTAACACTATTTCTAACTAGGGATAGACAATGCTTTCTTAATACTAGTACTAGAAAAAAAAATGAATTCCCAACTTTTATACGAATATGATCAAATTATAAATACTTTTACTTTTTTTTTTATTTCTTTCACTTGTTCTTTCGTATTTTCTGCTTTTCTTTCTCTTCCCGTACATGTACAATTCGTTAATTCGTTATGTTATTGAGTATTGCTGAATTGAATTCAATGGCTTAAATAAGAAGAAAACATGATTGTGAACCTATCAGTTTGGAACTCATAACGCAAAAAGATGCACGTTGCATTTATTAAACAAAAACAAAAAATACCAAACTGAAGCCTCTACAAGCCGTAAACTTATTTATGGCAAACACCGGAAACAGTTTTAGAAAGCGCATGAATCCATCAACGATCACACGATACAGGAGTAACTAATATTACAAAACGGATGAATAAACAAATCATCAGTTGTTTGACATGCACAAGTCAGCCATCATGCATGTGCGGAATTTCCCTCAATAAATCAAACCCCCATGTTGGTGTGCTTTTCATTGTCTACTCATGCTGACTGCTAGCTGGACCAGCTTTATCAGGATTAGCTGGGTGTGCTTTTTCATGATGGAATCTTACCACAATGCAAGTAATGTTATCTGCACTACCTCGGTTGAAGGCGGCCTCTGTTAACTTGCGAGCAGCTGCCTCGGCTGCCTCTTCTGTGCGTGCAAGTGAAACAGCATCCTGACCAAAGGAAGAAAGATTGAACTAAATAAGTACCCAAATATCAAAGTGAAAAATAAACACAACAGCGATTTAAAAAAAATATCCCACTGTAGCAGAGAAACAAATTAGTATATGAATCATGCCAGTTTGTCAACATAATAAATTGAAGTTATTGGTTCAGTAATGTTAGTACTTATCTTTATCTTCATTTACGGTATCGATGACTTCCATCCCATGTCCCATATCAATAAAAATGAACAAGTTTAAACGATCGCAAGGCAGAATCCTAAGGCCCAATTACTTTTCATGTTTCGTGTTTTCATTTTCACTTCAACTAATAAACTTAAGAGAATATAGACCTAATATTTCCCTCACCATTTTCTTTTTTTGAAAATAGATCTAGCATTTTCAAAAAAATTGAAAATATCAAAACATTATTTTCATTGTTTTTCAAAATTCATTCTTCCTATCATGTCTTTCATCTTCTCTCTATCACAACTGCCCACTACACAAGTCTTTTAGCTCTTTGTTAGCAATTACAAAATGACCCAAATTTTAGAAAATGAAAACTGAAAAATATTTTTTTAAAGTAAATAGGGCCTTAAGTTCGATAAACTAGGTACCAACAGGTGAGGACAGCAATCTATCTCCTACTACTTTCAAGGGATTGCAGCCGCACATAAGTTAAAAGAAGTAGCCGAAATAAAGAATAAAAAGTTTCTCGTCAGATTCCCCAAACCCAGAATAACCTTTTTGTCTGTCCACTCCCATCTTATATGCTAAACAAAACAATGTGGTTAGGCAGTCCTTTCACTTCCCTTGAACTTAAATATCGTTGTTGAATATCATGAGGGATTTGATAATAGTTATTAAGGTTATAAAATGTGACCACATGGCATTCCCCCTGCTGAAAATACATCTTCATACTCATTATCTTTTCTTGTTTATTTTACCAATTGAAATTTGTTACTAATGACAATCCCCTCCTGCCTGATTAGAGATGAACCTAAAGCATTATGTGAAAGCAACAAGCAGTGCAGCGCTAAGAAGGAAGACCAAGCATACCTCATTTTGTACTACATCCCAGAGTCCATCACTCGCAAGAACAAGCACCTCAGTTTCTTCATCTATTTTCTGGTCCTGAAAATAAATGAGGAAATAAAGTAGATTGTCAACACAATATAATCCTTCACTTCAACATGCAATTGCTCATAACAGAGGTTATATCCCTGTAAGGTGACCCACAACATTGAAGAATAAGTTAAGGCCTCCGGCATCATCAAAGGAAAATAGATAATCTAATCGTTTTCTTGCTACAGCAGAAGGGAACACAACAGAAGTTGCTCGAAATAAAATATATAATCTCACTTGGCTTGCTATACTAGGGGACATGGCTTCCCCAAGTATTTGAAACTCTTGCATTACAAAATGCTTTATAGTTCCCACAAAATATGGACAAAATCCACATGGAACTATAAAAAAATAGCACCACCAATTTAGTCCCTATCATTATAGGCATCAGTTAATTAGGTCCCTGAAATTGAACTTTTTTGACACATTATTAGTCCATTCCGGATAATTTCAAGGACAAAATTTAGTCAAAAAAGAATAATGCGATAAAGGATTTTCAATTACAAAGATCATTGTGAAATTTCGTTAATTTCACAGACCGAACTACCCAATCCCTATAGTTTCAAGACAAATGATGATCCGCTAAAAAATTGTTAGTTATATTAAACAACTTTATCTTCTTGATAAATAACTATACACTTTCAGTTAAAAAGATTGCACTCGCACATGCTGGAGCGTGGAGTTGTAGCAATTTAATGAACAACCTATCAACTTCTGGCTTTTGGTCAGTTGTCTTTTGGTGCTTCACCGAGTGCACCCAGCACCGAACAACCCATACCTGACGCGGTGCATTATTTTTCCCCTTCTCTCATTAGCTGTGATATTCTCACTTGCTCCTTTCTCTCACCTGTCACTTCTTCCAATTTGCAAAATTCCCCAGCCTTCAACCCCAAACTATATTTATAAAAATACTTTTTTGTTTCATTTCCCGTTTTTACTTTTATTTACAAAAATACTTTCACTTCATTTCCTACTTTTAAAAGATTTTCGTAGTAAACAGTGAAAACATTGTTTTCTTCTATGACATTTTAAAAAAGAAGTGCAAAAACAAAATGATAATTTTGTCTTTTCGCTGTTTTATTAATCTGAGAATAGGAAACACAAAAAAAAAGTTTAAACAGGCCATAATATTTTCTGCTAGAGACATTTCTGAGATATTATCTACATTCACTGTTAGGATTTTGCATCCATGCCAAAAAATATCACTAGCTCGAACCATCCAATAAAATATAGATTACATAACTTTGAGGTGCACAATGTAACCAAGGATCACCTGGATTTCAGGTTCCGCTACAACAAATGGCTTCAACATACGGTTGCCAAATGCACGAGACATTGCTAGCACCCCTCCAACCCTCCACGTACCTGACCAGCAGATAAACACAAGTGAATATCTCTTTCCTGAGTAATTCATTCCATTTCTTAATCAAATTACATCCCTTGGATGGACAGAAATTTTTAAGGCAAAGATATGGACCATATTAAGCCAATCTAGTATAAGCTGAGAAAACAGATACATCGTTGCATTCATCAATCAAATGTCAATATGTAGTACATCAACTCACTGTTAAATTGTATCAATAGTAGAACCATCTAAAGTAGTAATTTCTCTACTTAAAAATCAAAAGTTACCTGCCCACATGACAACGCCCCCAGCATTCTCAATTCTCTTCCGCTCGTCACTTCTATTAGGTTTATGATCCTCAGAGAGAGCAATTGCTGTAAAAAATGAAATCTCGAGTTTAAGAAGTCCATATATACTATAGTTCTCAAAATGCATTTTGTCAAAATCTGTTTTTGTTTAATATCCCTCAAGTATAGGGATTCAGTTGAATAGGAGTACTAGTAGGGATTTAGTTATATGTAAGTACTAATAGGGATTTAGTTATATATGAGTACTAATAGGATTTGATTGTTTAGTAATCTAGTATGTATATATATATATATATATATATATATATATATATATATATATATATATATATATATATATATATATATATATATATCTGATGTATTGCCAACATATTTTTAATTCAATAAATATATTTTTACTCTAATTCTTGAGATCATATCAGAGCTCTCGATCTTTGGGAGCTTGCTTCCGCATATATTTGCTGCCTTATTTTCTTGAAACCTTAGCCACCTTCATTGTGGCCCTTTTTGTTGCCTTCATTGCAGCAACTTGAGATTTTTTTTTTTGCCTACTCGCTGCCATAGTAGTGTGTTCAATACTCACGTCGTTACTGTTCACGTCCGTTTGACCGCCTTCTAGACCTCCTTTCAGCGCCGTTTTCAACTAGATTGTAGATCGGCCGTTTCTCGTTCGTTTTGGGGATTCACTTTTTTATCAGAGCACTTTTGTTTGTGGGTCATTTGAAGCTCACACGGTTTTTGCTTGGACTTTTCTGTTGCGGCATTATAGCACACTTACAGTTTGTGGATATTTTTTGGACGTTTGAAGTTTGTTTTGTTTGATAGATCAATATTTTGTCTCTAATATCGTTTGTCTGCTGATTTTACGGATATGGCCCGACTCAATGAAGATGAAATAGAGAAGATTAGATCATTTCTTAGTAAGTTGGAGAAATCGACAGGTACTAGTTCTCTGGTATATACAAGTAGACTTCCTTTCGGTAAGTTTCAATTTTCTTTTGGACTTAATGCTTCAGATACAACCTATAACCAATATTGGATACTAGATTCTGGAGCCACTGACCACATGACACCCTTACCTAAACACTTCTCCACTCATTCACCTTGCCCTAGCAACAAGAAAATATCCACAGCAGATGGTACCCTTCTAAATACAGTAGGTCAAGGAGATGTCCAAATAAACTCATCCATAACTCTAAGAAATGTCCTTCATATTCCTAAATTGTCCACTAGCTTAATTTCCATACAAAAACTAACATAAGACCTATCATGTAATGTTTTTTGTAACAAATCTTGTGTCTTTCAGGACAAGAATTCAGGGAGGACAATTGGTAATGCTAGAGAGTGGAATGGTCTATATTACTTGGATAATCAAAATCTTCCTCCAAATCTACTCAGCAATACCAACTCCTTTTGTTCTAAATCAATAAAGACCAACAGGGACAAGGTCATTTTGTACCACTGCCGCCTGGGTCATCCTTCATTTAGAGTCATAAAACAGTTGTTTCCTTCCCTCTTCAAAAAATTAGAGGTAGAAAGTCTTCACTCTGAGGTGTGTGAGCTTGCTAAATACAAATGTGTACCTTTTCCAAGTAGTAACCAAATGAGTACTTCTCCATTCTATTTAGTTCATACTGATGTATGGGGTCCCTCTAATGTTCCAAATATATCAGGAGCTCGTTGGTTCGTAACCTTTATTGATGACTGTACTCGGGTTACTTGGGTTTACTTGCTAAAACAAAAATCTGAAGTCAGTTCTATGTTTGTACACTTCTTCTCCATGATAAAAAAACCAATTCGGAGTGAGTATTAAGCGAATTAGGTCTGATAATGCCAAATATTACTTTAATCATGGGCTTAATTCTTTTTGTCAAAAAGATGGCATTATTCATAAGTCCTCATGTGTTAAAACACCCCAACAAAATGGGATTGCTGAGAGGAAAAATAGGCACTTGTTAGATCAAACTCGAGCGATGTTATTTCAAAATAATGTTCCCAAGAAATTTTGGGGAGAGGCAGTTTTAATTGCATTGTATCTTATAAATCGATTACCTTCTAGTGTCCTTGCCTTCAAAACATCCATGGAGGCCCTGTCCTCGTTCTACCCTAATGTGTCCACCAGTAGTAATCTTACTCCCAGAATATTTGGGTGTGCGTCGGAGTGAGTATTAAGCGAATTAGGTCTGATAATGCCAAATATTACTTTAATCATGGGCTTAATTCTTTTTGTCAAAAAGATGGCATTATTCATAAGTCCTCATGTGTTAAAACACCCCAACAAAATGGGATTGCTGAGAGGAAAAATGGGCATTTGTTAGATCAAACTCGAGTGATGTTATTTCAAAATAATGTTCCCAAGAAATTTTGGGGAGAGGCAGTTTTAATTGCATTGTATCTTATAAATCGATTACCTTCTAGTGTCCTTGCCTTCAAAACATCCATGGAGGCCCTGTCCTCGTTCTACCCTAATGTGTCCACCAGTAGTAATCTTACTCCCAGAATATTTGGGTGTGCGTCGTTTGTCCATATCCATAGTGATAGTAGAGGGAAACTTGATCCTAGAGCCTTAAAATGTGTCTTTATCGGGTACTCTTCCACCCAAAAAGATTACAAATGTTATTATCCACCATCCCAAAAATTCTTTGTCCCCCGAGATGTCACTTTCCATGAACAGGAAAGTTTCTTTGGTCAAACTCATCTTCAGGGGGAGAATACTAGTAAAGAAGATGAGTCTTTTCTACTTCCTGAGTTGACTCTTAAACTAGAAATTGAGACTGAAATTGATTCTGAAAAAGATGAAATTGACAATGTTGAGACTGAAATTGATTCTGAGGAAGATGGAAATGATGACATTAATGTAAGATATGAGAAGAATCTAGTATATACAAGAAGAACAAAGGCCATTCCTGAATCTATTCACATCCAAGAGTCCAATCCGACTTTACACGAGGTAACTTCTCTTGATGCTTCAAATTCTAGTGATCCAATTTATGAATCTTCTCATGCACTAGAATCAGAATCCGACACACCACCAACTTATGATGACCTCCATATCCCAATTGCCCTTAGGAAGAATACTAGGACATGTACCAACAAGCCACTCTACCCTCTATCCAACTACCAATGCTTTGAACAATTCTCATCTACCTATAAAGCCTTCCTCACAAGCCTGAACACTACCACTATATCTACCTCTCTATATGAAGCATTGTCTGACACGAAATAGAAACAAGCCATGAACTTGGAAATGGAAGCACTGGACAAGAACGGTACTTGGGATTTTGTCCCTCTACCAAATAGAAAGAAACTTGTAGGATGCAAGTAGGTATACACTATAAAGTACAAGGCTGGTGGGTCTATAGATACAAGGCAAGGTTGGTAGCTAAAGGATTTACTCAAACATATGGAGTGGGTTACTTGGAAACATTTGCTCCGGTTGCAAAAATGAACACCGTCCGAGTGATATTATCTCTAGCAGCTAATTACAGTTGGAACTTGCAATAATTTGATGTAAAAAATGCCTACCTCCATGGAGATCTAGAAGAAGAGATTTATATGGACTTACCCCCTGGATATAGTGAGCATATTGTTGCCAACACCGTTTGTAAGCTAAAGAAGGCTCTATATGGGCTTAAACAATCACCACGAGCGGGGTTTGGGAGGTTTGTTAGAGTCATGGTGGGTCTAGGCTTCAAACAAAGCCAAGGAGATCATACCCTCTTTATCAAACACTCTGAGTCAGGGGGAGTAACAGTGTTATTGGTATATGTGGATGACATTATAGTGACTAGTGATGATGAAAAGGAGCAACAATTGTTAAGACAACACCTAGCCAAAGAATTTGAGATTAAAACCTTAGGAAAATTGAAGTATTTCTTGGGAATTGAAGTGGCTCACTCTAAGAAAGGGATTTTCATATCCCAACAAAAATATGTCACAGATCTTCTGCAGGAAACAGGTAAGACAACATGCAAACCAGCGAGTACACCAATCGATCCAAATTTAAAGTTGGAAAATGCAGAAGAAGACATTGCAGTTGACAAGGAAATGTACCAAAGATTAGTTGGAAGACTCATATATTTGTCACATACTAGACCTGATATTGCCTTTGCTGTAAGCCTAGTCAGTCAATTCATGCACCAACCAAAGGAGGTACACTTGCAAGCTGCACTCAAAATCGTGCAATATTTCCCCAGAAAGAGGAATTTTGTTAAGACGAAATGGAAATGTGGGTCTTGAAGCATATATTGATGTTGACTATGTAGGGTCAATTATAGATAGAAGGTTAACCATGGGATATTGCACTTTTCTATGTGGGAATCTTGTGACTTGGAAGAGTAAGAAACAAAGTGACTTGGAAGAGTAAGAAACAAAGTGACTTGGAAGAGTAAGAAACAAAGTGTGGTATCCAGATCCAGTGCTGAAGCAGAATTTAGGGCAATAGCACAAGGAATATGTGAATTATTGTGGTTGAAGATCATTTTGGAAGACCTGAAGATAAAGCGGGATGAACCAATGAAACTCTATTGTGATGATAAATCTGCTATTAGCATAGCACATAATCCAGTGCAACATGATAGAACCGAGCATATTGAAGTCGATAGACATTTCATCAAAGAAAAACTCGACAGTGGCCTAATTTGCACTCCATATGTCTCCTCCCAAGGCAACCTTGCAGATCTTCTAACTAAAGGACTAAACAGCAGTAACTTTGAAAGAATTGTATCCAAGCTGGGAATGGAGAACATCTATTCACCAGCTTGAGGGGAAGTGTCAAAATCTATTTCTGTTTAATATCCCTCAAGTATAGGGATTCAGTTGAATAGAAGTACTAGTAGGGGCTTAGTTATATATGAGTACTAATAGGATTTGATTGTTTAGTAATCTAGTATATATATATCTAATGTATTGCCAACATATTTTTAATTCAATAAATATATTTTTACTCTAATTCTTGAGACATTTAAATGGAAGTATATAAGAAAATTAAGCATACAAGAACCCATGAGCAGGCAAGAAAATCTTTGTCGTTTTAGAAATGCTTTAATTTCCATGTGGCCTCTATATTTATGTTTTACACTATTAGCATATTTCTCCTGTAATCATATCACTATTTGAATTTGTTTTCAAGTAAAGTAATTTTGCTTATAGTTACCAAATATGATATGAGAACTTAAACACTACTAATATTAGAAGTTGGTTAGACAAGAAATGTAATGTGAAGAAATCAAAATGTAGTAGGTAATCTAAATATTACCCTTTCCAGCTTTTGATATTACAGTTCTGGAATCTCCAACATTAGCAACATAAAGATGGTTATCAACCAAAACAGCGGTTGAAGCAGTAGATCCGTCATCCCGGAAAGTATCTTTTTCAGAGTCCAGAAACTCAGCATCGGTCTTCTGATATGTTTCACCTGTAAGGTTATTTAAGTTACTATACTTCGCACATACAGACAGTGGAAAATGAAAAGCACTCCATGCAGGAACCAACCCCAGACCCCTTGAATGAAACAGGACCAACACAATAAATGCATTCTCAAAGGGTTCCAATGATGTTAGATTTGACAAGAATGTATAAACAAATGGTAAAAAGTGGCATGTCTTCAATATTACAAGAAATCACAAGTGAAAATGGAGCATGAGAGCATGCAAACACACTTATAGCCAATTTGGTATCCGTCAAAAACTTTGGATGCTTCATGAGATTCTCAAATAGATGATCCTTCAAATACTCAGCAGCACGAGAACCACCATGACCTGTACAGAATATTAAATGTTTATTTAGATATTATCAAAGACAACAGAACAGTTGACCATTTTTTATCAGTGACATCTACAAACAGATAAACATATAGGCAAATAAAATCATGCTGCCTTCAACAATCAATGTCAAAAAACAAACTGCTTAAGCTTCAAATATTTGCAATTTTGATTCAAGAAGCAGGCATCTCAGGGAAATATCCCCAGACGTGGCAAACTTGAAACTGCATGTCTCTATTTGCTACAAGGTTTCATAAAGACAGGGTTAGTTAGCGAAAGATCAAAAGTTCAAACATGGCATATACAACCACAGACATGTATAACTCAGGAACCATTTTAGATATACTAGAAAGACTTATCATTCTAGCAAGCAATGCGGCTGGAATTTTTTACCATCAAATATTCCAAATAAGCACACTGAACGACCATCAATGGTTGATGTCTTAACATCATAGAAGTCTTCCATGGTCACTCTCTTCCCCCTAAAGCTTGAATACCCACAGCTAAGTCTTTCATCTTGACTGCAATTAAAATTTCAGCAAAATAAGAACAATTTGATCATAAGATAGATAGGGAAAAAGCATAAAGTACAACACAAATCCAACAACTCAACCGTTCTTCCACCGTAAGCCCTACTAAAATCTCACATCTATTGAAATCTTGGTTTGACGAATAAAAACGAATTCAGCATAGGAACGTCCAAAGAGTAGAAATGAATATCATGAATATAACTCCCTTCCTGATTTAAAGTGCAATCGGTCACCAAAATTGAGGCTTTAACCACCAATAGTAGGTGATGACCTTTTGACAAAAACTACTATTTGCCATAGCACCTGTATTATTCTTCTGTGAATTTTGTGCGCACAAAGATACAATCCAAAAACAAAGGATAAATCAGCACATTAGCTTCATTGACTTAAAAGATATCTTACCACTAACTACACATGGTGTACATTTTTTGAGATTGCACTGCACCCACCCAAGTTTATTATGTGTTTATGTCTCTTATTAAAATTGCAACTGCAAATCTCGTTTCAAATGGACAGGCCACTTCTCCATTTGACATGACCATCAAAAGTTTAATTTGGTAGTGTAATGATATGAATACTCATTATTTGGAATTTGGGATGAGTGGTCACACAAGATTAGAACCATGAACAAAATCATTAGAGAAAAATAGGGATAAATCCAATGGTAAGAAAGATGGAAGAGTCTTTCCATAAGTAAATTGGACATGTGTGGAGAAGACCTATAAAAGTATTTTGGTAAGGAGAGTAGACCATATAGACGATCGTCCAATAGTTATTTTAGTTAGCATTAAAAAGAGATGAGAGAAACATATGATTCATATCATTATGGCATCATTTGATTCATGTATCCAACTCCATCCAATTTTGTCGTGGATCGTGGAAAATAGCGTTTTGTTCAAATTCCACTACCTAAAGCGCTATATTGTCGTCATAACCGCTATTTGACAACACTTTATACTAAATTGTGTATAGCATAACAATAGTAGTTTGCTCGAATTCCCCTACACTATAGCGCTAAAACCGCTATTTGCCAATATTGACTCCATCTGTGAAAAGGCTATGGTTGTTTTGTATCAAGTATCGATGGTATAATCATCTCATTTAACCTAAAACCGTTTTTGTTCACTCACATCATTTGGTAAGTGGATAATAAACATTCATTTTGAAGTAAAAAACAGGGCATAGATGAGCTTTTGATACAATTTTACAAATAAAACTGATCCATGAATTATCCCTACATTTTTCACCCCATATGGTAAAAAGTAATTTTTTTTTCCTTACAATTAACCACACTTCCTAGATAAAAACCCAAAGAAGAAAACGGATAGCTCCAAAACCAATCATTGCAAAATTATTTTTTTCTTTCCAAAAATCTTACATGCTACAACAACCCAAACACCTACAGCATTAGAGACCACCACCACCCTCAACAGCCAATACTTTCATTCTAACCTTACAATAAACAAATAGGGAATAGGATGTAGTAAAAGCCTGTGTTGTTAAGTAGTGGCTATAGATAGCTGAATGTGAACAAATTTTTGTTGTTTTGTGATGCACTATTTAGTGCAAAATATTATCAAATAGAGACTAGCGAAGTTGTGGCACTGTTGCATAGCGAAACTTGAGACCGCTATTTCCGCTACCGCCACCAACAAAACAGGTAAAAGCATGCTATTGCTATCATGCAAAAAAAGTAGAGGATCAAATCAAGCTATTTTTCTCAATCACGATGACCACATACATTTTCCATATTTAATATTAAAATCCAGTAAGTAAATAAATACAAATAAACAACAAATGATATAAAATGATATTAACCTCTTCCATCCACCAGTGACAAAGCCACCACTAGCACCAGAACCAGAACCAGAACCACCAGCATCATCATCTTTGTGAGAAACCATATCGACATTTGGTCCTGCCCTTGTTGACATAGAACCTGTATCAACCATCATCCCTATGTACCTCTTAAACACACGATTCGGTGGCAAACCCTTGTTGTTCCCAACGTAGTTGAATTGCGGCACTCTCTTTGTGAAAAATCGAGCTTGAACAAAAATAGAACTCACACACCTGCCGCATACCATCTACCCTAGAATCATCATCACATCACAGACACAATAATCATTACATGAACAATAATTGAACGAGAAAATGCTAAAATCAAAGAGATCAACGTTGAATCGCTACTCACATTCAATTTAAATACCTAATAATGATACATTCGGAACACGAGATTAAGCCGTGTTAATTAATAGTAATAATAATCAAATTACTAATAAGTATGTAGTATTATTATCATCCAATCGGATATTGCGAAAATTCAAATCCGTGGAGGAAGGAAGAGACAAGTGTTAAAGCCGCGTGTTGTGCATCTTGTAAACTGATTTTTTTTTTTTTTTGTGAAGAATCGAAAACCGTTTGAATCTAAAATGGATAGATGAGGGTTCCAGCACAACCTTCACGGTGGACACTTGTGAGAACAGGAAATTTATATAGAACTTAATTTCTACTGTACTTATGCTTTGTGTATAATGTGTATAGATATTTTACGTATATATTAAATTCAATAGTGATTTCTAGTTTCTAATGTACTTATAGTTAATTTTTACGGATAATTATATCCCATTTACAGAAAGAAAAGAAAAATATAATAGTACTATCATTTACCCAAAAATCAATCAATAGTACTGTCAAAAATAACAAGTAATGCTACTACCACAATAACAGTGACCAAGTATTTTCCCACTAATTAGAATCGATTACATGGATAAAACATCATCATATTCATAGCGTTTCTATTATGTGACTTTTTTAGGAGAATAATATATGAATGTGACTAGAATATGATAAATTATTTGTTTTAATGTTGATTAATATTATAGCATATTATTATACATATGCATTAAATATTTTTTTGGCTCAACCAATTAGGTTGAGTCTAACGGAAATTACCTACTAATAAAACACGATAAACCTGATATGTTCACATTTAAGTTTCGTTGGTTATAAATTATAAAAAAAATATAATTTTAGTATTCAATAATTTAGAAATAAAAAATAAATAAAAGTTGTTGTGTTTGTTTGACATTAATGAAAATCACTTTTTCAAAAAAAAAAAATTATAAAAATGATATTTTTGTATAAGTTATCTAAAAATAGTTTTTCATTTAAGTAGTTTACAGATTTTTTTTTCTTCAAATTTTTATTTTTTAAAATGGTGTAACAAATAGTTAAAACTTTTAAAAATGATTGTTTTATTTAAAAAAGTGTTTTTCTAGGGGGAAAAACTATAACAAATATGCTCTTAATGTCCGATGTCTCAATATATGATTAGCTAATGGATGGAATTGGTGTGAAACCAGTAACAAAACAAAAGAAATTTGTTTTCGGGTTAAATCAATTTTTGGTTTCTAAGTATCTGAAATTTTAGTTCTATTATTTTTTTAAAGCAATTTTGTCCACTTAATTTATTTAGATGTTTGTGTGCAACACTTATATTTGTTATATTTTTACGGAGAAGGTTAACATGTGTCCTTGGGCACTTATTAGTATACTAAAGGTAAAAGAATTATATTAAAAATTAAATATTTTACTTTAAAAAAATTACTTTTTTAAGTCATAATTACTATATGTACGATCCTTAATATGTACTCTTAAGACACAATTTAACATTACTCTTTTTATTTAAGTTTTAATAAAAAGTCAAGTTGGAACTCTGAATTTAGTGTCATGCTACTAGAAGTGAGCAAAATCACCTGATCCGGCCGAACCCGGGTAATTCAAGTAGACCAATTTGATACACGAGTTGGTTGTAGCGGGTCACGGGTCACACGATTTTACAAATATTGATATATACGAGTTTGAGTGATTGGTGCGTGTGAGAAAATAAGATTCACAATCATCCGAATCAAACCGTTTCACTTACCCTATATATTAAAACTCATATTTTTAGAGTGAGTATACAAGTGTCACTTAGTCAACGCACAATTAGTCTGATAAATGAATTGTTTGATAAAAACTTAAACATACATTGACAAAATATTGAAAGTCAAAATATATATATATATATATATATATATATATATATATATATATTCTTGAAACATGGTTTTGAAATAAAATGAATAAAAAGTTAAAGAAAATAAATAACTCAAAAAAAAAAGTTCATCACCCGAATCAACACATTTGCATAACCCGCACTAATCGAAACTCGCATACATCGCCGTAAAAATTGGTCAAAAAATTGTGCTTTTAAATTGCAAACTTGGGTTTATATGAATTGACAAAATTGAGATTGAACCCACTCAAACCCGACTGATGTTCAACCCACCCAAACCCCGACTGATGCTCAACCCACCACGCCTCTTAAGTGTGCCACCTAAGACTAACAAATCAAAAAGAGGAAAAAAATTTAGTGGTCAAAAGCGTTTGAAAATAAACGATGAAGAAAAATTGCATAATCACAATACTTAAAAAATTGAAAGTGAATTTAAGCTAATATTTTTATACTCTAAACGAGTTATAATTTTAAATATATTTGGTTCGAAACCAAAAACGAGTTTAAATTTGAATTAAAAATACATTTTTTTAAAGAATCTAACAACAAAATTCACACTCATTAATGTAGAAAAAAATAAGTATTTCGGATTCAAACTTGCGCCTCATATTTTGTCTTTGCCAATGTCATTTAAATTGTACTTATTTGATAAAAGATGTTTTTAAATTTAACTCTTTAAATATTTATATAAAAAAAAAGTGAAAGTGATTTATCCTATAAGTGCAACTCACGAGATAAAACTTGTAGAAATATTTAATATGTTATAGGGGAGATTGAAACATACAATATTTTCACTTTTATGCACTTAATCTATATATACTCTCGATCTAAATATGTTTTATAATATTTGATGAGTTAAAAATATTTCACTTGTCACATCGTTAGATTATGTAATTCATTTTACAATATATATATATATATATATATATATAT
>JBBPBQ010000001.1:55273236-55351554 GCA_037974755.1 Cicer yamashitae
ATTACGAAAGTAATATTACTGATATTTATAATATTGTCATTATTTAATAATAAATTAATTTATATTTACAATATAAGTTAGGATGATTCGTCAATTTTTGTTATTATTTCTTTTGGACAAAATTTTTGTTACTGTTATTTATATATTATTAGTTATACAAAGAAGTAAACATTTATTTACTTATAAAAGAAAGTTAGAAAAATTGAACGAATTAAAATATCTATTATATATATATATTGATATTTTTTATTACAAATAATTATATACATAATTAAATATATATATATATATATTATAATTTAATCTATAATAGTCTTTGATATATTTTGTATGTTTTCATTTGATATGTTATTGAAATTCATAAAGATTAATAGTGTTCAATAAAAATATATTAATTTTGATATATTTCAAAAATATATCAAATAAATTTAAATTTGTATAAAATTTTACGTTAATTTATATAATATAAATTTTTAATCTAAATAAAAATAAATAAAGAAGATTCGTAGAAATTGAATCACTTCAATAAATTTTGTATCACTGACTTATTTCCAGATGACATTCATGCTTTTATTGTGGGGTATCTTTTCAATTACTACCGGTAACCTAACATAATGAATGGCTTGCACATGTAAAGAAAGTGTTTAAATAGGGGGTGACACTGACATCAGCTCTTAACCTTTGTATTTCTAACATAATGAATGGTCTGTCCCAATATATCTTTTCTTCATTATTCGCATTCTTTATATTAACCTTAAATAAGGATCGATGTTATCACATGTCTTAAATAATGTACGTATACCTTTGCAATTGGATTGTGTTCTTAAGTTTAACGGATCGATGAAATATAGTGGAATAAAATGATAATTAATGAAATTTAATTGTTTGGATTTAAAACAAATAATGGAATAAAGTGAGATAGATTCTTACATTTATTATTATATTTTATTATTAAATACATAAACAATATAATAAATGCTTTATTATGTTTTGGTTCATTTTTTTCCACTTTACTTCACTCCATTTTCTTTTATTTTATCACGCTCATTTTAAAATACTCAAATAGAACTTCAATCTTTAAATTAGCTTCAATCTTTAAATTAGTTACATAGTTTCAAACTCAAATCCTTAAATATTGGATGCGATGATGCGCAAAATAGCGTGCCAAATAGTATCTTAGCTTGCTATTAGATGCGCAAATGAAAGAGATCTCATTGTAAATATCTTAAAATAATACTTTCTCTATCTCACAGTGAGAGATATATTTGCAACAAAAAAAAAATTGTCCTAATATAAATAATCATTTCAATACACTTTTTTTATTTTTTTTATTTTTCATAATTGTGTATTTTAATTAATATTATCTGCATCACTGCCAATGCAATATCTTTTACTAATATTTAATTTAATAAAATAATATTATCTCTATTTCATTTATACATTTTTCTTAATATGTATAAAATGTTCGATTTACACACTTGTGAGATAAATGGAGGAAGTATTTAGTCTTTTAATTGGTGCTACTACTTTCTTCACCCAAATCTTGCTTCAAAACAATTTGTGTAGATGTACACTTCCCAAAACATGGAAGGACTTTTAGTAGCAATGATGGAAAAATCAGCACCATTTTATTTTTATGGAAACTAAATTCTATGGTGCTAGATCATTCAGTTCCCTTAATCAAATCAAATTTCTTGGGTTGCAATTTGGCAAATTCAAATAATTATAATCCCAAAAAATAAAATACAAAACTACAAGTATACACTTAAAAACATCATGAATAGTGATAGCTTCAAAGAACAAAATCATGAACCAACTATTAACTATATATTCCCAAATTAAAGTATATACTAAATGAATGATTTTATACTTTTGTAACATCTCTTACACGTATGCTTAAATGAATTAATTTATCATTGAAAGAAAAAAATGCCAGCTTCCAGAGAGAATTTTTAATTTAAAATAAAATAAAATTGTTTCTGAAAAACAGCAAAGCGGGAGCATAACATATTAACATGCATTAGAAAGCTCAAAACTTCATACATGAAAAACAGTTTATTCCTTATCAGTCTACATTAGGTACATGCCACTTATTCTCTTTGTTACACGACTTGACATGCAATCCATTGCTATCAACTGTTTGTCTCATTTGTTTGTCTCATTACCAAAGGGAGTCCTCGATAGCATATTGCTTGTAGTTTCCCAAAGCTCGCGTGCTAGTTTGGTGTTTTGTGAAAGTGCTGAAGAGTTTATAGTTCTACCTGAGCCCCCAAAAAAGTAAGCTCCTGATGTTCCCTGGAAAAATGTAAGCATATTACATTTTGAACTCTATGGCTCCAGTCAAGGCTAATTCATAAGAAAAACCAGTGATGAAGGATAACTATTTGCTGATCAATTATTCAAAACAATGGTGAGAATGAGAATAAAGGGGTAGGCTAAAGTGCTCGGTCAAGTATATATAAGTGAAAAGTGCAAAGCCGCAGACCCCAGAAGTTCGGGAAGATTTGAGGGGATTGGCAGCCTTAATGTTGTATATTTTTTATGCAGTCTAGAAGATAGATGGAGAAAACAAAATGATGCTAGAGCCTTAGAGGGCATGAAATCAATTGAATATAAATTGAACAATTAGTATAAGATGGCTTTTTTGTGCTTTCAATCAGTTTTGATAACCATTACTTAGGTGAAATTGAAAATGAGAAGTCAACTTAGATGGTTTGCTCATGTACAATACAATGAAAATATAAATTCACTAGTGAAAAGTTGGCAGCTGCAAGATTAATTAGGGAAAAACTCATCCAGACTGAAATTGAAAGACAACAGATAAAAGTAACCTGATACATAGAACAATTTGAATTTAGAAATCATTTCCTGTTCAAATTATTATTTTTACCCCAAAAAAGTATAAAATTGTTTTTTAATATTAAACTGTTTTAGTCATACAGAAGAACGTATTTTAATAGTACAAGAGTAACATGGGGAAATTTTTTATTTATTTTTGTGAGCGTGTATAGAAATTTCCTATTTTACAATAAATTTAATTTCATGAATGTCTCCCAATGTATCCCAGAGCTACTTTCAATCATTTCACCTGAATGTGTTGATTTGTATCTGTGCGGGCTTAATATGTTTATTTAAGAAACTTGTTGAAATAATTGACGAATTTGTTGTTTCCTAGGCTGAGTTCAAGGTGAATTACTGATACAGAAGGATGAGGCATAATGCATTAGATATTGAATCGGGTGAAACCTTAGACATGACTATAGGTGATGGTATAATAAGTATATGAGTTGGTGGATTCAACACTTTTGGTCATTTTGAAACATCAATGACATGCAATGAAAGTGTATAACAGATATAGCCAAAAAAAGTACTCACAGGCGGAGCAAGAGCAGCATCAACAATTGGATTTTTCCCACACTCAGGGGACTGCAATAGGCGTAGACGTTTCAGTACGAAGAATGCCAACCAAGCTAGGGTTGCTGGAACTTCTCGCATGATGCTTGTTTGTGCACTTCCAGGATCTGCAACACTAATGCATAACAATACAGAAAATGAATATTAAAAGTGGAGTAGACCCATGGTTATTAACCAGAATAAAGCTTAAAACATTTTGCATCTTTCTCTTTTTCTTGGCAAATTTTTATTTTACCGTCTGATTTTTTATTCATGTTCATTCTCCTGGCCCAGAAGACTGGATCCTCTAACCTAGCAACCCAAATTCACTGTGATTGGAGCTATTTAGACAACAATAGCTCAAACCCAACCACAAGTACACAAGTGAGTGTTCATAAGAGTGTAGCTGCTCCCCCTTAAACATTTTTCTGTCAAACTCATTGGATGATTAGGTAGTTGTAGCTTAGTTGGGAGCAGGGTCGGAGCATGCTCCTACTTTAGAGCCAAAGATTGTAAAAGTAGCATCATTGTATCCTTAATAAGAGAGGGGTGAATAACAGATCTCAAAGTTTAATTAAAAGTTCAGAACCAGAAGAGAATTACAAGTTTGGCATGCATGAGATAGACAGACAAGACAGTGTGTATATATGCATATACATTTTCCAAAAGCAAGAATACATGGTCTGTGCACTGTGCAAAAAAGTGACTAAGGAAACAAAATTTTGTAATATCGAGCAACAAAGATGACAGTAATACAATAATTAGTTAACCTAAACAAAAACAAATATTCTATCTTTATAAAAATACACAGCATTTAAAAACAAGATGGTAAAAGAAAATAAAAATTGATTTAGTGAACATACTTGACAAATATCTGATGAGATTTACCCATTAGGCAAAGCTGTCGATGGAGCTCAAATGAGAAGAGAAGTAGCCATACTTCAACAAAATTGAGTGCTAGTTAGGAATTAGGACTAAAGACACAATATAATCTGATTAAGTTCATCCAGAATATGCAGCTTACGTTTTGAATACTCATAGATCTGAGCATAAGGGTATTGTCTTGAACTTAAAAATATCTTCCCAGATACAGTTCTCTCGTCAACCTGCATATCAGTAACTGAAGAAATGCGCTTGAGAAGGTTCTATAGGAGCGCTATTGTAGAGAAAATCCGATTAGTATTTTATGGAAGACAGTAAAACCCAAAGAATAGGATCACCAGACAATAATATATATTAAAAAGTTAAGACTAAAATGATTATCCTACCAATTCGGTGAGTAAAGGATGATACATTCACGATTTTGGAAGATACAGGACTGCTTTCAAGAAGTGGTAATAGAAGCTTGGTCAAAACAAATGCTCCGATATAATTTGTGCCAATCATCCTGGGAGAAAGAGCGTAAAATGTCTATGATTTTAAAAGTTACCACTAATTTTGAAACTAAGACACTAGACAAACATGGAGCCAATATAAAGCAGATATATAATCTTGTATCAAAGACTCACATAAAAAATGCATCCATTATGGTGATCATGCAAATCAATAATGTCTCAAAAGTTTTGACATTTGACAATACCTATTACCGTATCCGAAAAGCTTAAATAAATTATTAACAGTAGCAAAGTAATATTAATTGCAAGTGTGTGTCCTATGCACCTTTTGTTGTGTTATGCACGGCAAACATGAGCATGGAAGTTCCAATGATAAAAATAGAAATTTGTTAACACTACTAGGGGAAATTAGAAAAAAGTAATTACTGGTCATAGCCCTCAGCTGTGGCTCTAGAAGATGTAGCAAGTATTCCAGCATTGTTTATAAGTAATTGTACAGAGCAGTGCAAATTGGAATCCAAAAGCCACTGCCGCAGGGAATTTTTGAACTTTATCATTGACTCAACCGATGAAACATCAGCCTGAAAAGCTTTGAGGTGGGCATCCTCATTCAAACCTTTGATCTTTGTTATGGTCTATCAAACAATGGGAAAAACACTAATAAGTTATTTATACGGCATGCAATCATCATTACCATGATGCTAATAATTAATGTGAAAAAATACCTCTGACAACAACTCCTCTGATCGTCCAACTGCACAAACAACGACTGGAATCTTAGGTATAAATTGCTCAGACTAGAAGAAGAATGGTAGCAACACATTTTTTCATAGTCTTTTGAACAGTATTTTTATTATTGGAAAAAATCCCAAGTGAATTTTATCCCACTAAATAACCTGTTCCATTCTCTATTAGTGGAAAGTAAATTTCACTTAGCATTAAATGAAGTATAGGAAAAAAAACTAATTTGTTAGCAAATTTAGGCCATCAACAATGGGAGGTGCTTCCCTTAATAAGCACTATGGAATATAAGCACCCAGAAAATTGGGTGCTTATAGAGACTGTGCCTCTATAGTCACCCCGTCTCTCATCAATTTTGACGGGTCTCACACAATAAATTATATTAAAATAAATCAGTGTTGTTGAAAAGTAATAATATTGAGTGGAGAGAATTATAAAATGAGTGTACTGTGCAGTCACGACTCAATGACAGCTCACAGTCACACCATAATCCAAATAGCATGTAAGGTCCTTTCACTTTCTAAAAATTCAATTTTCATTTATAATTATTTACTTTGTACTATATCAGTGGCTCTGGAATGACATTTGGTTATAAAAAAGAATAAAAATTACCAATGACAACAACGAATCCTTCCTGAGAAAGCTTGCATGCTGTAGAAAATCCCAAGCCAGATGTTCCCTGCAAAAAACAAAAACAAAAACACAAAATGATATTAATTTTCATAACAATCAAAACTGCAAGAGAGAGAGAGAGGTACTGACACCGGTGATGACACAAACGGGTCTATTAGGAATTATGGAAGGGGAACACCTAGGATATGATACGATTTTCTGCGAAAAGAACCAAGCCTTTAACAATTGGAAGTGAGAATATGCAACAGAAAACGTCCATAACAACGCCATTCTCCAAAATTGAATCGAACAAACGAAATAGAGTGACCAAAACAAATCCATTATCAACGAAATCATTCCCATTGATATTCTTGCTGTAATAATAATTATTTATAATTCGTTCGTTGACAAAAGAGAGAGTTCGTTCGTTGTTATTATTATTATAATTATTATTATTATAATTATATTCAGCTTCAGAGTTCAGAAGAAGACTCAGTTCATGATGGCAGTTAATAAATCCTCTGCAGTGTTTGGTTGGGCCTGGGATTGTTGAAGCCCAATTTCCATTTTAGATCCAACTCAACAAACGTTGCTATTAGCACCGCTTTTAAATACATATAATACAATGAGTGGGACCCGCGACAGATAGGACTTTCTTCTCTCTCTGTCTATGACTGTCATCAGTATTCAACTGCAACGCAACGAAACGAAACGAAACGCAAACTCTCTCTCTCTTTCTCTCCGTCGTGTCGCTGTCTGTAAATAATCTCTCCCTCAAAATATTGGCGTTTTCAACGAAGCTTCCCTTCAACTTCGATTCTTCTTTGTTCAAAGGTCTCCTCACTTTTCAGTGCCAATCATATCTACGCTGTTTCTTGCTTCACTTATTACTCATGGTACCTTTCTCCTTATTTTTACTTCTTTTGTTGTTGATATTATTTTATTATTATTTGTTTCGGAATATTTGTTTTACTACTGTTTTTAATATACTACGCATACCATACAATACAAATAGGCATATAAATCCATAGTTTGGAATTTCATTTGTGATTGGCAATAATACACTGTTTGATTTCCGTAATTATTTCTAAAACATACTGTAATTATCCGTATTATTATCTTGATAATACTCGTTTTCTCTGCGCTGACTAATTTTAGGGGAACTGTGTCCTTGAATTATTTTATTTTACTTTGTAAATTTATGTTTCTGATGGTGGTCACTTATGTCGGCGCTAATACATGGTAAGGTGTTTGGGCAGCTACTATTTTATTTTTACCCTATTATTTTATTAGAATTAAATATGTTTTTAGTCATAATAAAATTTTAACCTTCCAATTTTAATCTTTCTAAAATAAAAATATAATTTTAGTTCGTACAAAATTATCGTAGTTTTACTCTCAGCTGTTAAGTCAACATATATTTTTGAATGGATTTTTGTAAGAATGTTTACCGCAATTTAAAAAGTTCATTTTAGCTCAAAATTCGATTTCTAAGTCCATATTTTCGTTACTTTTGTTTGAAGTTTTTTACATTTAAAAAATTCATATTTAATTCATCTTAAGTTAAAAAATTCTAAATTTTTGTGGAAAAACATTTGTAATGTTCTAAACATGCCGACAAAAATCATTCAAAAATTTTAAACTTTGAAAAAGTTTTAAACATCTTTCGTTTCAGTAGTGACTAAAACTGTTTGTTAAATAATTTTGTAAGAATTAAAAGTTGTATTTTTACTTCATAGAGACTAAAATTGAAAGGTTGAAATTTTATAGAGGCAAAAAACATATTTAACCCTATTTATTATTTATATTAATATTAATAATATTACTAATAATACTATGAACAAGTTGGTTTGTGTTGACTAATTCTGAAAATATGCACTGTTTTGTTGTAGGTTGTGACAAATTGAGGTTCATGGAGAAGCTTACTGTTTTCTGAGATTTACAACACACGGATTTATTGTGTTCTGTTTTGCTTTTCAACTGTGTCACAATCATGACTTTTCAACAAGATAGATTTGTTAGGTTGGTGTTATGCTACCTACCTTTTATTTACTCTCTTTAATCCTATATTTATTATTTTAGAAAAATTTAGAATGAGTTTGGAAATTTAGCCGAAATATCACGACTCATGGTCAACTTGAAGTTAATAGTTATAGCTTTGAAACAAACATGTGGTGACACTGTGAATCTGACGCACACCAAACACACGCTTAGGGTCAGTTTACTTTGTGAAAACATTTCTGAAACATGTGTTCATTTTAATTTACTAATAAGAAGATGTGAGACTCTTGAAGTGAACCATTATGATGAAGAGAAGATGAAAAATTAGCTAGAGATGATGTACTTTTAGAAATAATGAAAACAATTTTTTTTTTAAATTTTCATTATTTCTTGAAATGTAGACAATTGTTCACTTCCAGAGCCTCTTATCTCCTTGTTAGCAAGTAAAATTACCACAAATTCTAGAAAATGGAAATAGATTTTTTTTTTTTTCACAAAGTAAACAGATTCTTAGTTGTCAATGGGAGCTAGTCTTTTGTGCTTTCCATTGTCAGAGCCATTTTTTCAGTCACACTCATCAATACCAATATGCTTTAAAAATTTCAACCTGTTACCCTTTTATCATCAGAAGTTTTATTGCATAATCAGCATTTTTCTGTCTGGATGTCTCTTCATCGAATGGTTAACCATGAACTGAGATTATGTTTGGTATTATATGCTGTTCAGATTTCAGGAATGGAATTCAGACAAAGGTTCTGAGATGAACTCTCCTGCAATTCACGTAACACGCTCAGGGAGAATTAGAACTACACTAAAATCAGTTTCCTACAAATTTCAAAGGGGCTTTGAATTTAGTTCTGAGAGGATAAAGGGATTTGCAAAACCATTCAAATCTTTTTCCCACAACAGTTTTCTTGCTAGATGCTTTAGTTCTAGAAAGAAAATACTCGATCCGCAGGGTCCTTTTCTTCAAAAGTGGAACAAAATATTTGTGTTATCATGTCTTATTGCTGTATCAATTGATCCTTTGTTCTTCTATATCCCTGTGATTGATGATGACAAGAAATGTCTTGCACGGGACAGAAAAATGGAAACCACAGCAACTGTGTTAAGGTCTTTCTCCGATATTTTTTATATTATCCATATAATTTTCCAGTTTCGTACTGGGTTTATTGCTCCCTCTTCTCGGGTATTCGGAAGAGGTGTTTTGGTTGAAGATGCTTGGGCAATAGCAAAGAGATATATGTCATCATACTTCTTAATTGACATTCTTGCCGTTCTTCCCCTCCCACAGGTACGCGGAACTCTTCTGTCATTAATTTATTTAGTTATTGCTTTAAAGTCCAATATCATAACATGTAGGCAAACTCAATATGTAATGTAATTAGCCAATTAGAGGATAAGTTCAGCCTCCATGTTTAATTTCTTAAGCGTTTTATGTGCTTAGATTGAAAAGTTTATATGATTAGATTCATTTAGTAAGCTTACTTGGACTGAAAACTTGCTCCTACATTGCTAGGTGGTGATTTTATTTATTATTCCGAAGATGAGAGGCTCAGAATCACTGAACACAAAAAACTTGTTGAAATTCATTGTCTTCTTCCAATATATGCCACGCTTTATACGAATAGTTCCATTATATAAAGAAGTTACAAGGACCTCTGGCATTCTCACTGAAACAGCTTGGGCTGGAGCTGCATTCAATCTCTTTCTGTACATGCTTGCAAGTCATGTATGTTAATGCTGAAGTTTTTATTTTATTTTTTCTTATGCAATTTTTTTTTAATGAAAGTGTTCTTGTTAATGAAAATTCAAAATGATATCATTTGCCTATCTTTCTGATTGCTATTTTACTTGTTCATAGGTTATTGGTGCCTTTTGGTACTTGTTTTCTATAGAAAGAGAAACCACATGTTGGCAACATGCATGTCGAAAAAATATCACCTGTAACAAGGTGGAGATGTATTGTGATGATCATCATGGTTTGGGCACAATTTCAACATTCCTGAATGCTTCATGCCCAGTACAGAATCCAAATACAACGCTCTTTAATTTTGGAATTTTTCTTGATGCCCTTCAATCTGGGGTTGTGGAGTCAACAGATTTCCCACAGAAATTTTTTTATTGTTTTTGGTGGGGCCTAAAAAATTTGAGGTTTGCTTCGTCGACTCTTTTTTAATACATGCTATTATTTTTCAGATTATGAAGTAGTCATATTCATTCGTTGCATTGTGTTTATGATTTCTTTGGCCACTTTACTAAGTTGATGTGAACTACGAACGTTATGTAATCAACACATAGCTGTTCCTGGACCCAATATGTGTGCATGCTCATAGTGTAAAACTGGTTACCGTGATTATTTTGTTTGCTGAAAATCTTTGCTTAAAGTATTCTCCCTTGTCCTATCGATTTGTGTGCATACTCTTGAGACTCTAGTTGTTTTATTTTGTGAAATGCACATGTTTGAGGGATAGCTTGGGCTCATATAATTTGTAAATAGTATGTTTGTCATGTCTGATTCTATTGTATCTATTTTTGTTGCGGATTAAATGGTGATAAATTCAATGATAAACGTCATAAAATATAAAATGAATTTATTTCTCATGCACTGCCAATGTAAAAAAATTTACACAGTCTGCACATCACAATCATTCATGGACATGACTTAAAGATAATTATGGTAAAAGTCAAACATCTTTAATGATCTAACGGTTGTGATTGACTGATAGTGTAAAAACTCATTACATTGACAGTGTATATAAATTAAATCTATATAAGATACGTATTTGTTAGATAGTCAGATTTGGTGCAAAGAAGTATATATATATATGTTATGTAAAAAAAAATCCTTGCATTAAATATGGGAACCTTACATCCCAGTGTCAGTTTTCCGGGAATTTTTATGCATGTCATGAAACAAACCCCACAGTATTTTTAAATGTTGATTTTGAGTATTTTTACCAAGTTAGTATCTGGCATTCTTTAAATACTGCAGTTCTCTCGGTCAGAACCTGGCAACAAGTACCTTTGTTTGGGAAATCTGCTTTGCAATTTTCATTTCCATTGCTGGTTTAGTATTATTTGCATTCCTCATCGGAAATATGCAGGTTGGTATTGAATATCTCTATTTATAATATCTTTTCATCAGACAATAATACTGGCTAGTACTATCTGTTGATTTTGGAATAAGTTGGTTACCAGTGTTATATTTTTCTCATGAGATTTGTCCCTTTTTGTTAATGATTACTGGTTTTATGTCTTTCTCTTTTTATTGGTACAAGGTTTTATGTCTTTCTTCTGGCTATAAATTTGTTTATTGCTATTTGATTAAGTTTTCCCTTTGGAAGACTTTCTCACGGAAAAGGACATCATATTTTGGGTACTAGAGCACTTACTACATTTACAGTGGAAATGTTAAGTCATATGTTCAGTCTTGACTTTTGATGTACTTATTGGGCAGAGCCGGCCCAAAGGTGAGTGAGACCTAAAACAAATTTTGAGAGAAGTTGAGCCCTTTTGCCAGCATGTGTGGTCTTTCTGCTTCATAAATATCAGTATGTGCTTTAGGTTGGACCTTTTTGTTTTATAAAAACTAATTTCACAAATTATTTTGCGGGTGTTCCTAAAGTTAGGGCTTTAGTCACCCTTAGGTTGACCCTCTTGTTGGGGAGTGGATAAACTGCTCTTGTCGAATTCTGTTTTCTGGGGCTGTCAGGGGGAAGTAGTGGTCGCTGTAGTAATACATGTGGTCGTAATAGAGTCTTATCTTTCGATACTTCACTGGAAAATGCACGCATTTGGTTTTTTCAAATCGTGTTAATTGCCTTGGCTCTGCAAGTGTTCTGGAATAGGGTGAACCATGTAACTTCGTGTTTATTAAGTTATTGTAATATTCTATATATGGCATGCTGTGTGCATGCAAACATATGTTTCTACTGCTATTCCGTTTCCATAAGCATTTCTATTTGATTTCCTATCATCTTTTAAATACAATATTGTTCCCCATTCATTTATTTGACATTATTGCTTGAAGAATAGTTTGACACCTGGACCATTCTGTTATGAGGTTATTTTCTTCATTGATTTGATCCATTATATTGTATTTTTCTTCCGAAACAGACATATTTGCAGTCAACAACGACGAGATTGGAGGAGATGAGAGTGAAAAGGAGAGATGCAGAACAATGGATGTCTCATCGATTACTCCCTGACAGCTTGAGAGAAAGAATCAGACGACATGAGCAGTACAAATGGCAAGAAACCAGAGGAGTTGATGAGGACAATTTGATTCATAATCTTCCCAAGGATTTAAGAAGGGATATTAAGCGTCATCTTTGCTTGGCTTTGCTGATGAGGGTAAGTTTCTCTATAATTCCTTTTTCTTTTTAAATTGTTAAAACAGGAGCTCTTTTACTTTGACAATGACCTTTGTTTCTTCATTCGGTTTTTTCGTTCTGGGAACTTTTTTTATCTATCCATGATTTAAAGTGGTTGTGAATTTCTTTGCTGAACATCTCTTTCCATAATGCCTAGCAGGCATTCAAAATGACAAATTACACGTCCTGTTTTAGTGTGTCTATATTTTGTTTGGTCGGGGAGCATTTAATAGAATATCCATTAGTTAGAAATATATAGTATACCGTATACATATGCACAAAAATAACAAATATTGGTTTTACAAAATTCAAAAATTTATGGATTCTGCTTCAAGGACATGCAGAATAGGTGAATGACATACAGGGGCTACAGCTTATAGTTAAATGCAATTCTTTTGGTTGCTCTTCCTTGTCATTTGTTTGAATACGTTCTATATGTACATTTGAACTCTTTGGGATTATAGTGCTAAACTGCTAATCATGTTTTCACTGGTAGTCATAAAGTCTGTCTGTCTTCTATTGTAATTGAATTGCTCTGAGAGATGATAAACATAGTCGCCTTGAAGTTGTTTGAAAATTAGTTTGTGCAAGTATGCTATGCTTCCTGGTAAAGAATCATTAATATTCAGGATATAGTCTGATTAATTTTAAAACAATCCTTGAGAAGTAAACAAATACCGTTGCTATTAGAAAAGCTTTGAAGCTATAGCTGATTTCCATATAATATTAATAACTTTTTTTTCTTTCTTTCTTGAACTTCAAGGTGCCAATATTTGAGAAAATGGATGAGCAACTTTTGGATGCAGTATGTGACCGTCTGAAAACAGTACTTTACACAAAACAAAGCTGCATTGTCCGCGAAGGAGATCCTGTTGACGAGATGCTCTTCATAATGCGCGGCAAGTTATTGACTGTGACAACTAACGGTGGAAGAACAGGTTTCTTTAACTCTGAATACCTCAAGGCTGGTGACTTCTGTGGAGAAGAGCTTCTCACGTGGGCATTGGATCCTCATTCCTCATCCAACCTTCCCATCTCAACCAGGACTGTCCAAACTCTTTCAGAAGTGGAAGCCTTTGCTCTAAAAGCTGAGGATTTGAAGTTTGTTGCATCTCAATTCCGGCGCCTTCACAGTAAACAGCTTCGCCACACTTTCAGGTTTTACTCGCAACAATGGCGTACTTGGGCTGCATGTTTCATACAAGCAGCATGGAGGCGTTATTGTAAAAAGAAGCTTGAAGAGTCTCTAAGGGAAGAGGAGAATAGGTTGCAAGATGCATTGGCCAAGGAAGGTGGTAGTTCACCTAGCCTAGGGGCCACAATATATGCTTCAAGATTTGCGGCTAATGTGCTTCGAGCTTTACGTAGAAATAGCACAAGGAAGACCAGGGTGCCAGAGAGATTACCTCCCATGCTGCTCCAGAAGCCTGCTGAACCTGATTTCACTGCTGAAGAGCAATAGATCAATAGAGATGGATGCCTTGTGCTGAAAGAAAGGAAAAGATATCACATAACTGAAAAATTCAAATGAAATGAACTATGATAGGAAGGCAAAGATGTCATTTCATTTATTTATTTTATTTTTTAAGTTAGTGTAAAATATAGAATGTGTATACAAATATTATTGATTATGAAGTTGTATATATACGTATATGATTGTTGCTAAATGCTTTTCATTCGTGAATGAAATTGGTGCGAAATATTTATATTTTTTACTCTTTTTTTTGTGCTTTGTGATGGTCGATGGATATGATGTTTCTAAGAGTAAAACTAGATTAAAGCAAGTGTCAAAAGATAATGGTACACTCTTTGGTTCCGTTGAACACCATGCTTTACATAATCTATTGGATCATATAGATAGGATCTCAAAGATCCATCAAAGCACGAAAGCTGAGACTTTCTACAAATTGGTTTCTTATTCAAAGGGTATATATTCGTATGGGTAAGTTCATACTAACCCATCAATTTGATATCCAAAATGATGATAAATAAATAAGTAAAAAATGTTGACGAGTCCATATTCCACAACGAACAAATTCAAGTTCTGATTGAATGGATCTGTTTTATTCTCGAAGAATGAGGTGCAAAAAGATGATAAATTTTCGGTATAATTGCTCCTGCGGTCCCTTAACTTAATTTCAAATAATACTTCAGTCCTTTATCTTTTTTTTTTTTTTTCGATTCGGTTCTTTATTTAATTTTAAGTAAATAATTTGATCTTTTATGTTTTAAAATATTAACAATGTTATTCTTTTTTTATAAAAAATCATCAAAATTTTCAAACAAAACCCATAAAATTAATTATCATCTTCAATATAATGCAAATTTCATTAAAGTCATAACTCAAATCTTCAAATAAACTCATATTTTCATTCTTTATATTTTTGAATTTTTGTAATAAAATTAAATAAAGGACCAAATCGGGAATAAATAAATAAATAAATAAATGACTGAAGTATTATTTGAAAGGTTAAATTGCACCCGTGGTCCCTTAACTTAATTTCAGTTAACATTTTAGTTCTTTATTTTTTTTTTCTTTCCGATTTGGTCCTTTATTCTTTATTTGATGTTATTAGAGATGAAAATATGAGTTTATTTAAAGATTTAAATTATGAATTTGATGAAATTTGCATTATATTGAGGATGATAATTAATTTTATGGTTTTGTTTGAAATTTTTGATGAATTTTTGCAAAAAAAAAAAGGATAATATTGTTGACATTTTAAAACATAAAAGACCAAATTGTCACTTAAAATTAAAATAAAGGACCCTAAATTTTATTATGGACTGAAAAATGTTTAAAACTCTAAGGATCATATATATTGTTCTCTTAATAGTAGACATAACTAGTCATTTTCATTTTCAGGATTAAGGCATAGTACGTCAATAAGTTAGCTTATAGTTTATTAAATTAACTTATAAGTTTATTGGATTAAATGAGATGTGTTCGGTAAACAAACTTTTCTCATCAGCTTATAGCTTATTCTTCACATATATATTGCTCTCGGTGAACAGAATTGGACTCATTTTCTTTAATTCTTTGTCAAAATAACTCAAAAAAGATAAACTTTCATATTATTCATCTTACAAGAAATTTGCTCAACACAAATTGATTAAGATATGCATTGTCATAATTATTATTATTTCTTCATCTTCTAATTTAATAATTTATCATTGTTTTTTATGTCAAATTATAAACAATAAATGAATTGCATTTTTTTACGATTATTATTTATACACATAAAGTTTGCTAAACTTTTAGAGAACCTTCAAATTTATGTTTGTATTGTAATAAAAAAAGTATATGATGTACAGAAAAAAAAAGAATTGCATGATTTGATTTTGTATTTCAAAGCTTTGTTGTATTTTTTTTCTACCACAAAATTCATAAATGAGAGAAATATAATTATGTTATTTTATATTGTTAAAAGTTAAATTTATCAACTATTTTAATTTTAATTAATTAGTTTTTTAGTTATTAGTCATCAGTTAACATCTATCAACTAGCTTTTCAATTAATAGCTATCAACTAGCTTTTCAACTATTGGTTAGCTTATAGTTTAATTTTACCAAACCAAACTTAGGATCGTAATTTAAACGACACTGATTCGATAAAAAAAAAAAGAAAAAAAAAAGTATTTCATATCAAATCAATATCAATTAAAAGTCATCAACTACTAATTTTTAAAAGTTACTGTCAACGTCCTTAAAATTTCTAAAAAATATAAATATTAATCTACGATGACCGCTTATAAAAATGATCTGCCGCATAATTCACGTAAAAGGACTACTCAAAAGATTTATTGTTCTTATTTAAGATCGTGATTGAATCGCATGTTTGGACAAAAGAATAATATCCTCCTCTAAGAATATAATAAAATAAAGAAAGTGTCCAATTGGAACATGACATCGTGGTTGAAGTGGTTCTTGTTACTTTTGGCACATTGTGAAGATTCTCAAACGACAAAAAAATCTAACGACTTCAAAAAAATTGAATAAGGTTAAGAGTTCAATCCATGTTATTATAGATGTACGGTTAAGAGTTCAATCCATGTTTACTATAATAACATTCTGTAACATTAGAGATTGGAACTAAATTTGTATATTTGGATATCCATCTAAACTCGTCTCGATTTGAGTAAAAAAACTCTATTTGAATTGAGTATGAGTGTAGATTTTTTTTAAAATTAAAATTTGAAGGCAGATACGAGTTTGAGATGTTGGTATCCACTCCGCACCCAAAGTTATCCCGCTAATAATATTGTTGTGATCTTTAAATTTTATATACATATAAATTTCAATATATTTAATATTCTTTAAATATTAAAAATTATAATCTTTTCACTATAGAAAATATGATTTTAATATTTTTTAATTTATTATTGTATAATAATAATAATAATAATTTTATTATATTAATTATAATTAATATGACTTTGGATATGGATTTTCCCTTATTAGTCGGGTGCTAGAGGAGACAAAAGCCATCCCGCCCCATTGTCATGCATACTTAACTTGTATAAAATAAAAAAGAGTGTTAACTATTCACTCTCTAATATATATATTCAAATACACGTTCTTCTATTGGTTGAAATTTACGTGAATTCCATCAAATTATATGAATCATATTTAAATTTATTGAGACTTGTGTAAATTTTAACCAATAAAAATAATGTCTCTAAAAGAATATAGACATAATTGCTCTTGCGGTCCCTTAAGTAACACTTCAATTATTTATTTATTTTTTTCTTCTTGATTTAGTCTTTTATTTAATTTTAAGTAACAATTTGATCCTTTATATCTTAAAATGTCAACAATGTTATTCTTTCTTTACATAAACTTAGAAAATTCATCAAAATTTTCAAACAAAACCCATAAATTCAATACCAATTTCAAAAAAATTCATATATTCATCAAATGTATAACTCAAATATTCAAATAAACTCGTCTTTCCATCTCCAACAACATCGAATTCATCAAATAACGAATAAAAATATGAGTTTATTTGAAGATTTGAGTTATGAATTTGATGAAATTTATATTATATTGAAGATGATAATTAATTTTATGGGTTTTGTTTGAAAATTTTGATGAAATTTTTTTAAAAAAATGATAACATTGTTGACATTTTAAAATATAAAAGATCAACTTGTTACTTAAAATTAAATAAAAGACTAAATCAAAAAGAAAAAAAGAAGATAAAAGACTGCAGTGTTACCTAAAATTAAGTTAAGAGATCGCGAGAGTAATTATGCTAAGAATACATTAAATATTAACATTTTCTCCTCTCCTTTAAGATATATAAAATATTAACGGTCCCTAAAACTACATATGTTATAAAAAATTTATTGAAATGAGGAGGCATCATATAGACATTGTACGGCTATGAAATAAAATATATAATTAAAAAATTGATATATTTTATCTTAATTTTTAACTAAAATACTAATTTTTATGGCATGGAGATTCCCACTGACCTAGAGCCGTGTATATCATAAATAAGTAATTGAACATCTTGATTCTTTTCAAAGGGAATTCTATCACAAATTCTCTCCCTTTGTGCAACATATCATAACAAAATATTTCCTCCACCATCCAGAACCAAAACTAAGAATCGCAACAACTTTGGCAATGCAATTTCAAAGACTATATTATTTCTTTTCTTTTTCGTAAAATTTTTATAAAATAAAAATATCGTGAAAAATAGTTAAAAACATGTTTTACATCATGTTATATTAACATAACAGGCAATTTTATCGAACACTTCATTTTCAACAAATTAATCCACTATCTATAACTTTACATTTATCTACCGTTGCTTACTCATGCTACTTTTTCCAAGTAAAACCATAGCTTTTACACTCACTTTCATAACAATATTCTGTAATTCAACATAATACATAGATGAAATTTACTTTTTGTTCCTCTGACTTGCATTCCTTTCATCTTCAAAAGTGACAAAGTTCCATGGTCACAGGCTCACAGCCCCAACAACACCGAGTTTGGACCAACCAAAAAAACATTCCAACCCTAGCTTTTGGGCACAGCAACCTCAATCAAATTCTCAGTCATGATTACTCAACTCAGCCACTATCCCACATTTACAAATTCACAAAAAACATGTAAACACACTTTCTATTCAAAATTATACTGTATTTGTTAAAATCCACTCTGCACCGCAAATTATTTCATTACATTAATAATTGGTAATACTAATGCGTGCTTAAACACAACCACAGAAAGATACTAACAATACTATGATAATTAGACACAAGGCCATCCAAAATCGCCCAGAGTTCAACAAAGCTAAAAGGGTTCCACAAACAGAATTGGATGACATAAATAATCACGCCAGGTTCCTATTTCTCTCTTAAATAATCACACAGCAGGTTCCTATTTCTCCAACATTGATATATTTCCTCAAATGGATTAGTCACAAACTTCCCTGAATGACTATGACGTCAAAAATGATTATTTAAGGAGCTACAGTATGCAAACATGCTTCGTTGCTACTAATAAGAGTAATCACGGAGCAAGCTCACCTCCCTCTTCAGAAATGCAGGCAATGCAAAAGCAGCTGAATGCATCTGCATTATCAAAAAGGGTAGTAAGATCTTTCTTGCATGTAGATAAAGAAGCACATGCTTCGCCCTTTAAGGCGTAATATTTCGTTGCAAAATTTGAACCAATGAATAGAGTTAAATAAGTAAAATGTGATATATATGAACCATATACGTACCTCTGAGTTATAGAACCTGAGTTTCCTTCGGTGCTTATCAGCACCTTCTAACTTTTCAATTGGATTGATGGGGTTCACAAAATCAACATGCGGCCCCTCTGTTGAGCATAGAAGAAACCCTATCACACCACTGCAGGACGAAAAAAGGATAGGATGAGCAGCATATAATTACCTATATTATCAAGATGAACCAAAATGACAATACTGTTTTGCAATTCTCAAGGCACTGACTATTTCTTAAAACTACACTGTTCCAAAAGGCTAAACTAGGCAAGTAAAAAATCTCAGCTTTCTTAAATCAAAAATTCAATTATAACAAAGTGAATTTTCTCTGAAGAAGGTAATGTGAAAATCTACCACAACCTTGAAGCACACTAATGCAACCTGACAAACAGCCCAATAAAGCTAGGATTGACTTGCCTGAATTTTAACTTTTTTATATACAAATTTGTAACATTTTAAACGAGTGGAAAAAGAAAGGTTCTCCCTTCCTTAGAACTTTTCCAGCACCATACCAATCATAATCATATAGTTATGAGTCCAACAATTATAGTAGGTCCATGAGTGGGATCCACTTCTTCATGAGGTGTAATTGTCCCACTCTAAGACAAATTACACTTACTCTTACAGCAGGTGGAATCGGAAGACTCAGAAAATAGAAAATTTAAAAATAAAATAAAATCAAAGGAACTTGAATCAAATATTAATTAACCAGCAAATTGATTAGAGTAAACTACCTTGGATATGTTGGAACACTTGCCCATGCATAACGTACGGAACCTTTAAATGTTTCTCGACAAATGGAGATCATGTCTTGAATAAGGTGTGTATGAAGCCACATACTTTCTGCCATATTACAAAGAACTCCACCAGGCCTTAATGCTTTAGCTATTGTCTCAAAAAACGGTTTCTCTACAAGTTCCTGGGCAGGACCTAAATCAAAAAAGTGATCTTGTAAGTTGTTGATAAAAATAACCAACAAAGGAAGAATCTTAATCTGTGAAACTTTACATAAAATTAGTAAGCAGCTAATCAATTTTAGTTTAGTGAATAATTCAATGTTAAATATTTTAGGAACAAAAGTTCACAGAAATCTTAGGAAAATGAAGCACTTTTGGATAAAATCCAAATCAGATTTCTATGTAATGTTGATGCACACATAGATAGTCAATCATTATACCAGCGAACAAAACAATATAAAAGAAAAGAAGCTTTTCAATAAAACTAAAATCAAAATTGTATGTAACCCAGATAGTCAATCATACCAGCCAACGCAACAACCTAAAACCATCACTGACATTTTCTCATAAATGAGGGCTAAACACCAAGTACAGAACAACCCTGATATGTAACAGTGTGTTAGATGGAGAAACAAGAGTTCAGGTCAAGTTAAGCAATTTCCAAACGGGTGAGAAATTATAGTTCCTCCTCAAAACACTTTTTTTCATTTTCAAAATAACATATGCTTTGTTCAGTGCTAATTACAATAATATGCATTATTTACTGAATATATTGAACAAACCATTTTGAATTCAAATGACTCACCCACAGGATCTGAGGAATCAACAATTACAGCATCATACTTCCCTTCAGGAGCACATCTAAGAAATTCAATAGCTGCCAAAATGGGTGGGAAGAAAATCAAGTGAAGAAGCTTACATAACCTTAATAGTTCGATATCAGTAATATAAAGCCACATTGGCAACTTAACAAACTTAAAATGAGTCTGGCATGATAGACATATTTACCATCACCAACATGCAAATGTACACGGGGATCTTCAAACCCGACAGCTAAATCTGGAAAAAACTTCTTAGAAACCTACAAAATAACCATTGCAATAAGTTCATTTCATTAATGAAATAAGTCATATTAAAATAAAAAACCCATAACTTACATCAATAACCATCTTATCTATCTCACAAATATCAATATGCTCCACAGAGCTGTGGCGGGATATTTCCCTTAGAACCCCACCATCTCCGCCGCCAACAACTAAAACCTGAATTAACAACATGAAAATCAATTAGCAGATGATGAAAACAGAAAGGGAAAAAGGAATAAGAAAAGTGAATTGAATCCAATAATTTCAATTTTTAGCATATCTCAAATGCTCTCCTCCATGCAGATAAGAGCATTGAAACGCGAACCACAACTGTTGTCAACGTGATAACATGGACGCAAATATTAACATCGACACAATTATTAAAGAATAGAACAGGAAGAAACAAGTGCAAAACTGCAGAATATCAAAGGAAGTATGTAGCTCTGCAAAACCATTTTCCCAAAGTAATATAAAGAATTCTATTTTTTTAAAGTAAAACCAACAGTACTTTAATATTATGTTCAAGAAGGAGACCCAAAATAAGTTGAGACTTAATACAGTGATGATCAGATCAAAAGACTTTACAGTTTTGGGGGACGGAATGGAACAGAGAGGAAGATGAGCAATCATCTCCTGGTAAGCACATTCATCCTTCTCAGTCAACTGAACAATCCCATCAAGTACAAGAACTTTCCCATATGTTAATGACTGTAAAAAGAAGGTTAGCGTTAATCACTTTTCACTTATATGTAGAACTTAAGAGAACAATATAGGAAGAATAAGCCAAACCTCAAAAACCAAGACCTCTTGGTACTCTGACTTTTCCTTGTACAATATCTTCTCTACTTTGATTGAATGGGCTTCTCCTAATGATAGACATACACCAAAGCCATCAGCAGTCATCAAACACCAACATAAAACAAAAAATTTAAAAAAAAAAAAAAAAAAAAAATGCATGCACGACAGTGAAAGTGAAAGCTTTTATAAATTTATCTTAGCATTATATGTAGTTCAGAAAGGAGGAAATAAGATCTTGAATTTTGTGAGTAAAAAGAAAAATGGATGTTTCTCCAAAAGGCTGAACAAAGGTTCAATACAGTAACATCAAACATGTAGTTTAACCTCCTTGGCCAAAAGTTATTTTCAATGACAAAATAATTTTTGTATTTACCGCCCCATTCAGCCTTCTCTATGAAAGATCAATGCTAGTCTAAACTGTATAATAAACAAGAAAACCATCAAAAAATAAGAACATGATCATCTTTTAATAGTAAGCTTTGCAATTTCAGTTATCAAACATCATAAATTAGGAAAAGCGCCCACTCCGATGTTACAAGGAAACAATATATGAAGCATAAATAACTGCATATGTATGAATAACACTCACCTGGCCACATCGGATTGTTGAAATAAACAACTTCCCCAGATTTCCCTGCAAATAGAAAGATAACGTGGTAGAAAATAATGAGCAACAGTGATATTTTTTAGTCCAGCAATCAGGTCTATGTAGTGCCACACAATGAATCAATAGATTGCTGTGAGTGGAATGGGAGTGGGGGATCTATCATATAAGGAGGAATACAAAATTAAATAGCTGATAATGACCGGAGCAAGTTTGAGATGCTGAGAACCACCCAGAAACAACAGTGGAGTGACACTTTGCATCCAACTCAGGGGCTGAAGCCAAGGCTTTCAAACAACATGAAGGAACTTCCTTCTCTAAACCATTCCCATTACTCGCCTTCCCATCCATAGTCTTCTGGCATTCCAAACCTCTTTCTGCGGCGTCTCCCATAAATTACCCTTTTCTTCACTGGCTCCAGTCTCTGTATAATAAGTATACCAGTTGTCACACAAAAAAATTAAACATAAATAAGACCTCAAAGAACCAAAAATAAAAAAATGATCCCTTACACTTAAGCTCTGAAAACAAAAATCAATACTCACAAAACCAAATAGCAGAGCAGAGAGTAAAGGGAAGAACACAACAGAACCCAAAAAAAATATCACATTTAAATTCCAAACAAAAGCATCTCCATTTACAAAATCATAAACCAAGTATAGCAAAGCTTAAAAGGATTGCAAAGTAAAAGTTGCATTTATTTAATTTTATAAAATAAAGTTTTTCCTTTTGGTCACTTTGAAAGTAAAAGTACGGAACACATGGCTCCTAAAATATAAGATAAAAAGTGTTGAAGAAAACAAGCCACCCATAAAAAGGGGAAAACACTACAATTCTACACAGTATGCATAAAAGTTAATATCAAATCATTAATAACTATTAATTATTAATTAATAATAAAAAAGCAGAAATCAGTCTGCACTGCAGCATGCAAGATATCAGTTTCCATAAACAATAAAAAATTACATCAATTGCAGTATCGATCATTCATTCTGTCTAGATAGCAAAATAGAGTATATGTATCAATCATTTAATCTGCTAAAAAAAAGCTGATTAAGGAAACAAAACAGGAACGTTGATGGTTTTACTTTTTTAATTTTTAATGATAATAACGAGCGAATAACCAGTGGCAGCAGCAGAAAATAGAGGAAAACAATAGAATAAGTTTGGCATAATATAAAACAGCGAAATGAGAAAAACTATAACGTGTTAGTAGTAAAGTATGGTGAAGCATCGAAAACCACAATTTTGTTATATTTAATTACGTTGCGTTGTTTTGAGCAGAACCACATAAACATAAACCGCTAGGGTTTAGAATATGGAAAGAAAAAAAAAAAGGGAAAAGAGAAAAGGAAAAAAAAAAAAAGTAGAAAAAAGAGGATTGTGAGTAGAGAAGAGTGTTGAGATAGAAGTATTATTACCTGTGTGGTGTGAATGTCGGTGAGAGAGTGAATACACAAATGGACGCGCTTGTGGGAAGATGAATGAATGAATGAAAGAATACACAAACAACAGCAACACTGTTTCTCTCTCAGTCCTTCTTTGAACAAAAATGGAGTCTCTATATATCAATTTATAAGGTTTTCTATCTCTCTCTCCACATCAAAGGTAGGGTAGGGATTCCATTTAATTTAATTTATTTTATTATTGGATCATCTTAACAAATGCCTTGAACATATTTATTAAGCAACAAAAAAAAATTTAAGTAAAAATATTATTACTTTTTACGATTTTAAAAATATAAATTAAGTAATTTTTAATATTTTTGTTCTACATAATTTTTAACAAGTGCATTGAGGACATTTGTCTTTGTTATTATTTTCTTTTATTATTTTATTATTTTAGAGTATATGAAAATTTTTGTTCCTCACAAAAACATGTACAACATATTAGTCTATAACATTTTTTTTTAATTTTGACTAAAATAAATTGAGAAAATTTAATATTTGAATTACAATTTATCATTGAATCAAATGGAAATTGATGACTTGTATTATTAAGTTATTGACAATGTAAGTGAATTTTTTACATAACATTTAACAAAAATATAACAGGATATTTTTTTTTTACTATTTCTAGTTATGACAAGGAATGGTTGAAGTTCGATACATTAGTGATTTTCATTTATCTTTCTTTCTTTTCGTGTTTTTGGTTTTAAATTGGAGTTTTTTTTTCTTTTTCTGTGGTGATTTTCTTTTCTTTTTATTGACCATTATATAATATGTGAATTTTTACACAATTCAATCACAGCTTAAAAATAAATAAAAAATCAATTAAGAAAATAGATAAAAGAACTAACATGATTAGTTTATTTTTATTAGGACTAAAAAAAACATTTAAATAATGTTTTTTTCTTAGGACTATGAGATCAAAATATTTCTATACTCTTATTTTAGTGCGAAGATAAATTTTTAGTAAATATCCAAAAAAAGTAATCAATAACAAAAGGAGATAGTCAATATAAAATAATATAATTAAAGTATCTTCAACGGTGAACTCAAAATGAGTTTATTAAATATTTTAGTGTGAAGCAACTCATTATTTTTTAGTTTTTAGGGTTTAATTCTTAAGAATTATATTAGGTTTCACAACTTTAATTTATACATTAATATTTAATTTATATTTAGTTTTATTACAAATTAAAATATTAATTTAAATATTTCAATTAATATTATTATACATTATTTTAATTTAAATTTAAAATAAAATTGAACTTAAATTTTTATAACAATAATAAAAATTAAAGGTTAAATACATGACTTAAATAATTAAAAATGATAAAAATAAATAATAAATTTAAATTTCGTTATTGTCGTGTTAAGCGCTCTTAAATATGCTCTATTAAAAAGAAGTTAACGGTCATAAATTAATTAAAAAAAAGGTAACTATCATAAATTTATTATTATAAATAAATTAATAAAAAAGGTAACGGTTATAAATTTATAATTATTAAATTATAAAAATACCGTCTCCTTCGTATACTTGGGCACACCAACGGTGAACTCGCCAAAAAAAACCCATAACTCCACATTGGCGGACTAACGAGTAATCTTTGGCGGACTAACGAGTAATCTAATAAAATCGATGGCTAATATATTTTTGAAAAAGTTATCTAATAAAATCCGACGGCTAACATATTTTCGTAAAAATTCGTAATGAATTATGATAACCAGCAATTCCCTTTATTTAATGAGACGGGAATAAGATGGAGTGATATATTAGTATTATATTTATTTCATACTATGTTTTCATATTAAAAAATTTCTTAGACTATAGATTCAATTTTTCTTTCAATTTTTTCTTTTCAAAAAGCTGCTTTGACTTTTTTTGGTTTTTTATTGTCAAATATTTGTTTCAATGACACGTCAATTCTCTTTAAAAGAAAAACTCTTTTATTTATTTGTTTAATTTAACTTAAAACACTCCCATCACCGCTCTTTTCTTGTTCAGGAAAAAGCTTTCAAAGGATTTCATAAATCCTGTTTGTGGTCCAATTTTGATAACTTTATGTATTATTAAGGCATTATTGATACCAAATTGGGGTTCTCGGTACAAGTTTGAGGGTAGGGATAGAAAATTGAGACAACTTGTTTCATCTCATCTTGTTCCATAGTGTTAATTAGTTAACAAAAGTGAGGTAGGTTGAATTAGGATAACTACTTGAACATTCTAGCCATGACGAGTAGGGATGCAAAATGGGTTAGGTCGTGGGAAGGGTCTGTTTAGTCCGTTGTTTTTTAAGTGGAGATTAAAATTTTTATTTTGTTTATTAAAAATATGTGATGGTGACAGACGCATCGAGTTGACTCGTTGAATTTCTAAATAAAAAATATTTTTAATTTTATTTATTTATTTATCATAACTCTTAGTCCAGTTTGCAATATTTATCTTATTTTAGGATGTGTTTCTAATAATTTATGCATTGGTGGATACATTAAATTTTTAATTTAGTTTTTTTGTTGGCTTATTCTATATTTATTAGATGTTGATTCATTAATGTTTGAATGATAATTTCTATATTTTTGTTGAATTCATCGGTTTTATATTTTGGTTTTTTAATGGTTTTAAAATTTATTTTGTTTATATTTTTTACATAGTTTTTATGAATTTATTAGTTAATAAATTTATTTTTTTACAATTTTGTTGGGTCGGCAACCATGTAATACTAATTGGCCTGCACATGCCCCTGCCACCGTCCCTTTTTAGATGGGCTAATGATAGGATGGGACAGATTGACCATTTTTCCGTCCTTAGTCATGAGTGGACAGATTAATCGTGAATGAAAAAAAAATATACATGAAATTTTATAATTATTCAACTACAATATTGTAAACCAAAATTATGAAATACATAAAATATTTAATTAGATATATTACAATATAATTTTAATGTCGTTCATGCGGTACAATAGTAGACAAAAAATCTAAGAAAAGAACAAAAACCAAGTTAAACGAACATTCTAAGACATGCAAACTCCGAAAATGTCTTTATCAAATAAAATTTGGAGCCCACTAGAATGAGTCTCTCTAAAACAAGAGTACGAAAAGAATATACAAAGAGAAACTGAAATTCAAAAATCAAAATCATTGTCGAATCAGAACTCAAATACAACTCTCATATCTCTGCATGAAAAGCCAACACACAATTCAAAAATCAAAACCATTGATCCATCAACATTTGAATCTCTGAGGAGACATCCATATCTAGCAATATCACCATTCCCTTTGCAAGCTCCATCTTAGAAGAGCTTCCAATGAATGTAAATTGTGTCTTGGCTCTGGGGACCCATCTGAAGGTGATTCATTGTACAATTATTGATGTCATCGCTAAAATTTTGAATGATAATAGTATGATTAATTTGCCTTAGAAAATCCTCTTGAAATTGATTTTTTGTGTCATGTCCAAATATGCCAACAAGCAATCATGAAGATAGTTTGCCGCTTTTGGTTGTATACTTCCACCATATTATTGTTAATGCTATGGAAAGCCCATTCCCTACAATCAAGAGAAAAAAAGTGACTTGCAAAACTATAAATGACGAGTTTAAGCCTACCTAAGTTGCATACATGGAATCAAAAACACATGAGGAACTATTTTGTCATCTCTCCCACAACAAGGATAAGTAGGTGAGTTGAGATTCTCATTCCCCACTTAATTCTCTGGTGATTGGTTAGGAGGCGCACATTGACCACTAACCATAAGAAGGTTTGTATATGATGAGGGTCCTTCCAATTCCACATAGTTTTTCAATCGCTATTAGCCAAATGGTGATTCCCAACTTGCATTTTATACACACTTTTGACAGTGAAATGGTGTGTATTAATGCCTCACCAACTAAGAGAATCCAAGCTATTAGAAATGGTTCAGGTGTGTTTGGTTCATCAAAAGGGATGAGAGGGGTCTTAATAGAGGTGAGTGGAAGTATATTAATGGTTTTGTGTTTGTTTCAAGGGGAGGAAGTGAATTTTAAATGATTTTTTAGTTATATGGGAGTCCATCTCCTCCCCTCAAGATCCCCTGAAATGGAGGGAGAGCAAAAACCACTTTAGAACGGATTTTGCTTCCATCTCCTCTCTTCCCCTCCATATATCTCCAACTAAACACACCTTTAGAATTTGAGATGTCAAAAATCTAATTAACAATACTTTTTTTAAAATATTTTATTAACAATATTACGTGGAAGATTATGACCAAGAAAATTAAACCCCCAGTCCCCATAGGAGTCAAAACATATTGAACCAAAAAAATAGTATTAATGTACGATTGAGCAGTTAGAGAAATGAAATGTGAGTTATTAGAAGCCCATTTGTCGAACTAGAAATTGACGTGATTATTGTCATTTTAGTCCCAAACCATATTATGCTAAAAATAATCTCAAACTCTTGCAAGTGATTTCCACATGGGAGAATCATAAGATTTACAGTGGACACAATATTTGAGATCATTACCTTGCCATATTTACTAATTAGCACCTGACTCCAAAGCACATCAAGTTTGTTATTCATACTCCAAATAACCATCATGATTAAGGTCTCATTCATAAGGTGAGGTCGCTTGAAGTTCATCCCACATTCCAGCTTTTGTTAACAATGGACATCTTATCTAATCAAACGAGTCTTACGGTCATGATCAATATTCCCTCAAATAACATTCCATTTGATTTTTTCTATATCATCTCAAACAGTTTTTGAGAGCTTGGCATATTGCATATTGTAGTAAGGAATAAAGCTAAGAACAACCTTCAAACGAGTAATCCTACCAACAAAATTTAAACACGATTGCTTCTAACCGCTTAATTAATTCCATATCGTGTTAACAATGTGGTTGAAGTCGATATTTTAAAAACTGGTTCGGAAATCGACTCGGCAAAGTCACGGAGTCAGAAAGTCATTGGTCAAATCGTAGAGTCATTGATTGAGCTGCATGACTGAATCGAATTAAATCTGATGATTCGATAGTGCGACTTGAACTCACGACATTTATAAATATAAAAAAATCACTAAAAAAAACATAATTTTGATTAAAATATATATCAAAATTATGAATTTTATTAAGTTATATACATATGTCTAACCCAATATTATCACAAGTAGCTCATAGTCATAGTAATAAGGTATGCTCCATCTCCCTTGGACCACTTTTTGTAAATTAATTTATTTAAATAAAAAACGTGTGTCATCTTTTGCGTCTAAATATCTCCATAGGATATTAACTTTATTACAATATTTATTGCAAATTTTATAATTTGTCAAAAAAGTAACTTAATTTGTCTTATAATGAGGGACTTATTTCACTATTTCACACATATGAGAATAAACAAATAAAATAGAGAAAATAATATATTTGTTAAATTATTTTTATTAAATATTGGTACATTCACAATTATCATAAATATAAAATGAAAATATTTTTTTAAAACGTAATTAGTTATATTAATATACTTTTTCACCTGAGTTTTAACTCATGATCTTTTTAAGTCTTAAACATTAGCTCAAACCAATTGAATTAACCACCTGTCCTCTAAAGTGAGAATATTGATTAAGAAATGATACAACTAATATTAATTAGAGGATTAAATTGAAAAGAGTAATTAATATTACACATAAAATTAAAAGACCTACTCATTTCAAATTATTTTACAAATAATCATTTATTATGAGACAGAGAAAATATTAATTTTATGTTAATTTTTTAATTGTTTTAAAAGAGATTATTTAATTTATATATACGATTAATAAAAATAATTTTTACATTAACAGTAAATAAATTACAATAATTTAATATAAAAAAATATTCAACTTATACGATAATTACCTATACGAGTAAGGGACTTATTGACACTTTTTTCTAGGATGTCAATGGATGCAAATGAAACTTTAAAAGAAAATGACAATGACTTCCTCGTTGACGATTGGCCATCGCCACATGTTAGGCTGCGGATGGTTGTCTTCATTTCTTTATTTTTTTATGGTAGATGGTAGTCTTCATTATTAATTCAAAAGTTCAATGTTTTATTTGACAAGAAAAGTTTTATGTAGTAGGTCGTATTTTGTGGCTACATTTGTTGTTTTTTCTTTTTATTTTGAAAAATGGATTTTATACTCAACAATTATACTTATATTTTTAAAATATAAAAAATCTAACCTTATTCTTTTCATTTTTACTTAATTAAAAATAAAAATAAAAATTGCACCAAAATCGTACCCCTTATTAAAATTTCTGATAATTAAATTGTTTACAAAAAATTTCGGTACACAAATTAATACTACTGTAAATTATATTTTCAAAATTTTCAATAGTGTAATTTTTTCTAAAAATTTCAAGGTACAAAATTTCCGATAGTTAATTTTATTTTACCGGAAATTTCTAAATTTGAAATTTCTGGTATGTAATATTATTCTACCAAAAATTTCAAAGTTTGAAATTTTCGATACGTAATTTATTTCTTTTTTTATTTTGGATTTCTTTTAAACTTTTTTGGTAGGGATGGAAAAAACGTCATCATGTATAGATTTGACTGAAACGTTCACAATTGATCTAATTTTTTAGTCACAAAAACTATCATATCATGGGCAAAAGAGATTGACCGACAAAATCGAGTAAATGTTATCATGACTCACTCTGACATAGAGACCGAAAAGAGATGAATGAAGTCAAAATTAATTATCGGTTGTGATAGAGGTGGAAAATATAAATAAAATAAAAGTAACTCAAGGACTTCAACTAAAATGTGTGATTGTTCGTTTAAACTTAGATCGGGACCATTGAAGAATTATGAGGGATGAATTATTAGTTTAATGTGTGGACTTCACAACTATGAGTTAATGTTTACTTTTGAGAATAATGCATTTGTGGGGCGCTTAAAAGAAGAAGATAAGAAACATGTTGGCGAGCTGACAAAGTATCACGTTGCACCGAGACACATCTTGTCATTTTTTAGAGACTGAGATAAAGAGAACATGACTAATATCTCTCAAATTTATAAGTGACGAACCACATACAAGAAGAATTTGAAAGGACCCATAACTAATATGCAACATCTGTTGAAGTTACTTGAAGTTGAGAAGTATATAGTTGTTGGAGTAGGACTCATGAAAACTCCAACGTTGTGAGGTACATGTTTTGGGCACACTCATATTTCATAACTTTGTTGAACATGTTCCCTGTTGTATTGGTCATGGATAACACTTACAAAATCAACAAGTATAGGTTACCATTGTTTAAAATTGTTGATGTAAATTCAACTGGATTGACATGAAGTAGCAATGTCAATTACAAGAAAGGGGGATAAATATTTTTTCCAATTTCTCCTTCATATAGAATTTGAAGTTTAGTTTCTAAATTGTGTGCGTATGACTCTTAATAATACTTATAGATAAAATTATTTTACACCGTAAACACATATCTATTTAACTCAACAATAATATTACTATTACAATAAAAATTTAATTTATATTTAAATATTCATTTTTTCAGAGAAAAGTAATTTATTTATGAGTCGATATCTCTTAATAGATACACTTTCGGAAACACCATTTAAAAACCAAACTAACCACATGCAAGTTAAAAATACTAATAAATGTCTGTTAAAAATTTAAATATAATTTTTTTTAAGAAAATATTAAAAGTTATACATTTAATTTTTAAATTTTTTTCCTTTCTTTTCAAATATAAAATTACTATTATTTCAATGTTTTAACCAGTCTTGAAGGACCACTTGTGATGTGAATTTGAGTGCTTCCACATGAAATTCAAGATCTAACCAAATGATTTCTTCAAATAATATGACAAAATAAAAGGAAAAATAAAGAAACAAAGATGGATTAGGTTGAGAAGATGAAGAATGCGCCACAATCAAGGATGGTTGATAAGCTAATGGAGAATCGCCACAATGGTAAGGAAACCATTGATAAGATTAATGATGTGAATTTGAGTGATTCCACATTAGATTGAAGATCTAATCAAGTAATTTGTTCAAATAAAATGACAAAATAAAAGGAAAAATAAAGAAACAAAGATGAATTAGGTTGAAAAGATGAAGAAGGCGCCACAATCAAGGATGATTGATAAGCCAATGGAGAATCGCTACAATGGTAAGGAAGTCATTGATAAGATTCAAACAAGTTCTAATCCAAGAACTTTAAGATGAGACTTAACTCACTCACAATTCTCATTAGAGAAATTCTAATTCATTCAAAACTTTCCTTTTCAATGAGGTTACAAATTAATATTTATAGTAAAATTATCTCTAAATCTAAATGAGTCATAAGTGACACCATTCTCTAGACTCATATTGGGCTTACATAATTTTTTCTAAAATAAACTAAATGTAAGGAAGCAAAATATCTTCACTTAATTATAACATCAACTAAATCTATATTAAAACTATTACAATTCCAAATTAAAGAAAACTAAAAATTATTATAAACCAAATAAAAATAAATAAAATTCATTCTAATTTATTAAAATATAGATCATCTTGCTCTTGAGATTCTTATCTAACTTGTGATTATTTTTAGAATCCAATACAAAATTTTGTTAGCTTGACCTTGCGATTATGATTTCGTATTAAAATGAAGCCCTGAAGTAGAAATGTTTGTTGGATTTGTTTGATTGACCTACATGCTAGTACAGAAAATACGTGGGAAATATTTTGTAAAAACAAATTATGTCAATGATGATGAGTTTTATCTCAAAATGTTTATTTATTTATAAAATAATAAAATATGAATATTACAATTAAATCAATTATGAATTGAGATATTTTTCATTCATATTTTGAGATTAAACTAAATAATTTAAAAAATTAAAAATACTTTAACGATATACAAATATTTCATAACTAATTGAGAAGTAACCAACTCAAAATCTTAATGATAACCATCAAACTAATTTCTTTGACATATGACCAATGATAAAAAATAATGCAATATATATCGGTATTTTTTTACTGAATATGCATTATTTTAATAGAAATAGTCCAATTGGACTTGATTTAAAATTGTGTTTGGTACATCTTCCATCAATTCTTCTCCCACTCCAATGTTCTCTTGATTGGTCAATCTGAATGTGTATTTTGACACAAAAAATACATTTGAATTGCCTAATCCATAAATCTATTTTGAAGACTTTTGAAAACATAGGAGCGAGAGAAGAAGTTACCCCCATCCAAACATCATTGGCCATGAAATGGGCTAATTGGATCAACAAATGAGAGTTGTTCGGTTCTCATTTCTACCTATATGACTATACTTGCCGTTAGAAAAACATCATTTGACTAGTAAAATAGCTCCAACAGTTAAAAAAAAACACCATTTGACTAGTAAAATAGCTCCAGCTAAGCTCCCCACATAAGTTCTTTTACACCTCTTTCCTCTTAAGAACCCTAATCAATTGCAAACAATCAAATTCAACACTCATTGTGTAATGCAGCAAACCTTGCAAATTTTAATCTCATCTATTTACAGAAAAAATATTTATAAGTATTCGCTCACATTGACTATAGGTGGTGTTATGGACTGAACTCGACTTTGGAACACTTAAAATTAGGCTTAAGCCTAATATTTCTTTGTTGGCTATATAAGCCTATCATTAACTCTTAGCAAAGTATACCTCAAACCTAACCATAGCCTCCACCTCAAACACATTAATATTCAACATCAAAGTGTTTGCAGGTACACTCTCACCATCAAGTCTCTGACGTCAATTTCAGCCACACACTTTGAATTCCTACCAAGCACCGCTGTCTGAAATAATTCTTTTCATTGATCCTCCGTTATGATTGCGAGTACGAATTCTAAACATAAGATGCAATATATGATTTAACCAATTCAATCACGTGTTAACAAATCATATTTAAAAATAAGAGTCGATTGAATTTGACAATAACTTCGACACTACTCAAAATATGATATTAAAAAAACAAGTCATTTACCTACGATAATACTACATCAAAATAGAAAAACAAATAATACCAATAAAGATAACAAACAAATCACTATCACCCTGCTTTGTGCATAAATTCCAAAATATTTTCAAATTATCTCTACACACGCAACACGTGGAAATAGTAATTAAGAGCAAGAAAGAATCCTCCACCCCCAGATCATTTACAACCACTAACAGAAGATGCCATAATCTGTAGTGGGGTCAGTAACTGCTTTACAATAAGAGATGTGTAGAGCAACTAAAGATGAGTATGTAATAATGTGATTCTGCAAAACAGGAATTTTTTCGAGGTATATGTCGATGAAAACACGTGTCACATTGTTTCCTTTTTCGTTTTACTTTGTCGGGCTGCAAATTAAGGACATATACTATGTATCAAATAGAAATAAGAAAATTCTACGGTTATAATAATAACGTGTATTAACGAGCTTCGCCAAAATATAGATGTGCTGATGTTGTTGAAAGAGCTTTTTCAAATACTGATGAAGGCGTTTGAATCTTGAGTTAATTAAGGGGCTTTTTAGGAGTTTAAGTGGAGAGGAGAAAGTAGAGTTTTGAAAAAAGAAAGGAGGAACTGAATAAAGGAAGACTTTGAATCTTGTACATTTAGCTTTTTATCTTCTCAATTTTTGCTTCCTTGACTTTCTAAACCTCTCGGTTATAAACTTATACGGTGTATTCTCTAATTTCTATATATATTGTGAAATTTGGATTTCTTCTAATTAATGTCTATTTCACCACAGTGCAACCATTTTATCGTCACCCCTTCATCAATTTGTTAAAAACAAGTTTGATTCTCAGGTTCTTGTTCATTAATATTTAACTTTATTTGCGTAAAGATATCAGTAATTTTCTATAATTTTTTACCAATATCTTTGTAAGTAATTTTCTATAATTTTTTACCATTACAATTGTTGATAATTTACTATGTAAGTCATATAACAATAATTGTTCACACGTTTAGTTGCTAAAATGATTGGTATATATATTCATAGGTTCATTTCCAAAGAATAACAGTATTACATCTCATTTGAGGGAGAGCTATATATTACGGAAAAGATGACGTTCCACCGAAAAAGCAAAACCTTCAACTAAATTATATTGAACAATTGATAGTAATGACAATGAATATATCAAAATCTTTAGAATTTAAATTGAAACACAGTGGATCTAGTGTTTTTTTTCCTTCCAAAAGGTTCATCCAACAGGTATGCTTTTACGATTCTTTCTATGAGCATGCTGTTTTTTATCTTCTTTATCTTAAGTTGTTTAGTTTTTTTTTGGTCCACAAATTTGGACTATTTTAAAAAAAATAAATCTGTATTAAATTTGAATCACGGCGATCAACGATGAACATCCAAAAAATCTATGATTTTATAATTGCATGCACATATAGTTTGACTAGATGTAATCAAAATCCGTATTTATATCAATAATGTTTTATCATCATTTGATTTAGATTAATATGAAAAAGGATTAACTGAATAATACTTCTTAGATTGATTAATGAGAACAAGTTTTAATATATACAAGAGAAGTGGTAGGTAACAACCACTCTAATTAGAAGTGTGTAAAATATATGGTTAATTGGACCATATTAATTAATTGAATTATATTTTACTAAAAAAAACAAAATCAATTAAATAATTTATTAATTGAACCACATATTTAAAACAATTCAGTTAACTAAATTTAATTCAAAAATCAGTTTAATACTTTTAAAACTTTTTAAATCTCAATTAAGATTTTTTTCTCTTAAAAAATATTCGAAATTTGTTTTTCTAAAAAAAAATATAATTTTTTATAAAAAAAAGAATCAAAAATATTTTAAATCATTTTTTTCTTGAAATATTTTTAGGAAAAAATCGAAACTTTTTTTGAAATTTTTTATATCTATTTTTCTCGAAAAGAATTTTCTTAAAAAAATCGAAAACAGTTTCTCAACATTCGACATCTAATCTGGTCAGTTTCTTCCCCTAATTCGCGCATCAGTTTTCCCAGTCAAACCCTAACTATTTTCGCTATGTTGTGGACTCACAAATCAACTCATTGCTCGGTCAAAAACCTAGACAAATTCGGAGAACACGTTTATGTAGATCTGGTCTGATGGATCGCACATTTTTTTCTCTCATCCAGTTGCAGATTTCCTCTATAAATAGAAGGTTCTACTCAGTTGAAAAATCACACCAAAAGTTCTCCGAAATATGAGACTTTTCTCTACTTCTCTCCTTCTATCTTCTTCTCTTTCTTGCGAGTGGTCACAGTGCCATATTATGAGTGACATCCATTTTTTACTGTCATATTGGGTGTAATTCTAGAACGATTTTCTACAGTGCAGTAGAACTCTGATACAGTGAATCTGGACTGTTTTATCCGGGGGACTTCGTGATTGATAGTCTGCCTTGCACAATTTAGGTAGTGCCACGAAACGTCTTAAAGAGAGCGATCTAGTTCGCGACTCAATCCAATAATATCTTCGGTGCCATAAATTGATTCTTTCAAAATAGTTTTTGAAACTCAAAAATAATAGTTTGTGCCGCCATCACTGGTGCCATTTACTACTACAACTTTGTTGCATTTTGGTCCGCCACACTGTCAACGCATCAAGTCACAACCAAAAAAAATTAGTTCACTGGAGTCTCTCCATTCTCGCAATGCTTGGCAGATTTGGATATCCGAGGCTTGAATTATTTTATTGTAAAATAGGGGTATTTTTGTCAATGTGTAAAAAATTATCATTTTTCTCTTTTCACTTTCTAATCAACCAATCAAAGAAAGAAGAAACTTTATACTTCTCTCTTCTATTTCACTCTTATTTCTTTTTTACCAAACAATATCAAACTTCTCTATTTCTCACACATTTCTCTCATCTAACACTCTCTTTCACCAATTTCTCTCTTTTTCTTCTCTCTATCCACTAAAGTGTAAGAGTAAAGAGTTTTGGATAATATAAAATTCCTTTAACAGGGAGAATTCAAAAAATATATCGAAGACAAATTTTAAAAGACTTAAATAATTTATTCAATTAGTAATAATATTAATATATTAATTATAAACATTGTCACGTCACTTTCTAAAAAAATCACTATCATATAACCAAAGAGTTCGGAGGGGAGGATTAGCCACATAATCCCAAAATTTCCATGTTTCTTCTTCTCTGCCAACTGTCAATTTTTGATATTTAAAATAGCCACATTTTTAGGTAAACAAAAAACATAAAAAAAAAGTCAACTCTTCACATGGCTTTCTGTCATTTTTCCCATCTCTCATTTCAAATCTGACTTGCTATTTCACCAATCTCATTTATCACTTACATAAAAACCCCCTTTGTTTAAAATGTTCATCGTATTGAACTATTCATTGATTATTATCTCAAATGGCAATATTGCCCAAAGATGATGTTTTCTATAATTTTGTATAACATGTGCATAACTAACTAACCTTAATAGTAAAATAAAAACAATTATTAATGTATAGGTAAGTAATATTAATAATTGATAATAATATATAAATATGCATGATAAATTATTATGTGTTAAAATATTATTCCTTGGATCTAGCATGAGGAAAAAAAAAGTATCCCTTAATTCCAAAATTAAAGAGGGAATCTATCATTCTAATATTCTAAACAATTTAATTCAAAAATTATTTAATTTACTTTTTGATCTAAAATGATTGGATTACTTTTTTGGGGTCAAATGATTGGATTACTGAAAAGTTATAAACTGCACCTGATACTGTTTGGTTATGTTCTTGATAAATATGCTCTTAGGTGGATGGCCCAAAATGCAAACTTTAGATGATAATGATAAACAAAAGGGTATAACAAAAAGTAGCATTTATATATTTTTTAAGAATGCAATAATAGATATATACTGTCAAAATGTAAAACTAAATGACAATCAAAGGGAATAATTTATTTTGGCGGATTACATGAATATGATTGATTATGGGTGTAAAAGAATTTTATGGTGTATAACCCTTTTCTCATTTTTTAACTTATTCATTATTTTATGTTCAAGTATAGATGTTGTTTTTTAAACAAAAGTATAATTGTAGCTAGATATATAAAACTACCATTGGGCTTCAAAGCACTTCAAATCTTTTGCACACGCGGGGAAACATTTTTATTTTATTTTACTAACATTATCAAATTATGAATACTAAAATTAAAATATATTTATAAAATTGATTGATATTATTCATACATAGTAGACATTAATAACATTTTATTGTGCATTGTCCACTTTAACAGCAAGCGGTTCATACCACTCAGGACCAAATCCAGCAGCTTTTCTGGCTGCCTCATTAAAAGGTGGTTTTAAAGGTCCTCTGAAATATGTCCTCACTATTGCATGAAACTTTGGAATCACTTCATCCCCTTCTATTGTTGTTCCATTTTCTACTGCACAAATTTCTTGCTCCGAGGCTGGATTTCTAGACCTCTGGCATAGATACTTGAACCATTTCACTCCAGCAGCACAATGTGTAATTTCTTCTGGGTAAACTACACTATCTAGTAAATCTGCTGTAGTGTTATCACCACCATTGCGGAAACGTGAGATTGTTGTAGGCAGCACATCAAGTCCCCTGGCCTGGTACAGTTTAGACAAGACCAATTTTATGTGATGTAGAACCATTGTGTGTGAGAGAGAAAAGGAATAGAAAGGCCATTCTAACAAAATTTAGTCTGAAATCAGCATAGGAGCAAACCTTCTGAAGCACGAGTATGACGGCAATGACACATAAACAACGATAATAATTTTAAAAAGTTGAAGTGATTGTATATAACCACATGTGTTAGTGTCGTGTCGAACACACCTTCAATCTGAGGCGTTGATTTCTATCTAGAGCAAACCTAGAAATTGAAAGCGTAAAGGCAATAATACTAAATCAAATGGAAATATATTTGCAGGAACAGAGAAACCATTAATGTTAATTAAAGTAGTTGGCTTAACGAACAATGAACATCTAGTTTAATTTTGATATATTGTGGATATCATGGTTGTCAATCCCGAACTGCGGAGCGGCCAACTCCAAAAGTGGGATAAGAAATACCGTGGGAGCAGAACGGACGTTATTTGATATATTAGGAATTATTATACACTTAATACTAACAAATATATAATTGCTAAAAAATGAGATAAATCACTCAAAATTCATGAAATAATCCTAATTCATAAAGGCAAAGATCTACATTGGCTCCTGGTATGTTAAGTCTATTTCTTAATAATTTAATTACATAATGATTAATGTATATGTTAATGCAAATAAGAGTTGCATTGCAGCTGAGTGGTGGAGGAGGTATGGAGCACATACACCAAATTTGCAGCTGCTTGCCATCAAAATACTGAGTTTGACCTGTAGTTCTTCCGGGTGTGAGCGCAACTAGAATACGTTTTAGTGTGTAATTAGTTGATACTAAAATACGCAACTAGAATACGTTTTAGTTTCATAATGTAGATTTATCATTTAAACTAACATTTAAATTATAATGTAGATTCACTCTAAGAAAAGAAATAGGCTTGAGCATCAAATGTTGCAAGACTTAGTTTACATAAATATAACCAAACTTTGAAAGAATGCTTTGAGAGTGATGATGTGACTAACCTAATGTCCATAGATAATTTCATGAATTTTGAGTGATTTGATTTATTTTTCAGCAATTATGTATTTATTAGTATTAACTGTATAATAATTCTTAATATATCAAATAATGGACGTTCTGCTCACACGTTTTTTTTTATCACACTTTTGAAGTTGACCGCTCCCCTCTGCAATTCGGGATTGATAAATGTCAAAATTAAATGAATGAATATATAACTTTTATAGTTTCAAAGCTTCAATTGAGAACATAAATCTCCCTTTGCTTTAAAACTTGGCCAATAAAACATATAATTGCAACTTGGGTTGGAAAACTTCACTCTTCGGTTCTCCAAAGAAAAAAGACTTGGCCAATACTAGTAACTACGAGACCCTAGGAGATAGGACAAACTCTCATCTCACTTAAGTATCAAGAAAGAAAACTATATTTTATGGAACACTGTGATTTCATTTTAAAAAAATCAGAGCTTTTGAGAGGCTAATTCTTTTTCCCAACAATTGATTAAGCACTCCTCTCCCCCACACCCACCAAAAAAATCGATAAATCCAGCATTGACAAGGAACCTTCTTGATTCAGTGTTCATTTTCACAAAAAATAAAAAGTGATCTAGGTATCTAATCAATAAATCAGTAATTCAGTTAATTGCCTCAATCATCATAAACATAAAGCAAAACCATAAACAACCAAATATGATAATGGAAGAAAGTCACAATGTAAGACACACCTCGTGGACACAATGTTCAATTGCTAATCGTGATAATAAATCCTTGGAAGTGGCAGTGGCAGAATCCCAGAGGCCATCATGAGCCGGTAATGCTCCATAATAAGAACCTAGCTCCTTAAGTCGTGCAGCAAGAAGAGTGAAGTGTCTCCCTTCATCCTGTGCCACCTTCACGAAATCTGTAAAGAATTCTCTAGGCATTGCCTCTTGCTTACCAAAACGAGCTATTATATCCTGCAATAGTTTATATTATAAATCTGAATAGTTTTACCAATAAATGTTTGTAGCAGGCTAATAAGGGCTTGTTAGATTGTACTTTTTAAAAACAGTTTTCTTAATTCTTTTAAAACAGAAGAGTGTTTTTGAAAAGATAATCAAACATACCCTAAATGATTTCAAAACAAACAATAACACATGCACAGCTAAAAGAGCCAACTAAATTTTAAGTTCAAGACTATGCGCCTGAAAGTGCAACTTACTCGAGTTTTAGGGGGCTTGGGTTACAAGAGTTGGATCTTTTCTGAACACTTGGTTTAGGCTAGAAAAGTTAGATGCTGTAGAAAACTATGCAGAATCAAGAGTAAATCACATGTTTTAGCCGCCAAATAAGAACTATATGGAGCCCACAGCTTAGTCACAGAGATAAGCTAAAAGCCAAAGGGAATATGAAATGATCAAATTCCTTTTTAATTATTTTGTGCAAAGAAGAAGCATTAAGACCTCAGATAAAACCTGTGACACCCATATACTTAATAATACGATACACGTACGATGCCACACACATACGAGGTACAAGAAATTCTTAAAAAATAAAGTTATGATATGGCCTAGTACGATACGGCACATAATATTTGCGAAGAGACATTGATATCTTTTATTAGTATATAACTATATATAAATATAAATGTACATGATGATCAAAGCTTACGAAAAGATAATCGTGAAGCTGTGATCATAACAAAAAAAAACATTGACACATCTTTCTCTTATCCTTGTCAAAACTATATTTTTGTCCTTTTAAATATGTCACAAGTGTACTTTTCCCTAACCAATGTGACATAAAGTATCATTTTCATTTCCCCATTCTCATGATCCAAGAAAGCATAACTCCCAAGTCTAATTCAGGAAGAGAAAACTCTGTCAACTCAAGAAGTCGATCGCCAGCATGATCAAAATAGAACATGTACATCTGCACTCATATCTCACAACCATATCTCTTTTTTTAATACCATCAAAGAATTAATAAAGGAGTGTGTACTCTAATTCTGCTCACAACTTGATAAAGAACAAAGCTGTGTATGGAAAGCTATAAGACAAGTTTTTAAACTGTATCCCAAATGTATCAATTAATAGTCTTTTAAGAAAATGGAGGATACTCCCTGTTGGTGTATTTGGAGTATCATATTCGTACGCATATTGGTATTGGATACATGTACAACATTGATACTGTTGACATATAGCAATCAGATCTGATATGATTGTGTTTATTAGTTGATTTTCTATTTAAGTTTATTTATATTTTGGGAAATAATCAAATCACTCTGATTTGATTTATTTCCTAATTTATTTTTACTTTATTCTGCATTCATTAGATAGCTGGCAGCATTGTATATATATATATTTGTACTGTTTCTGTTTCAATAATAATAATAAGAAATTTTCCTTCCCTCCTGTTTTAACCTAGCTGCACCCTAAAACACATGGTATCAGAGCTTCGGCTCTGATCCTGTGGCAGCTCACCATGTCCTTACAAACTGAAAAAAATTGTTCCTCCACTACTACAATACCAGAAAAAAATTCTGGTGACCCTAAAATCGTGTCAACCCCTACCACAAATAATCCACTATCCATAAACTCTGGTTTACAGCTTCTAATCCAAAAGCTGAATGGCAGAAACTATGTTGAATGGGCCCAGACTGTGAAGTTAGCTCTTGATGGCAAGGGAAAGTTAGGCTACTTGACTGGAGATACTCCTCAACCAGAGAAGACCGATCCAGCCTACCAAAAATGGAAGTCAGAGAACTCCCTAATCATTGGGTGGCTGATTCACTCAATGGAATCTTCCATTGGGAAGCCCTACCTATTCATTTCCACTGCAAAAGAGGTGTGGGAAGCTGTACGCGATTGCTATTCCGACTTGGAGAACTCCTCACAGATTTATGAACTTAAAACTCGTTTGTGGCAGTCCAAACAAGGAGATAAAGATGTCACAACATTCTTTAATCTCATGGTTGTCCTTTGGCAGGAGCTTGACCAATGTTATGAGGATGATTGGGAGAATTCCAAAGATGCAAACAGATTTAAGAAAAGAGAAGAGAATGATAGGGTTTATATGTTTCTAGCATGACTCAATCCAGAACTTGATGAAGTCCGTGGTCGAATTTTGGGCAGAAAACCGTTGCCTTCATTGAGGGAAGTATTTTCTGAAGTAAGGAGGGAGGAATCCAGAAGGAAAGTTATGCTGCAAAACTCTGATAGTACAAGGGTGCAAGAAACTGAGAGTTCGGCTATGGCTGCAAAGGGATACGAAGCAGATGGAGAAAGAAAAAAACGACCTTGGTGTGATCATTGTAGACGACCATGGCACACTAAGGAAACTTGTTGGAAACTTAATGGAAAACCACCCAACTGGAAGAAGAAGCCAAATGGAGAGGGTAAGGCCTTCCAAGCTGCAAATGGAGAAAATGTGGAGAATAAAGTTAACTCTGAGACATCTCCTTTCTCTAAGGAACAACTAGAGCACCTGTATAAGCTCTTTACCTCTATGTCAGTTACTTCTTCATCCTCTCTTGCTCAAAAAGGTATCTCTTTCTCTTCTGCTCTTTTGAGTTCCAAACCAAATTCAAAAACTCCATGGATCATCGATTCTGGAGCCACTGATCATATGACAGATTGCTCAAAATTGTTTTCCACTTATAGTACTTGTGCAGGTCATAAAAAGGTAAAGATATCTGATGGTACTTTTTCCACCATAGCTGGAGTTGGTTCTATTCCTATTTCTAAAACTCTAACTCTTCACAATGTCCTTCATGTTCCAAATTTGTCATGTAACTTGCTGTCCATAAGCAAATTAACACAAGATCTTAACTGTTTGGCTATTTTTAACCCAGTTAATTGTCAATTTCAGGAGTTGAAATCGGGGAGGATGATTGGCAGTGCTAAAGAGGTCAATGGTCTCTATCTCTTCGATGATGAGGCTGATCTTAAAGAGGAATTTCATAGTAATTGTCTCAACTCAGTTTTGGTTCATAATAATGAGGAAATAATATTATGGCATTATAGGCTAGGACACCCAAATTTTTTGTATTTGAAGCACTTATTTCCCGAGTATTTTAAGAATAAAAATCCAGATCAGTTTTTTTGTGAAGTTTGCCAATTTGCAAAGCATCATCGTTCTTCCTATTCTCCTCAGGTGCATAAACCATCTAGTCCATTCACATTAATTCATAGTGATGTTTGGGGACCTTGTAGGGACCCTACTCCTAATGGAAGAAGATGGTTTATTACCTTCATAGATGATCACACTCGATTTACTTGGGTTTACTTAATGACAACAAAATCTGAAGTTGAAAGTATCTTCAAAAGTTTTTTTCAAATGATTTTGACCCAATTTCAAGTAAAAATCAAAATTCTCCGTAGTGATAATGGAAGGGAATATTTTAATAAACACTTAAATGAGTTTTTCCTACAACAAGGTATCATTCATCAAAGTTCATGTGTGGATACTCCACAACAAAATGGAGTGGCTGAACGAAAAAATAAACATCTCCTTGAAGTTGCTAGGGCATTGTTGTTTCAAAATAAGGTTCCAAAGTATCTTTGGGGAGAAGCAATTCTCACTGGAACATATTTAATAAATAGGATGCCTACCAAAATTTTAAATTACAAAACTCCTTTTGATGTTTTCACATGTCTATTTCCTAATAATAAACTTTCATACACTCTACCCCTAAAGATATTTGGATGTACTGTTTTTGTTCATATTCATGATCTGAATCAAGGAAAACTTGAGCCTAGAGCAAGAAAATGTGTTTTTATTGGCTATGCATCCAATCAAAAAGGATACAAATGTTTTGAACCTATTTCCAAAAAGATTTTTGTGACTATGGATGCCACTTTCTTTGAAAAAACTCCTTTTTTTGGTAATCATCTTCAAGGGGGGATAATTAAAGAAGATGATGTTCAATATTTAAAAATTGCAAATTTTGATTTTCTAAACAATTTGGAAAAAACAGATTGTGAGAAAAGTAACATAACAGAATCCTATTTGAAAATACTAGAAATTGAGGAAAATAACAAAACAAAATCTTTGGGTGAATCTAGTCAAGAAAGCCATGAACATAATATTCAAGAAAATGTTTTGACAGAACCAGAAGTTGAGAATGAGACAGTTGAGATTGGTAACGAAGGTATCCAACCATTTGACCACGTATACTTAAGAAAAAAAGTGTCTCAGAGAAGAGAACCTCAACACTGCCAAACATCCAAGGATCCAACAGGTACGAGTCTTTCTAATTCTGTTGTACCCTTTCAAAATTCTGAAAATTTTGATCATAATAATCTTGTCTTTGCTGAACCTGTTCCCAATGATTTTGTTCCTTTAGAACCTACCTTTGATGATTCTAGTCTACCCATTGCTGTTAGAAAAGGGATAAGAGCATGTACAAAACATCCTATCAGTAACTTTATATCTTATGACAAATTGTCCCCCACATTTAGAGCTTTTATTTGTGAACTGACAAAAACAGAGATCCCAAGAGATATACAACAAGCTCTAAGGGTTCCTAAGTGGAAAGAAGCTGTCTTGGAGGAGATGAGTGCTCTTATAAAAAATCAAACTTGGAAAGAGGTGGATCTACCTAGGGGAAAGAGAATTGTGGGGTGCAAATGGGTGTTTACCATAAAACACAAGGCTGATGGATCAGTAGAGAGGTATAAGGTCAAGCTAGTTGCCAAAGGCTTTACACAAACTTATGGTATTGATTACTCAGAAACTTTTGCTCCTGTTGCAAAACTTAACACCATTAGAGTTCTTTTATCTTTAGCGGTTAACTTGGATTGGCCATTACAGCAGCTAGACGTGAAAAATGCGTTTTTAAATGGAGATTTAGAGGAGGAAGTCTATATGGATTCACCCCCGGGGTTTGAATTTAAATTCAACCAAAAGGTCTGCAAGCTTCAGAAGTCTCTTTATGGCTTGAAACAGTCACCTCGAGCGTGGTTTGAAAGATTCACCCAATTTGTTAAGAAGCAGGGATATTCTCAATGTCAAAGCGATCACACCATGTTTGTGAAACATTCTTCTGAAGGTAAAATGGCTATATTGATCGTTTATGTAGATGATATTGTTATCACTGGGGATGATTCTAATGAAATAAAAAATTTGAAGGCATCTCTTGCTGCTGAGTTTGAAATTAAAGATCTTGGGTCTTTAAAATATTTTTTGGGAATGGAAGTTGCAAGATCAAAGAAAGGGATTGTTGTATCACAACAGAAATATATTTTAGACATTCTAAAAGAAACCGGGATGATGGGTTGTAGGCCAGCTGATACTCCGATAGATCCTAATCAGAAAATTGGTAGTGATGGCAGTGGTGATCTAGTGGATACATCTCGGTATCAAAGATTAGTAGGAAGACTAATTTATCTATCTCATACTCGTCCAGATATAGCCTTTGCTGTTAGCTTAGTGAGTCAGTTTATGCATTCACCTCATGAGGAACATTTAGAGCCTGTTTACCGTATTCTAAGGTATCTCAAAAGTTCCCCCGGAAGGGGACTGTTTTTCCAAAAAACTGATCAACAAGGCATTGAGGTATTTACTGACGCAGATTGGGCAGGGTCCATCACGGATAGAAAGTCAACATCTGGTTACTGCACATTTGTTTGGGGAAACTTAGTTACTTGGAGGAGCAAGAAACAAAATGTAGTAGCTAGAAGCAGTGCTGAGGCAGAGTATAGGGCAATGGCCCAAGGTGTTTGTGAAATCCTATGGCTTCAAAGAATCTTAGAAGAGCTTAAACTTCCTATAAATCTTCCAATGAAGCTGTATTGCGACAACAAGGCAGCAATTAGTATTTCTCAAAATCCTGTTCAACATGACCGAACCAAACATGTTGAAATTGATAGACATTTTATAAAAGAGAAAGTAGGTGCAGGTCTGATTTGCATGCCTTTTGTCCCTACTTCACAACAAGTTGCTGATATCCTTACCAAAGGACTGTTCAGACCCAGTTTTGAATTTCTTGTAAGCAAGTTGGGCATGCTAGACATATATGCACCAACTTGAGGGGGGGTGTTGACATATAGCAATCAGATCTGATATGATTGTGTTTATTAGTTGATTTTCTATTTAAGTTTATTTATATTTTGGGAAATAATCAAATCACTCTGATTTGATTTATTTCCTAATTTATTTTTACTTTATTCTACATTCATTAGATAGCTGACAGCATTGTATATATATATATTTGTACTGTTTCTGTTTCAATAATAATAATAAGAAATTTTCCTTCCCTCCTGTTTTAACCTAGCTGCACCCTAAAACATAGATACATTAGCAGTTTGGAGCATCGGTGCTTCATAACCCCCCTCATAATAAAATATAAGCAAAAAGGATATTTGAAAAGTTGATGTATTTGGTCAAATATAATTTTTGCTTATATTTCAATTTGGATAGTTCATAGCATAAAACACCGAAACTGTTGTAAGTTATGACTATAATTAGCAGTCTCCAAACATTCCTATTACTCTCTTAAGTTTTCTCTTGTACTTCATATCAATGCTGTCAATTGCAGGTTGCAGAAAATAGCGGTTTATTCAAATTTCACAATGTTATAGTGTTATAGCGCCGCAATAATGGCTATTTGAGAATAATTTGTACTAAATAGCGTATCGCGGAGCAATAATGATTTATACTACAATGATATTTCAGGGAGCATTGTATGGATCACATACATCCCACGTGATTGTTAGAGATAAAAAAAAAAAACACACCTTCGACATGCAAAAGCTCGTGCAGTGAGGCTACTAATTCTAAATTACTTATCTCGTACAATGCCATTGCTGAAAATTGTCCAGCTCCAGTACTATTCTGAAGCACATAACCCTTATCAAAACTTATTTTAAACCAAAATTCCACATTGAAATGTGCAGTTTCCATACATTGTCTTCCCCAAAAATCAAGCTTTTCCATCAATGTGGAGACATAGAGACAAAAATAAGGACAATTCTATATAAAAAAAAAAATAATTGCGAAATCCACGTAATCTCTCTCTAATCTCTATACTAATACGAGGTTGTTAGAATATAAACAGAATATTAAAACATTTACGGATGAACCAATTCAAAATTATACATTATTAAGATTTCAGAGGCAAAAAAGTATCATGTAAAAAGGGGTGAAGTTGAAAGAGCGAAAGAAATAAAAGAGTACCCAAGATAGGTCAATTGCCCAGCTTTCAGTGTGAGCAAGACTATGCACAATGGCTATCCTACTCTGCAAGCTTCCTGCTTTACCTAGCTTCGGCATGAGACTCGGAGCCACCAACTTCACCTGCCAAACAAAACAAGCCATTCATGTCAGTGAGAAATTTCGTCGAACACAAACAACGCAGCAAGATGAGAGATTGGAAAAAATGTAGAGACGGTGGATAGCCTTGCGGGACGATCAGGGATGTGAAGGTCGAGAGAAGGGTTGTAGGGTTCGGTGATGGCACCGTCTAGCCACCGTAAAGCCACCGAGTCGCCGAGTCGAGCCTTGTCGAACGGGTCGGCGGTGTTTAGGACTCGGAGTGCTGCTTCCACTAAGGTTTCTTCGTGGGCCCCCATCTCTAGATGTTGGTTGCTGGACATCGAGGTTGCCTTTGCAGCTTTAAAACGGTAATTAGACACACGCACAAATCAGAACAATTATTTTTTTTTTTATGGAAACAAATTAGTACTAGTGCATGAATTTTATAAAATGGTATATTTGTCTCTGAATTTGAATTTTATAAAATGGTATATTTGTCTCTGAATTTGAATTTAAAGATCATTAATAAAAATTGTCACTTTATCCCGTGTGGTTGCCAACCGAGTTAGAGTATGGTTTCAAGACGGGACTTACAAAATCAACTAATGTCACCGCGAGAACAAGATATATATTTATAATGTGAAAGATGTCTTAGGTAGCAAGAAACTGATATAATTACTGATTTTTAATATTTGTTTATATAAAAAATTTAAATGTCAAAGAATGTTTTCGAGAGCAATTTTTTCGAGGATTACAAATTTGAGGCCAAAATAATATTAGACGTACTTTATGAATATCAAATAAACTTTTTTTTTTTTATCATGGATCTATCATTGTTTAACTATATTTTTTATTTCAAGAAAAAGTATATTTTTATCTTTGATAAAAAAAACTATAAATGTTTTTCTGACAGCAAAAAAATCTATATATTTTTATTGGAAATTTTTACGGTATATTGAAAAATTAACATATTTAGGTTATGGATGACAATATAACCCGCACCCGTAGGTATCCACCCAAATCTGCTTGATTTAGGCGGAGAAAATCTGCTTTGATTGGTTGCGGTTGCGGATTTTCTCCGAAATTAAAATTCGTGGGTGGGGACGGGTTTGAGGTGGTGATATCGACACCGCCTCCGCACCCGCACCCGCCCCACAAATAATATTAGTGTAATTTTTAAATTTTATATACATATACATATTTAATATATTTAATATTTTTTTAAATATTAAAAATTATAATCTTATCTCTATAGAAAATATTTTTTTATTTTGTAATTGTCTAATAATAATTATTTTATTATATTAATTATAATAGATATGATTTTTAAATTTATAATTTTATATATATATATGAATGGGTGTGGGTGTGGGCGGGGAAACCCGAACCCCGTTGCGGACGGGGATGGAGTCTAAATTCTACATCCGCTATGAAACGGAGGCGGGTGCGGGTTTTCTCCGATTAGTCGAGTGCGGGGTGGAGGAGACAAAATCCGCCCCCGCCCCATTCCATTGTCATACCTAGTTTAGGTATTATCAAAATTAAATCACAAATAATTGAATAACATGTAATTTTTATACCAAAACTCTTAATTTAATCAATTTTAATAGATATTATAGTAATGTATGTATGCGTGAATAAATTTAATAAAAAAATTCATAGTAGCATCACGTTCTATTATTTATTATATTTTATGAGCCAAAATTTATCATTTGAAATTTTATTATCACGGGTCATATTCTATGGTCCAAATTTTTTCGTTTAATATCAAAAATATTATGTAGTTATTCATATCTCTAAACATTAGAGAATATGAGAAGCAAAGAAAAAGGAAATACATAAATTGGTTGAGTCTTGTTTGAATGACGAGCAGTTAATTGGTTCAATTGTTTCCATCCCCGTTTCTGCATATGAGGAGAGAGAAGGACCGAGGGGTGCAAAGTTTCACGTGGGAGAAAGGGGTGCAACAATAAAAAGTAAAGTGGCCCAAAATTTAATTTGTATAAGATGGTAAGTCAATATTTTTTTATCTCATATCAACGTGTATGAGCAAAAGACTAACATGTATACATTTATCAAAGATCATAAGGAAACTGTAGAGTGGTGCAATGAAATGATTTGATCGATTTCGAGTTAACAAGAGGTTAAAGAGTTCAAATGCAATAGATAGAATTTTGTCCTTTTAATCGATTTAATAGTTAATATTAGTAAAAATGTATAAAGAATATTTTTTTTATTTGTTTAAAAAAATAATAAATAATTAACTCACACATCTAAAATTTAAACATGTATTTTATTTTATATTTAAAGAGAAGGTAAATTTTATCATAATTAACTCATTCAATTATAAATTTCGAATTTAAAAACAAAATCTTAACACCGTCAACATTTTACTAATTGAGACAAGATTTAACAACCAATTGCATTAAGATTTGAGGACAAGTAGCATTTCTTTTTAAAGAAGCATAAACTACCCAAATGAATATATCTAATATAAAAGATAAAAAGAGGAAAAATATATTTTAACCTAAAAAATAGTATATTTTGAATAAATAAATAAAGTAGAAGAGGGTTCCCTGGTGCGTAGAGGCAGTGGTTGCTCTTTCTGAAGCGTCTCGTGCGGTATAATAGCTCTAGTTCTGGCAACCAACATCTAATATTGAAGGTTTTGAAGAGAATGAGTATCCAAATGGTGGCGAAGAGCGAGTCAAGCCATCAGCGTCTGTACGATTTTGCGAAAATGGCTCTCATTAAAATATTCGCTCACCCCTACGCCACGGTCCGTACTATAATTCATCGTCTCTTCCCCTTTTAAATTCCCTTTACTTCTTCTTCTTCACATTCTCATTTTCGCATTTTCAATTAAAACAAAAAAGGTGTGCGAGTTGTATTGTGGAGGAGGCGCTGATGCAGATAAATGCCTCGAAGCCCAAATTGCCCACTACATTGGTATTGGTATGTATCTTCATCTTCATCTTCACTATCTCTAACTTCAATTATTTAATAGATAGATTATTATTGTTGTTGCATTGCATTTGTATCAGATGTTTCTTCCTCTGGAATTGACCAAATTCGACAAGCATGGGAGAGCAATAGGAAATCTTACACTGCCGATTTCTTTCATCTTGACCCTTCCGCGGTCAGTCACTACTGCCTCTTAGGGTTTCTAGAAGCTAATTATGTTTCTGGTATTTGGAACTCTTAGCAACAACCAACTTAGGGTTTTGTGAGTTTAACATGTTGCTTATCTTTTTAATTTGATGTAAATGGATCAAATATTTATTTTCATATATGATACCACCTTTCTGCTGCGAGACATGCATTTTTTTGGTGTTTCTTGCCTTAAGGCTTAAACCCCTGTGCCTTTAAGGGTGCCTTTGCCTTTGTTCACCTTGAATTGAACGGAATTATATCTATTGGGAGTATTAGTTTATGTTGGTTGTTGTTTTTTACAGGATAACATAGAAACTCATCTGGAGGAGAAGACCAATACAGCTGATTTTGTCTGCTGTTTGCAGCATTTGCAGGTCTCGCATTTACTTTGTGATAATATTTTGAAAATCCATTTACTTTGGATTTGGATTCCCCCTAGTCGGGGAAAGGCGCATTCATGCATTTGGAATATCAAAGGCCGTTTGGTAAAGATCAGACAATTCAAATTTAAGCTTCATATTTTAATTAATAAAATAAAAATTCAAAATATGCATTTTTCAAACTCGTCCAATTTTGATCGAACGGACATTAATGTACCAAATGCGTGAATGTGAGTTTCCCCGACTGCAGGAAATCCAACTCCACAAGTTGTGGCTATTTACATGGAGTTATGGTTATCGTCGGGAGCAGAACCAGGGCTCATTGGTGGAAGGGGCCATATAAAAAAATTAAACATCTATTTGATTTTTTGAAGTAATTAATAAAAATAGTTTTGAATAAATAATAAGAAAGCATTTTCTATAATAATTTGCACATATTTAACATCCCTCTTATTTAAATTATTATTATTTTATTAAATAGTAACGATAGTTTTTAATCCCAGCATACTATACCGCAGTCAAGTCCACTATTAGTATATCTTTTATGCTTGTTTCTAAATTCATTTAGTTGTAAGCCTTTTAGTAGAATAAATATATCTTTCATAATTCAATGAAAACCACCTTTTGTCTCTCTCATTCTACATCAGTCAAAACTACCCACCATGAATATACAATTTGCACAAGATGCTGCAGGGATAGCCCCTATAACTTTCTAACCCTTTGTTTTTACTCTGTTTGATTATGATAAGTCTTCTTAAAAAAAGAGGATAGAGTAAATGTAGATAAGTGGAGTCTCAAGCCCTTTTGAGACATTATATTATAGTTTTTTATTTTAGTCATTATCACTTCTTGACATTTTTTCCATCTCTTAATTAGTCCTCTCTGATTTTCTCGTTGGTCCTCTTCTGATTAACATCTTTAAAGCAGTTGTGTTTTGAAACTGAAGAGAAAGCACGGAGACTTCTTCAGAACGTGTCATCTCTACTGAAACCAGGGGGTTATTTTCTCGGTATTACTCCTGACTCATCTACTATATGGTATGGGACTTAATTGTCAAAGGCCTATTATTTCCCTGTTTAGTTGCTTGCTCTCTGATTTTTTTATGTTCTCCATTGGTGGAAGAAAATTAATGACATTTGGTGTCCAAATAAGTTTCCAAGAGAAATATTTTTTATTTAATCCAATCTTCTTTTTCTACATATGCGAGGCGCATATAAATAAGAGTCATTGTTTGGTAAAGAAAAGAAGAACCACAATAAACTAAAATTAATCCTAGTGGCTATATTAACTTTCTTAATAATTGTCTTGTCTAGTCTTAATTAAAAAATAGTTACAAAACAATCAAAAGAAAGACAAAAGACATTTTTTTCAGCAACTCCTTGTTGTTTGTGCCTATTTATTTTATTTAGCTATTATTCTAATGAACCTCATGAAACAATAAAAGCACCACAAATTCGTGGTCAACTTCGAGCCCATTTTTGACCATGATAGAAGCGGAATTTGGTCTCGAGTCTTAAAGATAAATTGTAGATAATCCTCTAAGCTTTCCAACGAATCAAATATCACTTCAATCGGACATCTAGAGCTCCACATATAGTCAAAAACAAGGCAGACAAGTCATCACCTATGAAAATGGCATTTTCGACCAAGATTAATTTGGTTCTTTTTATTCTATTATTGAATCAATTCTACTTGTAAAGAGAGATCATATTAGGATCTCATCATAGAGGGACTTATCTGATTAACATTTTGTAATGCTAGAAATTATTTTGGAATACTAATAATGTTGGGGATTAGGTTGATACGTTTCTACAATTTCATGGACCATATTAGGTATTTACTCTATGAGAATTCATATAAAATTTGCTTGAGATCTTTATACACAAATAGACCGGAGAATCTTAACATTGTCTGCATGTAGGGCCAAGTATCAGAAGAATGTTGAATCCTATCATAACAAAAGCAGCAGCATGAAGCCAAACATTGTTCCCAACTGCATCCGGACAGAGAATTACATGATTACTTTTGAAGTTGAAGAAGAAAAGTACACATCTCCATAATGTATTAACTGCATGTTGCTTATATTTTACTTTCAGTTACAGTTTGTAGTTATTCATTTGAATCTGCTTAACGTTTCCAGGTTTCCATTATTTGGAAAGAAATATCAGCTGAAATTCGTTAATGATGTCTCTGCGGAAACCCATTGCCTGGTTCATTTTCCAAGTTTAATCAGGTATCCTTGTTTAAAAGCTCAAGATTGACAGCTGAGAGTTCTGCTGGTTTATGCCAATGCACTGTATAAATTCCACTTTGGTGTAATTACACAGCAAATCTGATTTAAAAAGAAAAGGCTCAATTTTGCTAGATTTCACTCATTAAGAAATTCCAAACAGGCTGAAATTAACTTTGTTTGATATGGATGGTAAAATTTAAACTTCCGAAGGAATTGGTTTCTGCTTGTACCTTTCAGGCTCATATCTTCAATCATGACTTGTAAAAAAGATCTCATGTGTTTATTGCTTCATAAAACACAGGCTGGCCAGGGAAGCTGGTCTTGAGTACGTAGAGATCCAAAATTTGACGGAATTTTATGATGACAACAGGTTAGTTTCGCATTCTCTGGAGGAAACTGATCGTTCTAAGCTAAATCCTTCAATTATATATAATTTGTGTTATTAACAGTTTTGGAGTTTGCAAATTGCAAGACTTAATTCAATTTACTTTCTGTGGTTGTTGCTGTAAGAGCACAATTAGCAGGTTTGCTTACAAACTATGCTCCAAACCTTTTGGATAATAGGGGTAGACTTCTTCCTCGATCTTATGACGCGCTTGGTAATGCATTGATCATTTCTTTTTATATGTTATTGCTTGTAAGTTTCTTTGGTTCACTTTCAACTATTGTTTATGAGAATACTCATATACTGGGATTTCCACTCCAATGCAGGTCTCTATACAACATTTATATTTCAAAAGCCTGACCCAGAAATTGTACCCCCGATTGCAACTCCATTATTGCAAGATGCTACTTATAATCATGATGACATGATGAATGATTATCATGAGGTATTTTACCTTGATGTACCACTTTCAAAAGGAATTTATATTTTGATCAATTTTGGTTTTATTTTCCTAGAATGTGCAGGTGACTGTTTCTGTTTTATTCTTTTAAAAATGAGTCATATGGCATGCTTTTAACATTCTTAAACTATTTTAATTTTTTCACTTTGCATTGCATGGTACATTTTTGACAGGGAACAAGTTGGTGGGATGATGAAATAAATGGACATGTAGTAGAATCTTCTATTGGCCTGGGCAAGATAAGCGAACAGAAAGGGATATTGGGCCCTGGCCCAGCAGAATTACGTTTTCCAGAAGCACTTTGATCTGACTATTCTAGTGTATGTTTGGAAAATTCACAAACCAAGTTGAGACTGCGCGTTTTGCTAACTCTATGATTTGTTGCTTCTGGAAATCCACGGTGGTGAAGCCTAGGGACGCGGAAAAGAGTAAATGGCCGTGCATCCAAACATGTGTGCCTAACGAAGCTATAAGTTTAGATATTTTCGTTGATTTAATGCTGTTAATATTTTACTAGCACCCCAAAAAAGAGGATGTTGGGCTCATGCTTTTTCCCTTTGTTTTTCCAAGGGTAAAAGGTTAAGTGTTTTGTTTGACATGTAGTCAGTATTGACAGGTTAAAATCGCAAAAATGTTAATTTGGTTAGTTTATATTAAACTAATGTATCGGTGATATTATTCACCGGATCTTTGATATTATCACTTTAATGTCATTATAGTTCCCAATTATAAACAGACGGATGAATTGGATAAATATTTTATAATTTTAGGTATTATTATGGAATGTTTTTAAATAGAAGGGATTTGGTTGATACAGTTTTATAATTTTATTGGCAAAATTAAGTATTTATTCAATTATAAGGTAATTATCAACAAATTTGATTGAATATCACTAAATTTGGATTGGTTGGTCATAATAATGAGTCAGTATATTGTGTCTTTATCTTTCTCCAAAATGTATTGTAATAAAAAATGAATATTTGTTTGGTTTGGCTGTTGGCTAGAAAATTCTTGCGTCCGTATGCATCTGAACGTGAATTTTAAAAGCTAAATTACATTATTTAATTTTAAAATTTGGTACATACTTTGGAGTATTTTTTTCCTTCTACTTTCAATTTTATGTCATTATTCTTTTATCATACATTTATTTATATATGACCAATCAATGTAAGAGCAAACTAAAAGTGCACAAAATCGATTGAACCAAAAAAAAGTGCACTTTAGTAAAAAATAAAAAATAAAAAAAGTGCACCAAATCGAACCTCGTTGTATCTTAATTTTTTTATTTTTGACTCAATCCTCATTGTATCTTAAGATATTATAATCTTGGAAAAAATATAAAAAATGAGCTGTGGAATAAAGTAATATTTTTGGATGTGTAGTTGTTTTTACTCGTTTTCTCTCTCCTTTTCTCCCTGCTTCTCAGTTTCTCAAACTTGTTTGCAATTGCATTCCATTCCATGCGCACCAACACTGCTTGCAGCTTCCCATCTCTTTCATCTTCCATCGGGCCACTTCTTCTTTTCTCTGATCGGTCAGTTTTCTTCCACTCTCTGCTTTATCACACTTTTTTTTTTGCCTGTTGCTTGCTATTATCACTCTATGGTTTTCAGATTTGAGTTTTTACTGCTAAACTTTTTGACCCATATAACCAAAATGCACGGTAAAGTGTGTTCAATTGCAAAAAGTGTATGAATTTGTGTTTTTTTATAATGATTTTGGAATCTGGGTTTAGATCTCGGGGTTTATGATTTATGTCAATTTTTTCATTTCTAATTGTGATTTTATTTTTAATTGGTATTGGACAATTTACACAAAAATGTAGTCCCCTTCAACTTTGAATTTGAGTAGATAGAGAATAGGTTCAATATTTAGGTTTTTGTTGTGTACCTTGCTTTTTTAAGTATATATTCTTCAGCAGCATTTTCCAGATAAGAAAATTTGTATTCCATTGTTGCTTCTCAATTAAGCAATTTTATCCATCACAAAGTAGACGGCACAGGACAAACCAATAAGAGTAACAAGGATCAGTTTCTAGTGGTTGATTTGATGCAAGTTAAAACAAAAAGAATATTTTCTTTTATAAAATTAAGCCTTCTCAAATGCAATGTTTTGGTCTAAGAACTCGTTTAATCTAAAATTTTAAAGTCAAAATCCACAACATTCAGAGCATTGTATCTCCATTTAGTTGAATCCTCAATATTTCAATAGTTGATATGCATCACCTATTCATCAATCCCATAGTATTTTCATCTCAAATTTTAGTATTTTGCAATAATTTGCTCAATAATCCTAAATTTTGACAAATTAATATCTAAAACAGTAATATGTTAGATGTGATACTAGTGCACCTAAGGTTCATATATCCATTCTTTCAAAATGGTTATTATATGGAATAAATTTGAATCTTAGAAAGGAAACAGATGCTTTTAATTTCCCAAATCTATCTCTGTACCTGAAATATGTGAAACAAGAAGATAACGTAATCTACGTTTGAACTAAGTGCGTGTTTGGTTTTGCGGCGGGTTTGGCAAAGATGTCAAGTTGCTATGTCGGCTGGCCAAAATATGACTTAACCAGTATGCACTATTCCAAAGCGAATCAATGCAAGTGCAATGAAAAAAGATAAAGAGCATTAATTATCAGATTGTCTTTTGACTGACTAGTATTGACATTATAAACACATTTTGTTTCCTTTCATGCAAGTCGTTTGTAAAAGCTTCTTTAATACTCAATTTGGAATGAAATATAAGCAAAAATGGTATTTGAAAAGTTGATGTATTCGATCTAAAATTTAGACTAGATACATCAATTTTTCATAAACTTTTATATATATATTATATATATATATATATATATATAATATATATATATTTCATTCCAAATGGAGTATTATTTTGAGATATTGAACATCTTAAAACATTTGATACAGGTTGAATGCTCTTTGAAGTCTGAAATCTAAATTAGATATCTAATACCCTTCTTGACAGTCTTATTTTGTGTTTTACTTTCCGAGTATTACAGAGCTACGACGAAGAGTTTGCCTTTAGGAGCATAGTTTTTGAGAGAAGACAGCATTGAGAGATATGCAGAATGATAACAAAAAGATGGTGCCAACCTCTGTTGGAAGCCCTTCCTTCTTAAAGGATAAGGATCCTGGCACTGGCACCGATTCTAACAAAGCTTCTGGCACCAAGCGACCCTCGTCAGACTCCCCTGTAAACCACCATCTCCAACAATCTCCAGGCAATAATGCTGCAAATGGACATCTTGTGTACGTCCGTAGAAAATCGGAAGGAGAAATGAGCAAAAGTACTGGTTTTGAAAATACAAGTATTAATAGTTGTTGCCCACATTCAAGGCAACTTTATTGCGACGAGGAGATTCCTCAACCCAAACCGCAGATAAAGGAGCCAAAGGTTTCTTGTTTCCCAGCATTTGCACCTTTTCCTATGGCATCTTCGTTAACCTCGTCGGGAAAGCCTTCGATTCCTATTTCGCTTGGGAAATCTGCCGTGATGGTAGCACCAGTTGAGTCTAATTATATGGCAGCTTCTTCTGGACCTAAAAATGTGAACTGGGAGGAGCGGTATCAACAGTTGCAGATGCTTTTAAGGAAAGTGGACCAATCAGACCAAGCAGAATATGTCCAGATGCTTCAGTCGCTGTCTTCGGTTGAACTTAGCAGACATGCCGTTGAGTTAGAGAAAAGATCAATTCAGCTTTCGCTAGAGGAAGCGAAAGAATTACAGCGTGTTGCCGTTTTAAATGTGTTGGGAAAATCAGTGAAGAATTTCAAAGCACCGGCGGATCATGACTAGTGTTCAGACAAGTTGAAGTCATCGGCATGAACTATCCGCCCTTTCTGCTGCACTAAATTTCCTCAGCAATGGAAACTTTCAGATTGTTTACTGTGTGTAACCCTCTTTATGTTGATTGTTTATAATCTCCTGGTTATCCAGTTAACTAAGAAAGTATCTTGCATCTCTTTGGTATTGTTATGAAAAAAAAAGGGGGATTGATGGCCACTTGTGCTGTTTGTACAGTTTGGCTGACAAAAAAAATCTTAACATTTGACATTTATGACGGTAATAATCAATAGCTAATGATAAACAGTTTTGTAAAATTAATACGTTTATTCATTTATTTATTGTGTTTGTTAATCTATGTAAAAAAAATATTTTTTTACTAAAAGAAACAGATATTTTTTAATTTAAATTGTAAAATATATCGATGTAATATAAATTCAAATTTACTAAAAATAAAAAGGACGAGTTTTCGAACAAACAAAAAAGGTGAATATGCGAACAAACTCAATAAAACAGCAACATGTCTACAATTATGACAAAATTTATGCTTTCAAATCTATAACGTCAGACGATGTGAAAATCATTTATTGAAATATGTAATTGATCAAGGCTACTCTGTCAATATAAACTAAAATGAACACTACACCATGACGGAAAAAGCACTGCACCAAGACGGAAAAACCAAAAAGCGTCACACTTAGATGACGAAATCACAACAAAAAAATTGCGAAAGAAAAATTAAATTTGTGTGGAAGCCACTTATTTAGATTAAATAAAGGGAAAAACGATTTGGAAGGGTGATTTAAGACCAAAAAATAGTCATAAAAAACCTCTCCAATAGATGATAAAGAAGAGAGAAACTTATAGTTTTCTTTTTGAAAAAGAGTGTAGCGGCTAACCTATAATATATGTAAAAAAAAAAAACTTAAACGATATTTATTTTGGAACGAAAGAAATAGTATGTAACATGTTATGTCAGTAGATGAATTGAACGTTGAACCTACTTCTTAAACTCTTTGAAACTCTTAAGTTAACCACTTGAGTTACGTCTTAAAGAAAAAGCGACAAAAAAACAGGCGAGCTTGTTAATCGAATGGTTAGAGAGAGAAGATCCTCCTTCTCTTTAACCTTGCTTCCCCTTTCATTAGGATTTTGCTTCAGTGTTGTCATCTGAGTATGCCTCCACCTTTGTAGAGGTCTTCATTTTCCCTCGTTTTTGGGGGTCTTAGGTTTTATATGGGGATCCTTACAAAACCGAATATAACTCATTCTTATAAAACCGACCTGTAAGGGTAGAGGTGTTACTCATTATAAACTATTATAGAGTTCTATCTCTTATCCATGTTGGACTTGAGTTTTTTCTAATTGAGTAGGCTCTGATACCATTTTAGGTGAGTTTTATCTCTTATCCAAGTGGGACTTGAGTTTTTCTCTTTACACCTCATCAAGCTCAACGTTATTGGGCTTGGTGGGTGTACATAAATTGTAGATCGTTCGATCGAGTAGGCTCTAATATTATCTTAGGTTTTATATTAGACCTAACTCATTCTTACAAAATTAACTTGTAAGATAAGGGGTGTCACTCTTTATAAACTTATAAAATTTTATTTCTTATCCATGTGGAATTTGGATTTTTCCCAACAAGGGACTTCTCTTCTCTCATCTCTTCTTCTATTATCTCGTCCTTTATCTTCTCTCTTACATTTGGAGCCACCAAGTCATATATATCTCCTTAGTCACCAACCAATATTGTCATGACACTATCTCCGACGGAACGTTCCCCACCTGATCCCTTGCCTCAAACGTCAGCCTCTATGGTTGATCTCCACATGCTGACACGGGACCATTCCGTGAAATACGTGTGACGTGATTTATTTATTGTTGAGTGGTTTGAGGTGATCTATTTATTGTTGAGTGGTTTGAGATCTAATCGCCTTGATGTTATCTTTTTGCGTCTCAAGTGAATCTTTTGTTGGTGTTTTATGGGTATTATTAGGTTGTTTTAAGTTTATGCCTCATCTGTTTGTTGAAAAGTCTCTCAAGTGTTTGACCTTTTGAAATTGTATTTTGAGGAAGGGGGTTAATGATGGCTGCCGCCAACCTCGACTTCCTTTTAGCCTTACAAACGACCTCTTAATGCATGGTTAGATTGATCATTTCTAGATCCATCATTTGCCATGGACATGACACATGTGTAAAAAAAATTAATTTAATTGTTAAAATTAAGATTTTTGTTTGATATTGTCCTATTGGCCGTTGACTTCTATATGTATAATGTTGTCATGTAAAATAAATATACAAAATAAAATAGATATGGATGAGAAATACACTATTGCATATTCTTTTTGTCAGTAGTGATCATATTGATCTAGTTGAATAAAAGACCAAAGAACAAAAAATAGTGATAAAAGTTACTAAGTGATTAACCCATGTTTCAAAAAGCTAATCACAGTATTCCTAAAAAAAAGTTGATCACAATCATCCACAGGCACAACACATTATCTTTCTTCTTTATCTCAATACTACCAATATGAAGCAATGGTTTCGGATTTCCTTGTAGAGTTGGAGCAAATGAAGGAGGGGTATATTGGTAAAAGAACATCATTTCGCGTCGTTTCTAAATTTCCACCAATGATCGTGTGACTGGACTCTCTCTACCTAATAATTATGTTGCGAAGCCGGTTCCTAATCCTTCAAATTTTTGTCATCTATGTGCATCTTTACACTTTTTTTTATTTAATTAAAATTATCAAACCCAAGATCTTCCCACTCTCATAAATATGGCATTAAATACGAAATAGTAGAATCTACAACAAATTATATGCATAAAGTGGTAGGATCCACTTAAATTTCATTTAATAAGTAATTGAAGGTTTAAAAGAGAGTGTTGATAATACTATTTTTATTTTTATAAAAAAAATCATTTTTTTTTTTGTCTGTAAATAAAATAATAAAGAAATTTGCACACAAATGTAAGATTTAAACTCGGGATATGGTCTTCAAACTAACAATATTTATATTTGTCAATTGAATTAGGTTTTACTGATAAAAGAATCATGTTTTTATTAGTAATATAAATAAATAGATTTAGATATGTTTTTATGTCCTAATAAATATGAGTCAACTTTTTATTTTTGGTCTTGTAAAATTTTTTCTTTATGTCTTAGTAAATTTTTTCCTTTTCTCTCCACTCAATTAAGATCAATCAATTCTTCTTTCGACGGTTGAAACAAATATATTTAATGACATTAAATTTATTAATCATCTCACTTTATAGTGTTAAACAAGTTTGAGTCCATGAATCTTAATAAGAACCAAACATTTAAATTTTAAAATGAAGAGACTAATTTCATGTGAAAATTAAAATAGAATTCCCAAAACTATAATTAAACTTAAAATATTATAATCTTGAAAAAAAATAAAAATGAGCTGTGGAATATTGATGGAGTATTATTAATGTGAAAATAAAATAATTTATTTAGATATGTTGTTGGTTTTCACTCGTTTTCTCTCTCTTTTTGTCTCTGCTTCTCAATTTCTCAAATTTGTTTGCATTTCCATTCCATGTGCGCACCAACACTGTTTGCAGCTTCCCATCTCCTTCATCTTCTATCGGGCCACTTCTTCTTTTCTCTGATCGGTCAGTTTTCTTCCACTCTCTGCTTTATCACACCTTTTTTTTTTTGCCTTTTGCTTATTATAATCACTTTATGTTGTTGAGATTTGAGTTTTTACTTGTAAACTTTTTGACCCACATAGCCAAAATGCATGTTAAAGTGGTTTAAAGTATGTTCAATTGCAGAAAGTGTGTAAATTAATGTTTTTTATAATGGTTTTGGAATCTGGGTTTGCTTGTAAGATTTGGGTTTAGTTCTTGGGGTTTAAGATTCATGTATTTTTTTTTTCCATTTTAATTGTAATTTTAGTTTTACACAGAAAAATGTAGTTCTCTTCAACTTTGAATTTGACTAGACAGAGAATAGGTTCAATATTTAGGTTTTTGTTGTGTAGCTTTCTTTTTTAAGTATATATTCTTCCCCAATATTTTCCAGATAAGAAAATTTGTATTCCCTTGTTGCTTCTCAATTAAGCAATTTTATCCATTAGAAAGTAGTAGAAGGAAGGCCAAGGACAAACCAAAAAGAGCAACAAGGAGAATTGTGAGCATTACTTATTGCTTGTACTTTTTTAAAAAAAAAATGTTGGGGAACGAGAAATTATTATTAATTAAAGCTATATTAATGATCATTTTACAATCAAACTTCTCCCCTTTAGGTTACAAAGTCAAACTCTTACCGGAGTCAATTTTGTTCCGGAAGAAAATTTTTTTTGGAGCCACCATAACCAGTTTTTTGTGACTTATTGTTGATGATTTGATGCAAGGTATAAAACCATAAAGAATATTTTCTTTTACGAAATAAAGCCTTCTTAAATGTAATGTTTTGGTCTAAGAACTCTTCTTAACTAAAATTTTGAAAGTTAAAATTGACAACATTTGGAGCATTGTTCCTCCGATTAATTTAATCCTCAATATTTCCAATTGATATGCGATCACCGGGTGCATCTTATATGAACCTCTATAGAAGGGTCTAAAGGTGGATCCTAACAATTTTTATTATTAAAAAGCTACTATTTTACTACAAATAGTAAGGGTCCACCTTTGGCTTTTTTAGAGGTCCATATTAGAAGCACTTGTTATCACCTATTAATTAATCCCCATAATAATTTTATTTCAAATTTTAGTATTTTGATTTTGCTATGATTTTCCGAATAATCCTAAATTTGGGCAAATAAAGATTAAAACAGAAATCTGTAAGATGTGATACTAGTGCACCCAAGACTCATCTAAACATTCTTTTCAAAATGCTTATTATGCGGAATAAATTTGAACCATAGAAAAGGAAACAGATACTTTTAATTTCCCAAATCTATCCTTGTACTTGAAATATGTGAAACGAAGAAGATAACATAATCTACTTTCGAAGTAAAACTATTCGAATAACTTGCATGACTGCAAGATGTCAGGATGCTATGTCGCAGGCTGACATAAGACTTAACCAGTATGCACTATACCAAAGTGAATCAATGCAAGCTCAAAGATAGAGTACATAAACTGTCAGATTGTTTTTTGACTGACATGTATTGACATTATAAACACATTTTGTCTTCTTTTATGCAAGTAGTAGCTTCTTTAGATATTGCACTGAACATCTTAAAATATTCTATACATGTTGAATGCTATCTGAAATCTATAGTAGATGTCTAATATCCTTCTTGACAATCTTAGTGTGTTTTATTTGCTGAGTATTTCAGAGCTATGACAAAGAATTCGCCTTAAGGAGCATAGTTTTTGGCTGTTCCTAGATAAGCAATGGTTGCGGATTCCTGGTTTCGTAGTCTGTGGAGGACTCCTCGGAAGCATGATGCTAATTCCGAGAAGGTGATTGGAGTTTTAGCGTTTGAGATAGCAAGCCTGATGTCCAAGTTAGTTAACTTATGGCAATCGTTGAGTGGTAAACAGATTGCTAGGTTGAGAGAGGAGATCACAAATTCAATTGGCATAAGAAAGCTTGTTTCAGACGATGATCATTTCATTGATCGATTGATCTGTATGGAGATAGTTGAGAATATGGCACATGTGGCCGAGTCTGTGGCTAGGCTTGCAAAGAAATGCAGCGATCCGATTTTGAAAGGTTTCGAGAACATCTTTTATGGGTTTATCACTAAGGGTGCTGATCCATATGGGTGGGAATTCCCTTGCAAGAAGATGGAAAAAAATATTAAAAAGATGGAAAAGTTCATATCAACTAATGCAAGCTTGTATCGAGAGATGGAGGTGCTTGCTGATCTGGAGCAAGCTCTTACAAGAGTTAAGTCTAATGGTGAGTCGGATGGTGTCAGTCTAAGCGAGTATCAGAAGAAAGTTGCATGGAAGAGGCACGAGGTGAAGAACTTGCGGGATATTTCTCTGTGGAACAGGACATACGATTACACAATACATCTTTTGGCAGGATCCTTATTCACAATATTCTGTAAGATCAACCATGTATTTGGAATTCAAGAGATGGTAGATGATGGTGGAGCTAATAATTCAAGTGTCTTAAATTCTGATTTCATTAATAGAAGTCAATCAGTTTCTTCATTATTGCAATCTTCATTTCACCCATCACAGAATAATATTGCCAGATTCTCTTCAGGACCCCTTCATACTATTACTGCTAGTGCTAGTGCTAGATCAGGTCCAATTGTTAGAACAAATAAAACCATTTCTCATTCAGGTCCCCTTGGTGACTCGTCAACAAAGTCAGGCCCAATTTTAGGAAAACATACCAATGTCAATTTTTACTCGGGTCCCCTTGCAAGGACTGCGAATCAATCAGTCTCGGTTACTAGAACAAATAAAAAGAACAAGATTTGGAAGTTTTATAAACACTCCGCCGCCATAAGTGGGAAGGAAACTCAAGCAAGACATAGTCGAATGACTCAAGTTGGACCTTTCAAAGGATGTATGGCTTGGGACAGTTCCTCTGTCGCCGACTGTCATTCAAGTGTAAGTGGTGTTCATTATGGGATTCAGAATCACAAAGAAAATTTGAACCCTCTTGGTCTTGGCAAAGTTGTTCGTCATACTCAATCAGTCTTCAAATCTCTGTGCAAGCTATTAAATCCTCCACCTGAAACACTTGGTGCAGTTGCTTTATCCCTGCACTATGCAAATGTTATCATTGTGATTGAGAAGCTAGCAGCGTCTCCACACTTGATCAGTCTTGATGCAAGAGATGACCTGTACAACATGTTACCAAGACGTGTGAGAGTTGCCCTCAAGGCCAAGTTAAAGCCATATACCAAGACCATGGCGTCGTCATCGGTCTACGACACAAGTCTAGCAGGAGAATGGAATGAAGCAATGTCAAGCATATTGGAATGGTTGGCACCGCTTGCTCATAACATGATAAGGTGGCAAACTGAGAGGAGTTTTGAGCAGCAGAGCTTTGTTTCGCGAACGAATGTGCTGCTGGTACAAACTCTTTACTTTGCGAATCAAGAAAAGACGGAAGAAATAATCACTGAGCTTCTTGTGGGTCTGAATTATGTCTGCAAATATGGCAGGGAGGTCAATGCAAAAGCTCTGGCAGAGTGTCGCAGTTTTAGGGTTGGTAATGAGTATCTTAATCTGAATCTGAATGGATGAACACTTTGTAGTAAGGTCATGGCCGTTTGCCACATGAGTATAGTTCCTTGCCAGGGACTGGAATGAGGACTTGGAGAAACCCCAATTGTCTTCTTCTTGAAGCAACAAATGAAAATGAAATGGTAGTTGAAGTATGGGAGAAATAAGTAACTCATGGAAATTTAGTATCAATGTGTTTCTGGTGAGGATATTTTTTTTTTTTTTGAGTATTTATTGTTGATTCTCTTTGATGAGTTTTCAAGCCACTAGAACTTCGATGGCAGGCCTCGTCTTTGCAATGTTGGCCTTCTTCCTCTTTGAAGAGTTCCTACATGGTGTTTAGGGTGTGCATATCTATAAGCATCATTATATATTAAATTGTATAGTGCTATCACACGTTGATGATTGGTTATTTATTTCTTTCTCTGTATCTTCTGATTTGTCAGGCAAAAATATTAAGTGCCGTGATCTTCTCTCTTTTATGCAACAATTGCACAAATTGAAATGTTTGTCTCATTGTGTAGTATAACAATAGCTCTATGAAAATGGTAGACGCACTTACAAACCTATCATTTGAAAGATTGCTTCTCTTACACCTCTATTGCACATACTTGTTCCAAATCTTACATTATGCGCAAAGTGCAAGTTAAACAGAAAAGGCCAAAAGGGGGAAAGAGAGAGTAAAGATAATGTACTGACAGTAAATAATTAAGTAATTGTTGTTGATTAAAAAACTATATAATACGATGTGACAGATTGAATGGTTATTTGAATGACAGTGTATTATAGTGCACACTACCTTTGTACTCTAAAAGTAAAAGTTGCAAGCAGTTAAGGCAAGGAATATCTTGGACAACACATTTGAAATATTTTTGTTATTCAAAGAATTTCCTGCTCATTTAGAAACCCAACTATGGGAGGGGTGTACATAAAACCAACACAGGATTATTTTCAATCATCCACTCAATCTTTTCCTTCCCTAACTAAAATCAGAAAGAAACTAATGCCTAGTCTGAAAGTCACATTCCACATAATATTTTTGAGGTGACTTATTTTATTGATGGAAATGAATGAACTTATTCAATATGAATTGAAGACACAGCTGATGTGATTTCATTGGTTCGAGGGTCAGCACTTTCTAATGAAACTCCACAGGGATCTTCTTTAACCAACATGGAAAGAACATTAACTGAACTCCATGTTTTTGTCACGTTGCTGTTTGAATCTCCCAAAGTAACAGCAAAGACTGCATCGAATCCTCCTGCTCCTGGAACTCCAGCGACCAGTACTCCTTCCAAGTTCATTGTAGCATCTAGAAGTAGTGTTTGTGATTCTGGTTCAATCTGTAATACATTGCAACTTATGAGACTGCGGAACTCATGAACTGTTGAAAGGGATATTCCACCTAGACATACAAATCTTTATAAGCAAAATCATATCATCCAAACAGGAACCGTATAAAAAAACTTACCGGTACACCTGCAGCCTCACCCATTAGGCGCATATGATATCTGATGCCCACCATGGCCTCTTTGGATCCTAGCAGTGCTTTAACAACTGCTTCTTTGTTAGGTTCAGAAGCTTGTTCTATCCACTGATTATGTAATTTGCATTGCAAAATCAACATGAAAGAAGAAGGGCAAGAAGAAATGACAAAATATATGAAAGATTACTAAAACTACACAGCATGAAAGAGCAGTCTCAAGAAAATCACATCACGCATCTACTTGTAAAGTTCATAGATTGAAAGTGAAACCAAGGTTCCCATGGCTACTAAACTTTGTATAGAGACAATGTGTTAGGATATAGAATAAGGATAACTGGAGTAGTTAGGAGTTAGTTAGGAAGTTGATGAGTTAGTTAGATGGTTGTTAAGAGTTGTTATTTTGGTTATTCTTATAAAGTCTTTAAATAGCCTTCAATTGGTAGAGGGTAAAGATAGCTTTGAATAATTAACTTGTAAACTAGAGAGTGCTCTAGTGAGAAAGGAGAGTTCTCCTTTGGAGTAGCCTTGAGTGCAAGGTTATCATCTTCATTGTTAATCTCTTATATGTTCTCTTTCAACCTCAGTGCATGAATAATAAATCATCCTTTTGTTTATCATCTTTATTCATTTGAATTTGTTTTATACCATTATTCTAGGAATTCTTTCTTGCATAAAGAAAGGATCCTAACACAATGTAACACAAGTCGTAGATTATCTCACTTGGGTGCTTCCTAATTGAATTTAATTTCTGGAAATGAGATGCCACATGAGTCACTTATCTTAGTTCTTCTTCCTTCTTTCTGTGCCACGAGGTTAAATCAAGTATGAAAGAGATCAAGAAGTCCAACTACAATACAGTTAAAATTTTATAGTTCCAACTCTACATCTAGTAACCTATTATGAGTGTGACCATAACCTGCAAATAAGCTTATATACTCCTTTTATGGTAGCAATCTCAAACCCATCAAAAGTAATAGGAGAGACGTATGAGTCTAGTCAATGAAGATATCATATTCCATGAAAATCCAATAGAAATAAGTGTGGAAGTCTAATGCTCAATGCAAAAATATATATTATTGGGGCACAGTTTAAGTTGTGTGAGTCTAATGGTGAGAACTGTCGATCAATATACTTAAGTTGCATAAAATAAATTCGCTTACTTTCAAATCACTTCTATTGAATAAACAACCGCAAATGATCTCGACAAAATACCTTGTCTGATTTGAGGATGCTGCAGCTGTCAACCACAGATTTATATGCATCCCAATGTTCTTTTGCTAATTTTCTTAACAAGTTCAGTTGCACTTCCAATGCTGAATTTGCCTCTGACAATCTTCTCCATGTTTCTAGAGACTTCTGAGGGTTAGACTTTTGCCATTTTTTGACAGCACCAACCATTGATGGTGTGGATGATCCACCAGTTCCAGGTTCTCCTAGTATCTAAAAGGAGAAACATCTTAGAGTGGGGATCAAAAGAGTTCACGTGCTTCAAGAATATAAAGTTAAAACAATGTTAAGAAAATGAAATTGGGGGGGGGAGAGAGAGAAGAGTAATTGTCATTAGAAAGTTTGTTGTCCAATCTTGGCATCATAAGTCAGTCGCAGAACCAGAGTTGAATAGGGGAAGGATAATAAGTAAGACTATTTTTGGTAACCATTAAAATAAGGTAATTGAATAGAAATCAAAAGTACAAATATTGAAATATAGAGTTAGGTACACCCCCACCCCTTCAATAAAAAAAAATGGGGGAGAAGGGAGACAGAGCAGGGAGTAAGTGTTCTATCAATAATTACAAGACATGTGAACATACAATCATAGTAACATTAACATATGCAAAGTTTAAGTTGCTTACAAGGGTCATCAAAGGTGGTAAAGAGAACTGGGTCCTGTCGTGGTCCCATTTTCCTTTTAGAATGTCAATGATTACTTCTGTCAAGGGCACTGCTGTAGCTGCAACCTACAAAGTCAATGATGTTTCAGGAACATTTATAATAATTCCAAAACAAAGCATGATCAATCAATGTAAGAAATAACGAACAGAAGAATCGTAACATGTTTGTTAACAATAGCAGGTAAACTAAAATAATGCCGTTAAAGCAACAATTAGTTACGTTGGGATTTTTTCACTTCATGTAAAACACCATATGGAAGGAACATAGCACCAAAGTTACAAGTTTGTGGAAATGGAATGCAATGTACAATGGTGACTACATAATATTTATTATTGAACATATTTGTCCTAGGAACTTCAAGAATTCACAATAGTCGAGATAGAAGCCAACTATGGGTCAAATAAACCACGAAGGGTGCATTGTGTTGTGCCAGTTCTATATTGAATTTACAGACTCTATTTTTTCTGTGTTTAAATGATGAAATTGAAATCTTGAATAATGAGAATTGTTGCATTGTTGCTCAATACATGATACATACGAGAAGAGGAAGGCGGAGAGCAAATACCTGAGTGGAAGAAATCACTTCAGGTGAAAACCGCACATAGCGCTGACTACCATACACGGCTGAACTTACATCAAACCCACTACCCACTTTCCCTTGTGCAATACAGTGTGCAGTTTGAGCTATTTTATGAACCAGATCAAGATCTGCAATATCCTTCCTGTCCTGATGATCTTTTGAAGAGGAAATCTTTACAGCACCAAGGTAATGAAGTAAAGCAGCGACTACAGCTGTTGTCATTGCTGCGGATGAGCCTAAACCAGTTTTAGCAACTTCAGGCTTACAATTTCCTTCATTAGCATCATCAGTATTAAAGGTAATGGAGGCAAAAGGAGGAAGGGTGGCCAATGATTCTGGTGTCAAAGGGAGTCCGCGTCTCTCAATCTGCAGAAGTATTTATTAAGACAATCTTTTTGGTCTAAGCTTTTAAATACTATTTGAAATCTTCAAGCCATCAAAATTTAAAGGAAAAAGGCTAGTAAGGAAAAAAAGGTGAGATAAAATGATGTGCAGAAAGTACACAAACAAGAGCAACTTACCTCATTCCTATAAGAATAAAAATCATTGGAACCCAAAATTGTAATGTCAAGACCTGCGCGACCAATCCATTTATAAAATTGGAAGTTTGAAGCTGTTGCTACACGCTAATTAATTAAAAAGGTTGAGAAAAACGGCATTACCTTGTAAAAGCAGTTTGTGTAACAAGTCCTTTTTATTCTGGTCAGATGTTGCATAAGCAGCAGCCACGGAGTATTGCACTGCATATTCCACAAAAGGGTTCCTTGTTTCACTGAAATAACAAACCAATTCCTGTAAACCTCACCTAACTATATCAAAATATGAACAGTGAGAAACTACAAAGAGAAAAATCTGAGGATGCCCATTATTAACACAATTTCTACGTGACTTAGGGCCTGTTTGGATGAGTAAAGATCTTCTCCATTTTTTTAAAAGAAATGGCCATATTCATTACTATAGTTTTGATGTATAATTATCCAATTAATGTCACATATTTTGGTAATGTGTGCATTTATATCACTTATTTGTCCAAAAACTATAGTATGGACATCTTCATTTCTTTTGAGAAATGGAGAGGATACTTACCCTATTTGAACTGTCTTATTTGAGCTTATCTACTGACATAATTACTTGTGAGACTGTTTGAGAGAACTTGTGGAAACAGCTTATGACATGTCCATAAATTGGTTTTAGCTTAACTCTATAAGCTCTAAAGAATAGCTAATGAAAACAACTTATAAATTATATGAAAACAATGAGAAACTACAAAGATCACAGTCTTGAGGATGCCAATTATTAACACACCTTCTACATGACTTACTAATAAATTAGGTGTAAATTTCAAGGTCCAAATATAACTTTGATTTTGACATAAATGAGAAACCTACCTCGAGGAAACAGTTTGGATGGTGAGATTTTTTAGTGCTAATTTGTACAATGCTTCTCTTGAGAGCTGAGGAGAAGTTAATCTAACATCTGTCCAAGCCTGGAGGAAAATCAAGCAATTACATTACAAATCAACAAATCAAAACGGGAATAGTATGAGATGTAAAATTGTTTTACAACAACCAATCACAACTCTTCAAGACAGTTAAATGAGTGCGCTAAAATATGTCAAATTGAAGAGTTGTGATGGGATGTGAGTACAACCATATATATTCCTTAATCTCATAATAGATATAGGGGGCAAAACAGAATAGTAAATTGAATGAAGAAAAAAAAAAAAAAAAACAGACCCAAGCCCAGGAATCAGGTTTAGTTTCGGGATAAATGGGTTTAATAATAGCGTAAAAGCGAGCATTTGTACTGAGAACAAGGCCAGCATTAGGTCTCTCCAAAATAAGATAACCCCCAGTCATTAAAACCTTTCCAGGAGCAGAAACAACCCTGTCAATGTCAATTTAGGGTAGTTTAGTTCCATCCATAAATTAATTACATAAAATTAATGCAACAGAATAAAGTGGTGTAGTTTGTAATGATTGATAAATTAACTTACACGGCCATTTTTTATGATCCTTCACCTCAGAATTGAGATAAGAGAAAGGGTTGTTGGTGGATGCGATTCTTCTGAAATGATCTGAATGGGTTGGGTCAATCCTTATCAGTATTAAGTAGTATTCCGGTTCAGAATTAAATTAATTATAATAGATAGATGGACTCGTTTTGCACGTGGACAACTGCACCTCAGTGAGGGAAGGGAGGAGGAATACTTCAGTTTCTGCCTGCTGCTAGTGCTACCAAAACCACTTCGATTTAATAACGTTGTTGCTTTCCACTGGTTCAGCTAATATTTTAACTTTTATGCATATGTCTCTGTTTGTTTAAGCATAATAATAAAGACCAACGAGAGACTCATCCAAATCAGATGCACAACAACTTCTATTCTATCGTTTGGTTTTGCCAGAAATACAGAGGAGAGACAAAAGAAGAGTGGAAATGGCAAGAAATACAAAATTATATTAAATTTATTATTAATTAAAAATTAAGATTAGTTTTTAGAGATTAAAGTTGACTAACTATTTTACACTATGAAAGAATCATATACTAACAACATAATAAATAAATAAATTAAAAAGAAAAGTTACACGTATATTTTATAAATGTAAAATAATTTAACACTTTCAACATATTATTTTTATCTTTAATTTTTATTTATTTGTGTAATATTTTCTATTACATGAGAAAAGAAATGAAAGGAAAAAAAAATGAAAAACAAGAAAAATAACTTCTCAAAAAGGACACCGGTAGCAATAGCTAACAATGATGAGGACGGACAACGAGGAGGTGTATGGTGTAATGCTTTTATTAATTAACTAGCCAAATACACATCGATATTATACTTTTCTTTCATATAATAATTAAATAAAATCAATTAAAAAATAATGACTTATTAATGATGTAAATAAAATATTTAATTTATTATAATTAATAATAACGAAGTAAAATTAAAATTGATAATGAGATGTAGTACTTTTATTTTATTCCATTTTGAAGTAAAATATATTTGACCAAAAATACAATAAATATTGCAATTAAAAATTTGTATATATTTCGTATATTATCAGTTAGGAAATATTTATTCCGTATTTTTTAATATTTATCGATGACAAATATTTATCCTGCATTTTCTAAATATTTATTAATGATAAATATTTGTTTCATGTTTTTTCATGTATAAGTGAAAAATATTTGTTTAGTGATTTTTTATATTTATCCCTAACAAATATTTATTCCGTGTTTTTTAATATTTATCAGTGATAACAAATCTGTTTCGTATCTTTTATGTATCATTAACAAATATTTATCTCATTATTGTTATATTTATCATTTACAAATTTTTATCTTGTATAGGTGTGAACATTTATCCCAATTTTTTTTTTAATATTTATCAATAACACAAATTTGTTTCTTGTATTTTTATGTATTAGTGACAAATATTTATCTCATGATTTTTTATATTTTTTCACGTACGTTACAACTATTTATCTCGTAAACACACCGATGATGATGATGACGACAATGATAAAATGTCAATCACAAGGAACAGAGGTTTGAATTGTGATTTCCTTAAAAATTAATTTCTCCTTCTAATTTAAAACTAACTCAAGATTAATTTTGGTTTCAAAAACAACAAAAGCAGAATGTTATTGGTTAGTGAAATTAACATAAATTATTTCTACGTGATATCTGCTAGTGAGTGTGAAATAATTAAGGATAAGGAGAAGAAAATCACAAACTAATGTATCATGGTTCACCCAAGGCGTGCTACGTCAAGTCCTCACAATTTGTGAGTTTTTCCACTAATGTGCTTAAACAAGAATGTTCTTGCTTTTCACACAAACTTTCTTGATCAGATACAATGTTTACCTTTCGACCTTGAAATGATTTCTTACAATTACCTTTGAGTCCATAAAGAGTTTTTACAAGTCACATTTTAATAACAAAAAGGATTTTTACAAACCACTCAAATTATCTTTAAGAATATAGTCTTGAGTTTCAAATGAATTATTGAAAGAAGATTGATGGATCAGAATCTACTCAACACTTGTTTGAGTTTGATTTTCAGCAGAAAACTCAGTAAAAGGATCCTTGAATCCAGTGAAAGAGAACTGGAGTTCTTCCTTGATTGAATAGCCTTGATTTCTCGAATATGATTGTTTAAGTGATTAATTGTTTGCACTTGAAACTATTGTTGTTATCTTGACCTTGAGGTTTATTTTATAAGCGTGATGAAGGTTGATGACAGCTTATGTAATTATTCATATCCTTGAATCCAGTGAAAGAGAACTGGAGTTTTTCCTTGATTGAATAGCCTTGATTTCTCGAATATGATTGTTTAAGTGATTAATTGTTTGCACTTGAAACTATTGTTGTTATCTTGACCTTGAGGTTTATTTTATAAGCGTGATGAAGGTTGATGACAGCTTATGTAATTATTCAGATTGATATTTTAATAAACACGTATTCTATTTTATCAAGAACGCTCCTGCTTTATAACCAGAACATTATTCGTTTCTGTTTTGAGTGAGTGTTGGACTGAGATCAATTGACAGTTGTGTTGGTGTCAGTTTTTTGTATTTTGTACGCAAGCTGCCTTTCTGCAGATATGCAACATCAGTGTCCTATTTGTCTTTGCTGACCTAATTATACTTGTTTCATATGTCATTTATCTAGAGATTGATCTTGTTATGGTTCTTGATGTTGTTTTGCTTATTTTAATCTTTTGTGTTTGACCATGGTTCTGAGTTGCCTTGATGTTTAATGCACTTAAAATATGGGATTGATTGGTTTTGTTTTTAGAACAAATTGTCCATAATGATCTTGTATAAAAAAAACTTAAACTTTCGTAAACTATAATGATTTTGGTTTGACTATATTGAATGATGTAAAAACCAGAACGATATTCGTTTGTTCATATTGTTGTTTTTATGAATCAGAATGATCTTGTTTTCACTATAATGATCTTGTTTTCATTGTATATTATTACACATATTCAAATAGCACACTCAAAAGCACAAGTTAAATAACAACACAATTTATAATTATAATTATAAATTAATTAACTTTGTTTTATTATCTTCAAAACATTAATTTGAGATTTTTCCACAATAATAATAATAATAATAAGTTGTGTTGAAAAATGTGATTAAGTAACTAAGTGATATAATTGATACTAGTTTGATAATTAGAGAGGAGAGATAGTTGATCTTGGGATTAGTACAAATTTTATTGTCACAATTTGGTAACAATTGTAAGTCATACATGTATTGTGTTTTTTATGTATCAGTTGAAAATATATGTCTCATATTTTTTATTTATCAGTAGTAAATATTTATTTTTTGTTTTTTTATAGTTTATTAATGATAAATATTTGTTCTATATTTTTTTTAAATATTTATAATAACAAATATTTATCTCATGTTTTTTTATGTATAAGTGGCAGATATTTGTTTAGTGATTTTTTTATATTTATCATGTGCTTTTTAATATTTACTTGGTAACAAATTTGTCATGTATTTTTTATGTATTATTGACAAATATTTTTTCCGCTATTGTTATATTTATCACTTACAAAATATTTATCACGTATTTCTTTATGCAATAGATATGAATATTTATCCTATATTTTTTTTAATATTTATCAATGACATAATTTGTCTATTATATTTTTATGTATTGGTGACAAATATTTATCTTATAAATTTTTTTTTTATCTATGTTAGAAATATTTTTCACGTAAACACAATGGTGATGATGATAATGATAATGATAATAATGATGATGATGATGATGATGATGATGATGATGATGACGATGATGATGATGATGATGATGACGATGACGATGATGATGATGATGACGATGATGACGACGATGACGATGATGATGATGATGATGATGATGATGATGATGATGATGATGACGACGACGACGACGACGACGACAATAATAATAATAATAATTAATGAGTTGTATTGAAAAAATATGATAAAATAATAGAGTGATATAATTGATATTAGTAATTGGAAATTAATCGCTTAAGAAACCGTGAGAATATACCATTCATATAAGATAAATATTTGTCACCAAATAATTGTCATTAAATAATTAGTTAGAATTAATATATTTTTTAAATATCATCAGCATAAAAATGTATAATTTGCAATGAGTTATTCAAAATTGTTTGAATTGAACAATTTTGCATGAGTAGATGGATGTGTAATGAATGTCATACTTGATTGATTAGATTTATTGGATTTATTCGATTATAGGTTATTTTGTGTTTTTAAAATGGACATTCGTCAAATACATCGTAATTTTAATGATGCTATATTTAGTTCAATTGTAAATCATGAAGTGAAAATGTCAATTACAAAAAATAGGGGGTTTGAATTGTAATTGCCCCTTTATTAAATAAGTCATATCTAATTTAAAAATATTTAACTCAATATCAATCTTAGTTTTAAAACACAATAAAAGCATAACATTATTGGTTAGTGAAATCACAAAATTAACTTCTCTATGGGATATATGGTTAGTTAATCGAGATAAGGGAAAGAATATCACACAAAGATATATCTCGGTTCACCCATAGTGGGTTATGTCGTGACGTCACAGTTGTGAGCTTTTTCATTAAAGTGTTCAAACAAGATCATTCTTGCTTTTCACATAAACTTTCCAGATCAATCTTGATCTGTTACAGTATATTACCTTTCTACCTATAAATGATTTTCAGCAGTTACCTTTCAATCTTATAGAGGGTTTTTACAGATCACCTTTTAACCATAAAAGTATTTTTTTACAATTTACTCAAACTATATTCAACACAATAGTCTTGAGTTACAAATGTGATGATTAAAAGAGTTTGATGGATCTGAGTATACTCAACACTTGTTTGAGTTAGGATTCCATGCAAATGACTCGGTAGGATAGATCCTTGAATTTAGTTAAACGAAACTATAGCCTTTCTTTTTTATTGAAGAGCTTTAGTATTTTCAAGTATGATTGTATATGTGATAGATTGTTTGCACTTGAAACTCTTGCCTTATCCTTGACCTTGAGGTTCCTTTTATAGGCTTCATGAAGGCTGATGACAGCTCATCTAGCCGTTGAAAAGGTCCAACTGTCTCATTTTAGTTTTAGTGGATAAGTGTTGTTTTAAAGCAGGAATGTTCTTGCTTTAAAAACCAAAATGATCTTCGTTGCTGTTTTGAGAAGTGCTGAACTTAAGAATATTTGACAGCTATTTTGAAGTCGTACTTTGCTCTATCACGTGTACAGACTGCTCAGAGGTGCAGTTGCAGTGTCCAATCAAGTCTGTCAAGGTTGTACTTGCTGCTTAATCAACACGGATAATGATCTTGCTTGTTTGATTATGATGCATAGCTTTTGCCTTTGTTTTGGAATGGATCATTCTGATGCGATCTTGTATACATTTGGTAACTTTGTAAAGGATGGTTTGTCTGCAAATCAGAATCGATCTTTATCTTATTTACTTCTTAAGAACATGAACATTTTTGGTTTGAAGAAACTGAATCCGTTTTTCCCATAATTCTGTCATAATGTTATTGGTTTATTTGAATGATACTGCTTCTTCCAATATGATCTTGTGTTGATATGTTTAATACTTATCTTTAATTAACACACTCACAAACACATGTTAAATAACAAAACACTTTTTAGAATCATAATTAAAAATTTAATTAACTTTGTTTGATTATTATCAAAACATTAATTTGAGATTTTGTCTCAACAAATCATACCTATTAAAAACTGCATGAATTATTATTAATTTTGTTTGATTAACACTATTTATCATTAGAAAATATTTGAATTTAGTTTATTTAAATTTTTATGATTATAATCTTAGATTAAATTTCCACATTTCGGTTATAGTCCACTATTCAATTTAATCATTTTTTTGATAAAATTATCTCCCTCCGTTTGAATATAAGATTGAAAACACTATATAATATTTAGACATATAGATTTATGTATGTATAAACCATCTAACGCACTATACATATAACATTGAAGACAACAACCTAACACATGCTTAAAAATATATGGTTACCATATATCTCCCATAAGTCAAACAATTTAAAAAAATATTATAAAATTAAATAAATTTATTTAGACGATAATATATTATACATTTGACACAGACTATATACTAATTCATATTAATTTGATAATTGGAGAGGAGATAATTTCTTATATTATATATAGATTTTTACTATTTAAGTATTAATTTATTGACTTTTGTTTTTTATCTCAATCAATTTAGATGAGTTAAATTATGAGAGTTAAATATTAATTTGTTAATTGTTAGATGCTTAGATATCAAAAAATAAAATAACAAATATTTATCCAATAACAATTAATCAACTTTTTGTTACTCAACAATTAATCAATTAATAAATAGCGAGGCAAAAGATTGCTTAAAAAAAGTGAGGCAATAGATTAACAATTTAATACGCAGATCCATACCAAATGGTTCAATTTTGGTCAGTTAATAGACATGAAGGAACATTTTATCTTATATCCCTGGCTATAATCCTACGGTCATACCCTTACATTATAGAAATTCAATTTTAGGGTTATTTTGTTTTTTAAAATCCGAACAACTCTTAAAAAATTTCTTAGTTTATTAATTTATTTTTTAAACAAATACAAATTGTTAAAGAGTGTATTGGAAAATATAAGTTATCTGATACACAAACATACACAAACGTCTTTACAAAATTTAAAATTTAAGTTTTTTAAAATACAAAAATATTTTAAATTTTAAATATTTTAGAACAGATTTGTATTTCAAAAAATTTAATTTTAAGATTTTCAGAACACATAACTATTTTATTTTTAAATTACTTAACAAACTAACTTATGAAAAGTTTACTGATACATAAAGTTTTAAAATCAAAAAATTATTAAATAGTGTGTACTGGTAAATTTATTTTAAAACTTTCACTGTACAAATATGTTCGAAAAAATTTAAAAATTGATTTTAGGCAACATAAATTATCTAAAGTTTTTAAAACATATTTATATTTCAAAA
>JBBPBQ010000001.1:55352001-55370402 GCA_037974755.1 Cicer yamashitae
TTACCAACTCAAATTCACTTTTTTTTTTTTTTACCATTTAAAGATTTTTAGATCAAACAATTCAAGTTTTCTAGTACATAAATTTTTTTCGAAAACTATCAGAAAACTTTTTATAAGATTTCCGATACAGAAGGTTTAATCGGAAAATTTTAAAAAAGTTTTCTAGAACAAAAAATTGAAAAAATGTGTACCGGAAACCTTTTAAAAAATTTTCCAGTATAAAAGATTGAAAATGTATATAGAAGGTTAAAAATGTTAAAAAAAAATTCTAAAAAAATTTATGAAGAAAAACTTAAAAAAATTATTCCGATAACGAGTTGTGTTCCAAAAATGTTGAAAAAAGTTTTTCAGTATATACATTTGTACCGAAAAAATTTGAAAAATGATTATGTACCAAAAAACTTAAAAAAAAAACTTTTTGATAAAATAGAAAAAATTAGTACTCACTTGTATATAGAGAAATTAAAAATGCTATGATGGTGAAAAATAAAAAGTTTTCATATTTATACGAGGACAAAGGATAAAATTTTTCAGCTTTATATACTCTTGCTCTATAAATGGAGTTTCGGAATAGGAAGCCCATTGGGCCAAAATTGAGGCTAAGCAAGGCAGGAAGCCGTATTGGGCTCTGTTATGTTTGAAATTGTTTATCACAGTTTAGGGAGAGAAAGAGAAAGAGAGAGAGAATGTCGTCGACGTTGCTGGAAGTAACTCGGGCAGCACACGAGGAGGTGGAGCGGCTGGAGAGGGTGATAGTGAAAGACCTTCAGAATGAACCTACTTCCAACAAGGACCGTTTGTTTCAGAGCCACCGCGTTCGTAATATGATCGATACCATCACTTCCACCACTGAAAGACTCGTAAGTTTCCTTCTTAGGTTTTTGAATTTCACTTCTTCCATTTCTACCCTAACGCAACTTGTTTGTTTTAGATTGAGATTTACGACGACAATGACAATGCAAGAAAGGATGAAATTGCTGCACTCGGAGGCCAAACCGCTACTGGAATCAATGTTTTTAGTGCCTTCTACGATAGACTCAAAGAGGTTTTAGGGAGTTTGGAGGATCAAAATTGTTGTGTTTTAAGAGTTTATTATTACATGTTTGTGTCTGGGAGTGGGAGGGAAATTTAATATGAAATTTTAGGATTGAATAAAATTGGATGTGGTGAAGCTGAAATATCTCATTTCTTTGTTTGTGTGTTATTGTAACGGATTTTGGTTGTTTTGTGGTATGTGTAGATACGTGAGTATCATAGGAAGCATCCAGTTGCACGTGTTGTTGATGCTAATGATGATTTTGAAGCTCTGCTTAAAGAGGAACCTCAAATTGAGTTCAGTGGAGAGGTATCTCTCTCTCTCTCTCTCTCTCTCTCTGTGTGTGTGTGTGTGTGATCACCGCTGTACTTAGCCTTAGGCCCTGGCATGTGGGATATATGGTCAAATTGTGAATTTGGGAGTTCTTCACTTTTTAAGAATTGCGGTGACAGATCATTAGGGTTTTACCTCAAATCTAGCTTGCACATGATTGAACATTTTATTAGTCTACCTGTGCATTTGGAAAACAGGGAAGAGTTTCTTGTCTAATGGGCCTGTTTAACGATTACATTGAATATGCGGGATGAAATCTAAAATATTCTACTATTAAGTAGACAATATCACGTTTGCAGTACTTACAATTTATGCTCCTGCAGCTTTTTCTGGTAACTGATTATGTGTAAATTGTCTTCCAGGAAGCTTTTGGTCGATACTTAGACATGCATGAATTATACCATCAGTATGTCAATTCTAAATTTGGCGAGCCAATTGAATATTCGGCATACCTTGATGTTTTTTCTGAAACAGATAAGGTTCCACGCAAAATGAAAACAACGAGGTCAGTTGTGTTCTATATTGATTGAATGTATTGATCATTTGGCATTTATGGGCATCCTTGTAATGTATGGATTTATGTAATATGTACATTCTAGTCTTCTAAGTCCTTGTTCAATTTCTACAGGCAGTATAGGGAGTACTTGGGGAATCTGTTGGAGTATCTGATATATTTTTTCCAGCGGACAGAACCCCTGCAAGATCTCGATCGAATCTTTTCAAAGGTTTGTCTTTTATTTTGCCATAGTTTTGAACATGTAGCTGTTAGCATAATTTTGAGTCTCACTTTTTTCTTGGAATGGGATTTATTTTTAAAAATTTCCTTCTAGCTCTGAAAATTTTGGTGCAAAAACTTAATGAATCTTTATTTTAAATCATTTTCATTAGTTTTTCTTACTGAAAATATTGTCTCACTGAAATCCAGTGCTATGTTTGAGCTGTTGAAGTGTCATGTGTCAATTTATTCTACTATTTTTCTATCGTATTATAAATTATAATTAATTAACTTACCTCCTTTTTTTTATTTGAATATGATTCCATTTTCTATAACACTCTTTATATTTTTATGTTGAAGATAAAGCAATTGTAAACTAAAGTTAAAACTCCATATTCCATAAATATTTTTGGTCCACATAAAAAATTTTGTAAGAGTAAATTACAATCCCTTTCCCTAACTATAGTTCCCCCTCTCTTGTTTTAATACTTCCACTCCCCTCAGAGATAAATATGCAGTACACTTCAGTCTGTTTTAATGTAAATGAACCTTCTAATGGTGGTGAAAAACTATGAACGAACCTCCCATCAAAGTCTTTCATTTCTCTACAACTTTGAATGTTACAGTTAACTTATTTTGAGCACTATATTATCGATTTTAAGACTAGATAAAATGTAGTTTCACAATCCATATCTGTTTTGAAACTTCGCCCAGAATCTTTAGGTCATATACTAATGTCTTATAGTGGATAATAGGGGTCCTGAACGTTATGTTAATGATTTCGGGAATCACAAAAGGGAAAAATGTCCATAAAAAGTTTATTTATATTTAAATGAACTAAAGTTAAATGCATACTTATCTTTTGAGGGAATATAGCTTTTAAATTTTAAAATAACAATGGAGGAAACTGTGACGTCTTCTCTCGTGGGAGAGAACTGCAATTTTATATTATTTCAGAGCTTTCTGTATCATATTTATAAATGATGTGCACGAATTAGTTGCATTTTCTATTTTTCTGGGAGCAAGAGCCTAATATAACTGTGGCAGGTAACAGCTGAGTTTGAAGAAAATTGGGCTAGTGGAAAGGTTCAAGGGTGGGAGAATGACAATCAGGAAAATGGACACGTAGCTAGTCAGCACACTGCAATTGATCTTGATTATTACAGTACAGTTGAAGAGCTTATGGAAGTGGGTCCTGAAAGGTTAAAGGAGGTAAAATTGAGGATTGTGTGTGTTAAGTAGGATACTCCAAACTTGAAGACAAACAATATTTATTTTGTACTTGTACCCAATTTGTGTGTATGTGGGTACTGCTTGGGTAAGGACCAGACCAGTACATATTCATGTTTTGTTGGATAAAAAGGAATCTCATTTGGTAAAATAAGGGTGAGAATAAAATGTGGGGGTGGGATATTGGTGGAGATGAATGGGATCCATTTGAAGGAGCTGCTGCAGATGATATTAAAAAAATTATTAAATTTATACAGTTTAAGTGTGATATTCATAGTCATGCTTAGGTTTAATAATATTGACTGTTGAATAACTTCCATATTATAGTTTCATTGTGAGATGTTTTGCTGTCATGTTGAATAATTTAAGCTCATTTTATTTTATATGTTATGTTTATTTGTGTTTTTTTTACCTTTTATGCAATTTAGATATTTTTGTATAATTAAAGTTATAAATTGATGTACATGCATCTTAGACTTTTAAGAACTTCCGTAATCATACCTAGTATCAGTACCACACCCTTATCCATGCATTCAACTTGCATATTCCATCAACAACATAGCTGATGGCTTTTTTTTTTTAAAAAAATTAGCTGATGACGTACAAGGATGCACCCTCTATTTTTATAAACTTAATATCTTGAATTTCAATATTCATGAATTACAAAGGAAGTACAGAGATTAAGAATCTTTTCTCGCCAGTCATTAATTTGAGTGGAGCTCTATTTATTGATAACTGATTCATTCTTCCCCCCTTCTGTCCTGACTTTTCATTTGATAGGCACTGGCTGCATTGGGACTTAAGAGTGGTGGTACTGTTCAGCAACGTGCAGAGAGGCTCTTCCTCACAAAGGTGATTTTTACCCATTTACCAAGTACAAGGTTACACTTTCTTTTGTTGGTTTTCTATAGCCTTTTCTGTGGTTGGAGTAGGAATGTAGGGATTATCTTTGCCATAGTATCTTAAAACAAGTTCTGAAAGAGATGCTTGTGACTTTATTCTCACTAGCTCCCACCAAGTTGATTGTCATAAACATACTCAAGAAACTGGGATCTTCTTTCATTAGAGTCAAAATCCCAGATAGGCCCAAATTGAGAGTTCAAACTAATTTAAGATGGTTTAACTGACATCAGCTCTGCCCCTCCAAAAATAAAATAAAATATAATGTATAATTAGTCCCTTGAAGGCGCTATCTAATGAATAGACAATCGGCCTTGGAATAATCTAAAAATATGCTTTCCTGATGCGGATCTATTTGATCCGAAAAAATTCACATTAATTATCTTGTAGGTTTTTAATGCAATGAAAGCATAAATTCTTTTAATATCTATTAAGCGATATTTCCCCAATACATCGTAGATCAAAGTTACAGTTAAACCCTTAAAGCACAAATTCCTATTTGCCTGGAAGATGCCCTGGTTGCCTGAATTTTGATTGAAGTTGCTGTTTTGCCTCTAAGCTGTACCTGTATAATCGGGCTTTACAACTTGACTTAACAAATTTTCTTTGAGGGTGTTTTTCATGCAGCATACACCTCTTGAAAAGTTGGACAAGAAGCATTTTGCCAAGGGGGCGCACGGTTTAGAAAAAAATGGGGTTGCTGCTGCTCCACAAGAAGGAAATTTAAAAGAAATTGCATTAATGGAGGCCAAAATGAATAAACTGTGTGATTTGTTAGACGAGGTTAGCAAATGATGCTTAATTTTTTCTTTTACTTTAGTTCCTTTGATGGTTTTATATGCAACATTTTTGGCACATATGTTATAATGACTTCATTTAATAAATTTTTCTCTTTCTACAGACAATTGCTCGAACAAAAGACAATGTTATAAAGAAGCAAGCCTTAACTTATGAGGAAATTGAAGCAGAACGTGAGGAGGTGAGTTGAAGCAACTTATGAATCCTCAAAACTTTAGGGATCCATAGTGCATTCTGTGATATTATTTTTTCACATTACATTTTCATTTATTTGTAGAAGAATACATTTGCCAATTTTTATATCTTGAATGGTTTAATATAACCTATTAGATGCACTTTCCATGTTTACTTTGAACATCTGGGGGATGGCTTTAATGAGGGATAAAGGTCCATGGGCAATGATTGATACCATAGTATGATTTATCCATTATGTCTAGGTTCAAAATGATCTCCAAGATGCTTTGGTCCACTTCATTGAATCAATTATATTTGTAACTGGTCTAACTAAGCAAAATGAGGATAGAACTTTTTTTCTTCATGAGCTTCCTGTCCCGGTATTTGAAAGGGAAGTTGAGCCGGTCTTGAATGAAATTTGATCTGTATGCTTCCAAGAGAGACTAGATTACGTGCTTAATATAAACTTTTGGGCAGTTCTGGCTTGAACATAACTTTGGATCTTTTACTTCTATGTTTCTGAATAGTGTTTCTATTAAAGAAAAGCAGAATGACTTGACCCCGCCAAAATTAATTTTTGAGAAAATTATTAGCTAATCAGAGAAGGTTTTCTATGACATTCACTAAAACCACCCCCATTGAAAATTTGGGTTTGAGAGGAGAGAATTGTGGCATTGACTGTTAAGATGCACAAGATTTGAATCCTGACTGATCATACCAAGTAACTATTCACTGTTTTTTTCGCCTCGTGGTTTGAAAAGTTTCTCAGACAAGTTGAAGTTTTCTTTATTGTCATTGACCAAGTATCATGATCCATTTTGAAAAATAACAAGAGAGAAAAATGTATCAAACTTTGATCTGTCCTCCCAATTCACATTACACTTCATCTGTTTTTGGCAATTTACTTCCACTCTTTTTCTCCAAAATATAGCTTTATTTTATAGTATTTGATATCAAACAATATTTGCAGGAAGAGACACAAGAGGATTCTGAAAGCGAAGATGATGAGCAGCAGATTTATAATCCCTTAAAATTACCAATGGGATGGGATGGGAAGCCTATACCTTATTGGCTGTATAAGCTACATGGTCTTGGTCAGGTATTATTTATTTGCCATTAAAATTTTGGAAACTCAAATCATCATTTCTTTTGCTGGATGTAACTCAAGAGTAGGTGTTATTGTTGTTTATTCATGAGTCTTGACAGTCACTCAAGTGGTTGAGATTTATCTCTTTTCTAGAGGAGTAGAGAAAAGCAAAAGGAGAAAACTATTAAAAGAAATCGTTGTTATCTTCAGCCTTTGCTTGTTGGCAGTATGGCATTAGATTATTCCATTTTTGACTTAAAAAGAAACTTAGGGACTTGTTTGCTTGTTGTCATCATTATGATCGCTAAATAATATAATATGCATTTCAGGAATTTAAGTGTGAGATTTGTGGGAACTACAGTTATTGGGGGCGTCGTGCTTTTGAACGACATTTTAAAGAATGGCGTCATCAACATGGGATGCGGTGCCTTGGTATTCCAAATACAAAGAACTTCAATGAAATCACATCAATTGAGGTATGCATTTTGATCAGTTTTATTTCCATGTTGATATTCAGTCTTCAGCATATCTCACAAGTATATAGATTATTTCCATCTTCTATTTATACTTGTATGTTTCTGTGGACACACCTATTGGTCTAAAAAATATCCGTTATCAGGTCCACCAGGTCTTCATGTTTACAAACTGAAATAATTTGACATTGCCGTCACATATATTTTTCCCTTTGGTCTATAAATCAAATATAGTATCCATTAAAATGGCAGGATATAACTTTATCACCCAGTATTAATCTTTTCTCGTATATATACTCTATTGTATGACATTTCACTAATTTAACAATGAAAGTTTATTTGACTGCATGACCTTGGTCTATATTAGTGATGTGTGTGCGCGGTACCTGTAATAATAATTGTCCACTATTGCTTCTCTGCAAGGAAAAGAGCTAATAATCCACCTGTAATTACAAAGGCTACCAATTTTTAGAAGTTTGCCATTGTCATTATTTATTATGGTCGCGAGTGCCCTGTTTAGTTTGTCTTATTTGCCCTTTCAAAATACCCGAATTCATATTCCAATAAGAATATTCTGCTTGTGTGAAGTGCTCGAGGAAACTTTGATAATATATTTGCGGAGCTGTTATTCCTATTTTGAAAGTTGAAATACTACTGCTGTTTCTCTGAGACTCTGCAGGCCTTCTCAATTAGCTGCTGACAAAAACTTATTTAGGTTTTGTTATTTACATGTGACATTTATCGTACCATGCTCTGTTGCAGGAAGCAAAGGAGCTCTGGAAGAAGATACAGCAGAGACAAGGAGTGAACAAGTGGCGCCCAGATCTTGAGGAAGAGTATGAAGACAAAGAAGGCAACATCTATAATAAGAAGACATACACTGATTTACAACGCCAGGGACTGATATGAAAACAAAGCAACTTCGAAGAATCTTCTTTCCAATTCTTAGTAAAAGGAGAGAAAAAAACATGTTTTTACCTCATCTATGAAGTAGACGTTTTCGGTAGGGTTAATAGGGGAACAAAATGTTTAGCACTACCAAGGAGGTGAGTGAGGATAGACAAGGAGCCATATATTGTGTTTTCTTTAATTGGAGTTTAATGGAATTTACTTTTTGCTATTTTGTTGCATGTCAGTTTAGATTTTGAATATACTCTGCATGAACAATAAACCGTTCCTTAGTGGAAATCATCATGTCGTTTTTGTGCATATCATCATGTCTTTCAAAGTTGTTTCCACTCATTTATTGATCACCTTAAATGTTATGTTTTCCCCCTATTTTTTATTTTCTAGGTAGTTAATTTTAGATAACAGTGTGCAGCAACCAACTCCAAAAGTTAGATAGTCAGGAAAAGCAAAATAATTATTTTTTGGACAAATTGTACGAATAATACAATATAAATTTATATTAAATGCTAAATTAATAAATAACTCAAACTTTGAAACATTGATAATTAGTAATAAAAATTCACATGTCGTCTTACTCTTAGTTAAAACATACATTGAAGTACTAACAAAAGTCAAGTAAATAAAGATAATGCATATTTAAGTCTTTAACACAGTAATAAAATAATTAAATATTAAAACTCAAATGCATATTCTAAGGTAGGAATCAAAGATAAACATCATCTTTATTAGTATATTTTTCTAGGTGAAAGTTGAAACAACAAAGCAGGGAAGGAAGAAATAATAGCAGAATCTCGTTGAAAAATGTTGAGATTAATTATGGTAGAATCTCACCCGGATATTATTTCACGTTGCAAACCATGTTGTCGCGGTCAGACACTTCACCACACCAAGACAATGAAATCTCATCGAAAAACGCTGAAATTAACTACTTTGCCTATTTATATGCACACAATTTTATCTCTATAAACTTTGTATAGCACAAACATTTCGCAAAATAGGTGTTACTTTTACTATAATATGTTAAATTCAATATAAAAAATTTAAAATAGCATTTGAAGTATAAGATGTATTAGAAAAAAGTCGAGTCGTATAATAAAAAAGATAAACGGATAACAAAGAAGAGTGACATTTGTCGAATTTGTAGAGATGGGATAGATTTAATATTAAAATATAAAAAAATAAATTTAAGATACAAATTCTAATTTGTAACTTTGTCAATCCTAATGTGTGGTCCTCCTAATGTATTATTGTGTCACTCGCCAACTTTTAGGATTGACTAACATATATTTTTAGAATACTTGTCTATAAAAATTTTATATTGAAAACAATTTAAAGATTTTAAGAAATTAAAAGCACAACTTTCAAGATAATATTTCTATATTTGAATCTTCAACGGTGTTTGTTTTGATATGATAAATATAAAAAAATAAAAGTAAAATATTTGTTTATTTATTTTGAAGAAAATATTTAAATTGATATATATATATAAATTTGGAAATCCGGCAAAAAAAAAGGCTTATAATTGCAAATATTTTCAAAATACCTATCTTTTGCAATTAATTTTAATTATAATATATCAGCTCTACTTTTTACGGAAGTATTGGAAAAACTTCTAAACGATTACACTAAACGTAACGCATAGAATAGTTACCCACTAAATCACACATCAACACAACAACGAAAAGCTTTAATAACTTCATATAGATCCTTTCAACACAAGTATCACATCTATTGTCTTTCAACACACCCTGAGAGAAGAAGGCAATGGATGAGCTAATTGGTTTGCCAAACATGTTCTACATCAGATCGCTTTTTGAACATTTTTAAGGATTATTCTAGAGTTGTCCGAGTTTGTATTTTTGTATGAGCTTTACGACTGCTCTAGAGGGATTAATTTGTTGTCTTTTCTCTAGATGGAAACAAGTTTTTTTAAAATATTCACCACACTAGTTTGAGCTTGTTCATTTCTTTTAATATGACCATGAAATTTATAAAAAAAATTATTCCCTTATATTTTTTCATCCATGTTATATAGTAGAAAGAATATGAGATGAGGAAATTGCTGATATAAAATATGTTGCATATGCGCAGAGACTAAACAAAACCAGAAAGTCACGATTGGTACCGGCTTTAAATATATTTGAAGTTTTGATTTAAATAAACTGAACTTACAAGCCGTATGAAGCCTATTCCATTCATGCAGAACGGAGTGCAACTTAGACGAGATAAACTAACTGCCATGACATGCTCATGCTAGGAGGAATGAAAGGTTAGGAAAAACATGCATGGAAGTTCTGAAAAGCGCATTTCTAGGCGAATAGGAGTGCCATTTCATTTTATTTCCTCGCTCAAAATGAAGCAACAAAAAGAGGTGAAGAAATTGAAAAACCTGACGGATAAAAAGCATAGATATAGAAATTGTCTCAATGTGTACTTTCAGGGGAATGATGTATCCGGCTTAAAATAAGTGACTCAGACTCATTTGAACCAGGCATCAAAGCATCACATGCTTTGGGAGACCCATCCTCAAAAATTACGGGATTACCATTTGTGTCACCAAAACCCAGCTTTTCATCTGCATGCTGGGTAAAACCAGTAACTGCGGCATCAATATTCATGTTATCACACTCTTCATGTGAATTGGGGGCCAATAGTGCTTCACTTTTTGATGCAATGGAGTGATTGTCCTCTGCATCCCCTGAACTCGGCATATCAGAAGTGACTTTGTCATCTTCCTTTGGCAAATCTGCAACAGTTGTTTCTTGATTCTCGGGATCAGGAGATGGACTAGATGGTATCTTCAAAGTATGGGTAGAATCATTATCTTGCTCCATTTGACTGCAGGTCTGATTGATCTTTTCCAGCTGCCCTTTTGCAGGAAATAGAGTTTCCACTTGTGTTACCACATCTTTTGTTGCATCAGAAGCTGAGCCAGAAACATGTCTTTTCTCCAAACTGGGAATAGGAACTGACTCATCCACTTGCATATGGTTGGATGCTGCAAATACATCTACATCCCCCTTATTAGGCAGTTTCACCCGTTGCTTCTTGTAAAGATCAATAGCTCTCTGCATATTGGAGAAAACATTCACACATCAAGGGTCCAGCATTTCAGTATTTATACATTCAAAGAATTAAAGTCAACAAAATGGATAACTTCAGGAAATTATTCAGAACAACAATGCACTTTTCTATGGGAATGAATATTATTTACAGTATTTGGTGTAAGAGAAGAATGATCATATCATTAGAAGTCTAATCAAGTATTTTTACCTGGAAGATAGAATTATCAACTACTGGAAAAGGTATTCGTCTTGATAAAGTGACAGCATATTTCGGTGGTGTCCTCAAACCATTCTGTCAAATCACAGGAAAGGGAACGCTGATAACGTCAGGGATTGTAATGTGCATTAAAGTAAACAACAAATAAACATACTGTTATAATTTAAAAACATTGTCCTTCAAATAAATAAAAGAATATAAAGTTGCTCCGAATCACTGTTATAATTAGCTTCAAATTAGAAATCCGTCACACCAAAAAGACAGTCAATTTTAGTTGAGGTTTTATAAGTTTTGGGAGAATGAAAGGAAGCGCGAAAGTTTTCTAGTATTTATACCTTCAAGGATAGTTCTGTACTAGCAACGACATCACCGGATGCTTTCTTGCCAACATTAAGAGCACATACACACTGGTCATACAACTCTGGAAGTACTAAGTCTGCGGAAATGTCAAGTTTGGAAAGGTAGAAACGGGTAAAAAGAGAAGTATTGTCTTCGGGTGTCAAAGTATCAGGCACCTTTTCCAAAACAGATGTGGGCAAAGAGTTCAAAGGTACTTTTCCTGGAGAACTGACACTGGAACCCTTTGTTTCAGGAGACTTCTCGTGAGAATCAGCGTGGTTGTGTTCATCCTGAGACGCCTGATCAGGCAAACCATTCTCAACTAGGGCAGGAGCTGATTCATCTTTGCAGGCTGGGGAAGGCAAGTCTTTCTTTGACTCACAATTCTGTTCTTTCCAACTCTCTGAACCAGATTCCCATCCATGACTATTTGTTGGGTGCCTGTTTCTATCCCATTCAGAACCACCATACATATGAGAATCGTCTCTGAAAACCCCATTATTGCTATCCCATCCATGCATATGAGCAGGTCCGGTACCATCCATCAAATTTGGCCATCCAAGTGGGCGCAAGTGACCTGGAAACCTGTCAGGATCAGCAATATGGTAAGGAATACCAGCATGATTAACATCCATTGGAGGCCTAACACCAAAGAGAGGTTGCGATGAAAACTGTGGCATCATTGTTTGAAAGCCTCCATGAGCTGGCCCAGGTGGGAAGGGAACAAATCCATTTGGTACAGGTGAAGGCCAGTTTGGAATTGCTCTCCAGGAATTGCCACCATGCACTCTCCCAAAGCCAGGTTCACTACTTCTCCTGTATCGGGTATTAGAGTTATCTCTAACATCATCCTCTAGAGAACCCATATAAGGTCTGTCTAGTGCAGCCCTGAAACCAGATGGGGGAGGAATTACAGGTGGATTGTTCTGATTAGTTCTGCCATAGAAAGATGAATCTGCTTGAGAAGGCTCATCCAATAGTGGTTTCTCATGAATCGACTCCCGGCCTAGTCTATCGTCAGAAGAAGAGACATCTCTTGCATCAGTATTGTTCCTTCTTCCACTTTCATCAATTTCAAGATTCCGCTTAACAACATTTTTATTCATATATCTGCGTTCAATGCTTGTTGATGAAGGAGATCTTTCCATCAGGCCCATGGGTGAAGCCTTAGCACTAGAAGACCTTTCAGTTGACAAGTCTCCTACAGATTCATCTACTTTAATAGGTTTCTCCATTAGTTTGTATCTAGGACCTCTATCTGAAATCCCAGAGTAACCCTCTCTTGAGGCTTTGGTTCTCTGTTCTGTAGTTGAGTCTCTATACTTTGTATCTTCAGCATTTGCATTTCTGAAACATAGGGAAAACGGAAAACAATTATAGTTGATAATGGTATAATCCCCATGCTAACAAGCTTCTGAGAACATAAGTGAAAATTAGACCTAACCATAAAATTTAAATCATGCAAGGGATATTTCAATCATTATCAATAAACTCACGTTACTTTTATTGCCTCTTGGCAAAGGAAAAGAAAATTTACATTGAGCTCTAAAAACTTCCCAAGTTATTGATACATATGATGCCATTATATTATGTTCACAGCCTACGCCACTAATCATTAATACAAAGCAAAGCTAATTACGTGATAAATCTTCATCTGCAATAATAGTATAACAGTACTTAAGCAATAAGACCTTGAAAAACCAAATGAAACCAAAAAATGCACAAACAACAAATTAAATTCCCATATGTCACCTGCAAAGTACAGAGATAGCTCAGAACATGGGCTAACAATACTAGACCCATCAAAATAAATTAAATAGTACCTATATTCATCTTTGCCAATATGTGCATTTGATGCAGGAGAGGATCTGTGTTTACTGCTAGTCCCAGTTGAATCTGCATGAGCTTGTCGAGGTAGAGATCTTCCCCTGTCAATATCAGAATCCACCCTGTTGCTGGTCAAATTCCTCTTCTCAGTGTCAGGATAGTAGCTTTTAACAGATCTAGCTTTAGAATCATTGTAATCATCACGATCATCCAAAGTTCTTTTTTTCGTCCCACTATCTTTGCCTCTTGCACATCTATCATCCCCATGTGACCCATCACGATCACGATGACGATCACGGTCTCTGCCTCGTTCGCGGTCAAAATCTCGATCACGATCCCAGTCCCAATCTCGATCTCTGTCATAATCATGATCTCTGTCAAAATCATAATCATGATCACGTTCATGGCGGCGCTCACGATCACGAACGTATTCAAAATCACGATCTCGTTCTCCATCTCGATCACGATATTCACGGTCTCGGTCACGGTCCCTATCACTCTCTGGATGCTTACTTCTCTTTTGCCGTGATTCTAAATTATTCTTTTCTTCCCTTACATGTTTATCATCAGACCTAATGGCAGTATGATCTTTTGCTGGATGCTCCTCACGCTGTTTGTCATGTCGATGTTTGTTCTCCCTGTCCAATTCTTCCCTATATTTGTCTCTATATTTCTCATCTTTTCGCCTATCATCCTTCTTCTTCCCATCCTTGGCATTGTCATCCCTAGAAGACAAATGCCTATCATAACCATCTCCAATATCATCTTGATGCTTATCACCATCACCATAGTCATCCCTTTTCTTCCTCATTCGCCTCTCAGGCTGGCCATCTTGTTCAAGGCTTCGCAACTCGTCTATTTTTTTAGATTCTGCAAAAAGAATTGGCCACATTGATAAAAGTTAACAATTATTTTCTGACACAACAATCCTACAGAAACAATGTGAATCACTGAATCATATGGAAGGCATAACAAAAAAGATTAACAAAAATATGGACCAAAACATTTAACATTACAAACCCACAATCCTATACGTTAAAAATGAACTGTGGACATCTTGTGTCATGTTATATGCAAATCAAAACCTGCTACAGATAGGGAGATAGACTTGTCTAGTATTATTTCCATATCCCAGAGTTAAGCACAAGTAATCTTAAAAATATCATATCCAAATTTATTTAACTGCAAATAACAACAACTGGATGTACAATATTGCCTGAATTATCCAAGCGTGATATTCAGTTTGACTGGTAAAAAAGTGGAGATGAAATGTTTTATTAATCTCTTGAATTCAGAATAGAACATTAACTGATGCATTTTCATATGACAGATTACATGGCAACACAATTTAAACGAACAGCTCACAACTATCAAAAGCTATTAAGACAGTGTGGAACGATAGATTGTGAGGAAGAACCACCAGAGTCCAAAGCTGAAACTGTGTGATTGTGATGATACATTATGTCATTTTTCCAAAAGGCTCGAAAGGAATTGAAAACATTACACAATTTTTCTATCTAAAGATTGTGAGGATTATACTAAAAAAAACCTTTAACAACATAGTTAAAAAGATTCACTCAGCACAAGAGATTCAAATTCAAAACAAACGAGACAAAACCAAATCTGTAACAGACGTAATGCAACACATAATACATTGATCACTCCAACAATGAATACAAGTGTATTAAGAATATTTGAAGATCTCATAAGAGAAGAAAATATGGAAAGAGAATCTATGTGGTATCCAGCTTTGTCATTATTGGCAGTGATATATTATTAGAAAATAATTTCAACATCCAAATTTCCATATGTGATTATCTTAATTTACTATATGAACAGTGCTGAAGCCTACATGACATAATTTAAATATCAAATTTTGAAATGCTTGTTAATAACCACCACATTTGATATCTAATATAGAAAACTTGCGATTAATTACCACAAGATTTACCCAGGAAATCCAATGAATCTGTCTGCTATTGAGGAAAACAAGCCTTAACTTCATTTTAAATTCCCTGGTCAATGAATCTAAATTGCTTTTAATTGCCATTTGCCAGTCCATATCAAGTAGAAAATGATTCATGCCATTAATGCAAGGTTTGCACACTGAAGTGTTGGAGCCCAAACAAAGAGTTCGACATAAATGCAACACGAGTAAATATATGATTTGAATTCTATCCTTTTATTCACCAAAAAGAGAGGGGCATGTTATGAGAGAAAAACAGATGCATTTTTAGCCATTTCTAATTGTGCAATACTAGTGGATCCAACACAGAGCATGGTTGTCCCTCCTTTCACAATAAAATTTTATCTCCTTCATAAAAGGCCTCTATCATGTTAATCAGAAACGGTGAAAAACAAGAGGACCAAACTCTACTTAAAATCCTGAAACATAGTATTGGTATAAAATTTGGATTCCTCTTGAAGAGTCATTTATTTTGATTTTTATATTTAACTATGGATTACAGGCATTATAAAATTATGATTATGGTTAATGACAGGCAGCACCAATTTCTTCGTCATCCAACTGATGAGTTGAAAATCAACACAGCTATTTCACCTTATATGTTTTTCAAACGAGAAAAAAAAAAAACTAACATCTGCTCATGTGCCCAGCCTATAATAACATTTTTCCAAAAGAAAATATTCAAAAGTGCCAGATATAAAATTACTTCTTCATTGTAGCCAAGTTAACACCATGCACACAATGCAGAGATACATTTATCTGAGGCCTGAGCTACCCAACTAATAATCAAAATCAAAAACTATGAACTTCAATTGGTTCATCTCATGACAACTCAGGTCATCATTCCATAGTCTTTGAGCTTATTGTGGAGGAAGAAAAGTGTTGAGAGATACATATAACAAAGGGAGTCTCTAACAGATTGACACTATCGGGTGTGTATTTCCAAAAGAATGTCAAAAGACATTAAATTGGTGGAATAACCTGTACATTAATACTAACATCAAATAAATTATAGAGAGCTTCAAACAGAAATGAAGGAGCAAGGATAAATTCCAAGAGCAGTGGATCATAGGGAGGGGAAAAACATGGTTTTTGGACAGTATATGGGGAAAATCAGGATTTGGCATTTGATATTCAAAGTAACACTATCATTATTAGCACTAGCCACTAAGCAGCAAGGCAAATCGGTCATACACAGTTGCAGAATTCTAACAAACTTTGTTTTTTATCCCCAATTCCTATTCCTAACAAAACACGCAAAACTTTCAAAATGTGTTTCCTTTCAGTTCAAAACAAGTTATAATACAATAAATGCAAGCAATGAGCACAGCAATACCACAAATCAACCAATTAAAGTTACCTTACCATTATTTTCAAACACTTGCTTGGATGGGCGCTGTTCTTGTTCATCGACAGATTCCTCGCTTCTTCCTTCTTTGAACTTCTTTTCCTTTTCCTTCTCCTTCTCTTTTTCCTTCTCCATGTTCTCTTTCCGACCAGAAGACGAAGAATCCCTATGCTTCCCGCTACTCCTCTTCACCTCCTCACCCTCACCGTACACTCCAACGCTCCCATCCCTCCTCTTACTACTCTTCGAATCCCCAATGACCTTCGATTTCTTTGACCCTTCCTCGCCGCCATTCCACCTATCTCCGCCCTCCTTGCGCCGCTTCGATGACGAACCGTACTCATCGGAATACTCACCGTTCCCGTGCCCGTCCTTCGAATCCAATCTCCGCTTCTCAGCAGAACTCGAATCCTTCAACGCCTTCACGGAACTCTCCTCCTTGTTCCTCCGATCTTTGGCACTGGAATCCCTCTCGGAGTCCGAATAGTCTCTCGAACTGTGCTTGCTGGATTTGTGCTTCGAACTACGCGGCATCGCGGAAGCAAAACCCCGAAACCCTATTCCTCAAATTGAAATCAGACGAAACGAATCAAATCCGAAAGAAAACCCTAATTCGGAGCAATTAAACGAGATGCAAGAACCCTAACAGAGAAGAGAAATGGAGATGGAGAAGATAGATCGGTGAGATCGAATGTGACAAAAATTATTACAAGAAAGGAAGACGAAGAATGAGTCGGTTAGGGTTAAATGTGGAACAACATTTAAATGTTGAGTTCAACAGTAGAAGAAAAGCGTAACAAAATCAAAACGCAAAAAGTGTATCTCTCTTTTTCTCTCTCTCTCTCTCTCTCTGAGAGTGTGTGTTTTGTTTATCGGCGTTAATGAGACTTGGGGAGGACCTTGAGTTGGGTGGGAAGGATAATGGGAAATTGTGGTGACGGAATTACCCTTAAATGATTTATGTTATGACAGTGGTGTCCGTTGTGCGGCGCGGGTTTCGTGTTTCGTTCACAGTGCTGTAATTAATTAGGTTAGGCTGTGCAGTGCCGTCCAATGAGAGATTAGACACGTTGTTTCATGGGTTTACCATATGATCCGTTGCAACCCTCTCATTTATGTGGGGTCTAGTTTCAATTCAAGTCTCCTTTAAAACAATTTAATATTAATTTAATTTTTACTTAATTGCAATTTTGGCTCTTCTATTATAAATAATTCATAAAATTGGTCTCGTTTTGGTTTCTCTCGTATTTTTAAATTAAAAAAATAACGATTTGATATATTTTTTACTGACGTGACATACAATTCTATAATATAAAATTATCTATATGCATTAATTATTCATATATTATTAATTAAAATTAAAAATATGAAGAAAAAAAAAATGAAGTTGAAATCTAAATTTTTATAACGTTTTATTTCAATTTCATAGGTATTATTCATTCTATATCATCCTATCATATGTCACGTTATTTAAAACATCTTACATCATCATTTTTTAATTAAAAAATTAGAGGAAGGGACCAAAACTTTTAAAATAGAGAAATCAATTTCGTGAATCAGTAAAAATAGAGAGACTAAAATTACAATTAAACCTTTAATTTTTAATCGCAAAAAACATTTTCTTGTTTTTTATACGAGTACAAATCGAACTCCTAGTCTTATTAGTTATTCTAAATTTTGAGAAAAAGTTGATAACCGTTAAATTAATTAATTATAGTATTTGATAAAAATTAACTATTTAATTAATTTAAAATTACATAAAAAAATATTTTTAATTAAAAATAAATTTTATTAGTTAAGGTTTAAAATATTTTAAAAGTAGTTATTAAATTTTGTTTTTTATTCATTTAAAATTTATGGATCTAATATTTTTTATTTTTTTATTTATTTTATTTTAAATAAAAATAAATATTTTATTTATTTATCTATTCTAATATTTAAATAATTTAAAATTATAATAAATAAATTATTATTTACTTTAAAT
>JBBPBQ010000001.1:55374582-55413801 GCA_037974755.1 Cicer yamashitae
ATATTTACACGACAAAATATAGAGTTCCACATCATATTAGAAAATGATATGTATTTTTTATGAATGAATACTAACACATATTTAGTACGAGTGAATTATAAGTTATTATATTTTATTTAATTATGAAATTTATCTAAAATATCTAATGTAATTTGTGTAAATTTATTATCTTTAGTATTTGCAAGCTTATTTATTCATTTTAAATATTTTTTGATATTACTGTAACAATTATAAATACAAATAATATATTTTTACAATTGTTAACGATTATCTATAATAATTAACGTTTTTAATGTTATTTGTATTATATATTTTTATCGAGTCAATTTAATAATAATTTCATTTAAAAAAATATATTTATATATATATAATTTATAAAATATCAAATTTTTATTATATTATTTTATTTGTAATTATAATAATATTTAAAACTTTATATTCTACGTATGAATAATTCTCTTTCTATTCGGTGCAACACATGGACAAAGACCGAACTATACTAGCATTTTTATAAAATAAAAGACCTTTTATTTTTCTCAAAATAATAAAAACAATAGTTACATTCTCTAAATGGTTATTCAATAAAACTTGATATACGAAAATGAAAATAGAAATGAAATTAATAAATATTTAAAAATAATAACATCTATTAAAATCTATCTATTTTAGAAGAGAATTTCACGTTTTTGTTATTTGTTTAATTATTACTTATAAGTGGAGTTTTAGGACGAGAAGCATGCTTTATGAGGTGGATTAAAAAAAAGAAGTTAACGTGCAATGGGAAGGAAGTGAAGTAAGAAGAGGGAGGTTATATGTTATGTTATAGATCAAAGAGATATTTAGATAGGCAGACGTTGACGTGCGAGAAACCTGTGCCAAAACGTTCCCGGCGTTCATTCACACGCAACTCTCACACGCTTCCTTCCTCATCCCATTGCTTATATTATTACACTTGTTTTGCACCTCCATATGCTCTATCTACTGTTCTTCCCCTTTCTCATTCTGGTGACTTTTTCTCTCCAATTCCTTTTTTTTCTTTCTTTCTACGAAGTCCTCAATTTTAATTATTCTATTTATTTGTATCAATTGTTTTTGCCTACTACTTACTTTTTCTTTTATGATCCTCACGTTATGCAATTTGGATTCGAATTTTAATTTGCCAAATTGAAACGTGAAACCTTGGTCAACATTGGGAATTGAGTCTGTTGCCACGTAACCGGGCTCTCTCTGTATGCGCCATTGAGGGGGCAAATTCAAATTTTCTTCATATGTTAAAGAAGATGCAACCCTGTTTGGATAAAAGCATAAAGTGCTTTGTGTATAATTATTTTTATAACAACAAATAAAATAAAGTTAAAAGTTGTTTTCATAAGCTATCAACTATCCTGAAAAACATATCGAAATAAGTTGAAAACAACTTATAGGCATAAGTTCTCCCAAATAGTCTCACTTATGTCAGTAGACAAACTCAAATAAGCCGGTCCAAACAGTCCATTTGTAAAGTTAGTTTGTTTTATGCCTTTACATTTAATTTTGCATTATTGATGGATTCTCTGACTATTTGCTGATAAATACTGTTATCCTTTCTTTTTTCTTTTACTATCAGAGGTTTGATCAATGGCACTGTGTAGAACTGGGCCAAACCCAATTTTGGAGAGTAATGGCCTAGCTTATTTGGACAGAAATTTGTCGACCAGACTTGTTTTACCAGTTCCCCTGCGTTTTGCCGGACAATCATCTAATGTAAGCAGGAGAAAGCACAAGGGAGTATGCAGTTCATCACTAAGGAGAGCTGCACCTGCTTCTTCCATGGAATCACATGAAGAGGATCCAAATACCATTTCTGTTTGCTTAGAGGAGGAACTTGATCATGTTACAAGGTTCAAAATGTCAGACTTTAAGGTTTTAGATCATGTTAGCATTGGCCTTGGTGGGCGGGTATGAAATCTAAATAACCTATTAACCTTACAATGTGTCATGACTGGATTAATTTTTTTCTAATACTGGTGGTCTCATCGATTAAGTTTTGCTATAGGCGGATGAGGTGGTTTTTGAAGGCAAGGTGAAGGATAGTGGTAGGTAAGATAATACTTTGTTTGGTTCAGATTATAGATGATTAGCTTTGATCACAGTATCTGTATCTATTCATTTTGTTCTCTGCAGCCCTTTGTATAACACAAGAGTTGTACTCCGAAAGCTTTATAGTGCCCAAGCTCAGCGTCGAGGCAAAAGAGCAATAGAGGTATAGTGACCTTGTAGTATCTCAATTTGATATTTTGTTCATGTCCCTTCACAATTTTCTTTGTCGGCATCTTTAAGGTATTGAAGAAGCTGGTTCGCCGTAAACTTTTGTATCATTCTTATTCAATGCAAGTTCATGGCTATATCTCTTTGCCTGCAAGTGATGATGGTAGTTCATTTATCCTAGTCCACGGGGTAGGTCTTAATCTTAATGGGTTTTATTATTTTAATTATTTCACATACGTTTGCTTATATCTTTTGTTGAATATTTTGTCTATTTGATTCTTTCTGTACCTTTGCATAAAAAGAACACCACTGATGTTCTTTTTGGTTCAATACTTTTTCCTTTCAGTATCATGGTAGTTTTTCTTTGAGACACTGGCTTCAACAGTCAGATTGGCTTCCAACTTTAGAGGCCACTCTTGCTCTGGATGAAGAGTCTGTTAGGAAGGTTGGAGAAGACACAACTGGAGGTCCTGCGATTTCTAGGCAATTGCGACTTATTCGAATATTGATGAGAGATCTTCTAATTGGAGTATGTTTTTAGAAATTCTAACTTAGTAACTTCAATGTTTTCTTTAATTGAAGGCATTTTCATTCGTAAGTGCTTGAATACTCTGCACAGCAACAGGTGGAATGATATTTTCAACTATGGTTTATTTACTTCAGGTAAATTACCTGCATAGTCATGGTCTTGCCCATACAGAGTTGAGGCTTGAAAATGTGCACATCAGCCCAATAGACAGACACATCAAAGTAAGCATTGTCATTCTCTTATAAATAGAATAATGTCTTCTCTTCATTCACTTTTCTGTCATTTCTGTGGAGTGTGGATTACCTTTGAGGTTTGGCTGATCCTAGAGAAGGTTTTGTACATCATGTGTGCTGTAAACCCGCAGAGTGTCACAAAACAAACCAAAAAACTTGTTTTTGTTGCTAGTTTGAACATTGTTGTTGTCCCACATAATAGTAAACAAATATAATGTGATGATTTTGAATATGATAAAAGGAAAAGCCGATAAGAAATGAAACAGACTGTAGGAACTAGGAAGGGAGAGATAACAGATAGGATATGACATATACTTGCTGGATGGAATTTCCACTGGTCTGATAATTCTTAGCTCTGAATGTGTGATCTATGCAATCCAAGTTACTGGATATCAATAGTTGGTGTTTCTTCATGAATGATCTGGTCTACCTTTCCTCTCATGCTTGGATTGACCTAAATTGTTTACTTAACAGGTTGGTATACTGGGAAATGCTGCTGACTTTTGTGAGGATGGTTCAAATAGCGGCTCTATGGAAAACATGGACAGGCGACAGATGATGATTGCATTTGACATGAGGTATAGTCTGGGAAACTGTCAGTGAAATATGTGTGCAACTATATAATGTTTTTGATACCTGATTATCTGTGTTGCAAAGATGCGTGGGTTTCATAATGGCAAAAATGGTAATGCAAGAACTTATGGATCCTTTGATCTTTGCAAAGTTCAAATCATTCCTCACAAAGGTACGAAAAGTTAATCTTTTATTTAATTTTAGTCCCCTGACTGTTTAAAAAGTACAACTTTTTTAAGGAAAAGAATAAACTACTTGACCCAAATGCTTTTTAGACGGCGAAGGAAGTGCCCAGGATGCCTTCTTGTCTCTGTATGCCCATCATACAAACTAAGACCTAAATAATTTGTTCCTTTTTCCCCTTTTCTGCAAGCCGTTTATTTATGTGTACTCACTAATAACAGGACATAAACCATTAACATGAAAATTTGAAGATTGTGCAGTTGTTGAAATAAGTTGTCATTTGAGAATAATACTAAAATAGTGGTTAAATGACCATGACTTGTAGTAGTTTACTTGGGAATCACTATTTGTAGGTCTACTGTAAGTGGGTACGCATCCTCAAATTAGCTTTTCTGTTACATATCTGGTCTTACTATACTAAGATTGACGTGGCAGAACTGACTATAAAAATAAAATAAAATAAAATATGCAAACAAGTAATGATAAATAAGGAAATATTGAAACCAATCCTAAAAGATAATTAAAGTTACCCTCAGAAATATACCATATTTTGATATATTCTAAAAAATATGTCTACAGATGTGCTTCAAATGCTTCTACGTATTCTTTTATTACAAAAACACAAATTATAGTGTAAGAGCTGATAAAATGGGTCATACAATGATGTGAACTTTCTAATGAAAATTCTTGCTTCATTAAACTTCAGGGGAATGATCCTTCATGTTTGCGAGAGTTTATGTTGGAAATCCTTGGTAGAAGTTCTCCATTCGGAAATGCTGGCTTACAAGTAAGTATACGGCTACGCTTCTTCAGTGAAAGTAGCTTAGTATTTAGAGTTCCATTCTTGTCTTCAGAACTTTTAATGCCTTTCTAATATTATTTTCTTGCAGATACTTGATAGGAACTGGGGTGCTGGTTGGCACCTTTTATCTTTATTGCTTGCAACGAAACCTTCTCGGAGGATAAGGTATGCCTTGAAGCAATATCTATCTGTTTGAAATGTGAATAATTTGTTTATCAATGCCCCTAGTCCCCTACATTGAGCTGTGATTATCTTGCAAATACGTTAAGATTTTAAAAAAGAAAAACTGTAGGATTGATAAAGAAAATTCAGATATAAAAAAATCATAAAGAAAAGTGTTCAAGTTTTTTGGTCTTTCAGGAAGCTTGATCTTTTGGCAACATGTAGCTAGTTTCTCAGACAATTATGAAAACAAAAATATTATTTAATTAGATATAGTAGTTTGATTTGCCCTAGATTGAAAAACTACATGTGTTAACCATGTGAACTATTATACAGTTGTTTGGATGCTCTAAGGCACCCATTCCTCTGTGGGCCTAGATGGCGAGTAGTCCCATCAATGGATATTATCAGATGGGGTCTGGGTTGTACTGCAATGCGTATTAGTGAGGAGTACATTTATCGTCAGCCTCAGGTATATATTCATCCAAGGATGGCTCCATACAATACAATGTGTTTCTTTGTTGCATTTTCAGTACCTTGTGCTTGTATAAGACATTTTTATATATTTGTTGGTGTCTGATGTCCTCAAGTTTTTCCTTACTAAAGTTACATTTGTATTTTCTCCTTAAATCTTTTAATGGATTCATGTAACTTAAAACAAATTACATCATTAAATGAGTAGATATGCGATAGAGTTTGACTGATGGGCATTTTCTATGTTTTAGCGCAGGAGGCTTGCCCACTTCATTGACTTAATGGAGATGTTGAATCCTCATCCAAAGCCAAAGGTAATTCGTGAGTAAAAACTTGTATATGTTTCCTAGTATTATTTCTTCTACAATGATTTTCTTTTAAATAGTTCCATTTCTTTAATCACTAAAGTAAAATACTTAATGCCCAAGAGCCTTAGCCATTCTTCCCATGGTTGTCAAAATTTAGTATTAACTTGTAGAATAGAATCATCTGATTCTATGTATTGAAACTGAGTTAACTCACACAAACATGTTTTTTTTTTGTAATATTGGGTAGACTTGTATAGAATTGCAAGTTTGAAAATTATTAAATATGTCTACAGCATAATAGTTATTTCTACCCAACATGCGGAAAATGTCAATTGTTCAGTGCTTTTTAACAAGACCCAAAACACAACTGGTGAACGATAATGCTCTATAGTGCACAAAACATTAACCTCTCACAACTGTAGCATTCGGCTAAATAGATGCATCTAATGCTCCAATGTGAATCCATATGTAAAAGCGCTGTATTGAGTTTCAACCCCATGGCTCCCAACATAGACAAAGTCAGAAACTAGACATCGCGATTCATGAAAAACCCATAATTTCTAGTTCACAACGAACCCAACTGGCCAATGAAAACAATCATAAAAACATAATCACTGGTTTTAATGCTAATGTTATGCCAACTTATACGTCACTATTCATGTGTCCAGAACTGGCTGGAGCTGCTTCCAGGCAAATGGCGTCTATTGTACTGCACCGGGAAGCATGTTGGGCTGACCCTTCGCCAACCTCCTATCCGTGTACTAGTTGGTGATTTGCATTTAACAGTTAGAAGAGCATCAAAGTTGAAGGCCAACCTTTCCTTCACCTCTGACATTGGATTCTCTGTCATGATTGGTCAGGACTGGCCTCATGACAAAGCTGGTAAAAGAGGAAGATTGCAGGTGATTTCTTCATTTAAACTAAGAGCTGGAAGGCGGTTATATCTGAAGCAAGACGATACCTCAGAGAAGCACTCCTTTGGCCCTTCTGGCAATGAGGAGGCTTTAGCTCAGAAATTTAGTAGCAAGAAATGGAGGAAAATAACCCCCTTCAAGGAGTTTCCATCAAGTCTCCCTGCAGCCAAGCTTGTATCAAGTGATATTGATGTGACAATGAATCTTGATGATCATTTAAATCAAAACATTGATACTGCAACAAATGTTCTTCAAGAACTAAGAACACAAATTCCCCCTGAAATGTTTGATTTGTCAAAGATTGTGTGTGGAACTTATGTGGACTCTAGGCTGCTTGTTCTTCGAGGGGTTAATGGATCAGCTCTATTATTTACAAGGTCTTTTGTGGATAGAAACAGTTCTAGCTAATTGTTCATGAAGCAATTCTCAAATCATCATTTGCATTTAATTGTAGCTTGGTCAATTTGTGATCTGAAACGAACGTTTTCCTTCCATGCACCAAGAACAAACGCCCCCAATGTAAAATTATACTATTGGTTAGGCATTGTACAAAGCACTCTTTCAAGTAAATTGTCCTAGCATTGTATATATACTAAAAGCACCGATTAATTATCAACAATTACATTTCTATTGAACGAAAACTTTTCACTTTAGTTTAGTTGGTTACGACGTTTTTTCTTCTTCTTCAGTTACACCTAAATAAGCTACGTGAACTCAATTCACCAAGTAATTAATTTGGGTGTAACTGAAAAAACAGAGGCGTGACTAGCAAAAGTGAATTTTTTTTATTTATATTTTTGAATTTCGACTTATATTATAAATAAAGATTAAATATGTTTTTAGTTCTTATAAAGTATTTTTTTGACTATTAGTCTCTAAAATATTTTCCATCAACACTTTTGACATCTACTATTATTTCTGAGTTAATATGGCAAATAGAAATGACTTTTAAAAATAATTTTTTAACTCTCGTTTGTTTACTATTATAAAAATGACTTTTAACCTGTTTGTATACAATTTTGTAAAAATGATTTTTTTTTTAAACTACAAAATATCCATAAAAGACATAAAAAATGATTTTCAAGAAAACATGTTTGTTTGAAAAAATATTTTTTAAATACATGATTTTTCTAAATACACGTATGTTTCTCTACTCTCTTATGCATCTCTATCTCCCCCTCCAATCTCTATCTACTATCTCTCTCACTCTCTACTATCTCATGTCTCTCTACCTCTCCTTTTTATCCCAAGCAAATAAATGAATTTAACTCTTCCATTTCATAATTTTCGGATCCTCCTGAAAAATAAACATATAAATAAATCATTATGAAAATATGCAAGTAATAGATTTTGGATGTCTTGTTCTAATCTTAAAAATTGGTCCCCTAATTAAAAAAAAAATGCAATTTTAATAATTAAAAAATTGAAAAAAATAAATTTTAGTCCATATACACATATCAAGCTACGTGATGCTCTATTCGTACCAATTTACATGATACTCTACCCATACCAATTTACATGATTCTTTACCATACCAATTTCCATGATGTTTTACACATACCAATGTACATTATGTATATATATTAGACTCAAATTTCTTTCATGCAAATTTTTTAGAAATAGTTTGGTTTTACTTTGCAACAATTCTTTTATCACTTAAAAAATTTCGCATCTTTTTTAGTTGCTATTCTAATTGATATTTAAGTCAGCAGAAATATTAAATCATATATTTAAAACAGTTCATAAAGTAACCTACCATTAACCAAATTTTCAACTCATACGCAAGGTCATATGAAATTTACTATAACAAATAATTAAAATATTTCAAACTGAGTAAATTTATTAGTTTAATGGAAAAAATGATTGAAATAGATGTTAAATATTATAAGTTAAGGTTATAATTGAAATAGATGTTAAATATTAGGATTTAAGGTTTTAAGATAAAAAAATATAAATGAATTGCTTGAATTCGAGAATATGAATGAATCCAAATTTTAAAAAACTATATACGATAATATTGTGAATGATGCGACCAATCCGCTATAGAATTTAAAGTCTTAATTAAAAGTATTATTACGAAGATTTAAAGTCTCAAATTCTTGTATAAAAATTAAAACAAATTTTATAATTTTATGAAGATTAAAAACATATTATATCAATAAATTATAAAAAAAAATTAGCATTGTACTTATATGAAAAAAAGTTAAAAAGTGCAAGATATGAATGTTAATAATTATTTAATTCCTTTAATTTGGCAATATATGTATATATAATCATATATTAATGAGATATAATTTCCTTGTCTATTCTTACAAAAATTTTAAAAATAAAAAGTATTTACTAAACAAAATATCAAATAAAAAATATATAAAAAAAAAATTTGAACCATGAATATAAATCATAAAATACAACCCATTAAATTTATTATTTTATTTTACAATAATAACTGTTATAATAAAATAACTGCATAATCAACTAGTTGGACTTGGATTGAGTGTGAGTATAAAATTGTTTGCAAAGATAATAGTCAAATAATATATACAATCCCGTGTTAAATGGAAATACGTGATATATGAACATGAGATCCGCATACGGAATCAAACGCTTCCCGCCAATACCAATCCACCCTTTTAAAATCTCTCACCCTCACACACCTTTCTTCACACCTATTCAATTTTCATTCATTCAATTCAATCTCATTCTTCGCCTCTCTCTCCATTCATCATCCATAGTAATAAATAACATAGCAATGGCAGTGAAAGAAATATGCAAATCCTCCTCCTTCCCAATGAAAACCTACCATCGTTATCTAAAACCAGGAGCCCTTGCAAAACTCAGAGACTCCAAGATCACATCAAGAAACGCGTCTTCAAGAAGAAGAATCTACAATATGTCTTTCTCTCAACTCTCATCACCAACAACACCAACTTCTACGCAAAATGAAGAAAATATGGTTCCTTGTTTTGCGCCTCACATTAGTTTCATTAACCGCCCTCGTTGTATTGTTAGAAAGAGACTCTTCGCAGTCGCCCCTGTTTTTACTCCTCACATAGACACCTACCCGTTTTAAATCTAACGCCGTTAAAGATAACGAAAATTAATTAGCTACTCTGTATAATCTTTTAATTTTTTAGATGAAAATAAATACATATGTGTGCCGAAGATTTCGTTGATTGCTACCTGTTTAGATTTACGATTTAATATATATATACATTGCATGGGTGAAAGATTCGTTATGTTTAATGGTCTTTAGAAACACATCTTCTTCCTAACTTCTTCTTAAAAATTATAGGGAAATTAATGGGAGGGTTACTTGATCTTTTCCGATTAATTTAATATATTTGTTGTCACGTGAAAACTCCGGTACTCCCTAGTTTTATCGGTATTATATCTAACGTACCATCCTTTAATGGCATGTTATATTTTTATATTTAATTAAATTTTTAATTTTAAGTTTATTTTGGATTTGAATTATCTCAATTCTAGCATTTTTTAATCATCTATACTTCTCTTAATTTTAGTATTATTTTTAATTTTTTTATATGAACTGAAAGTTTATATTATATAGAATATTTATGTAAAATTTTATACAAATGTAAAATCATTTGATATGTGATTGAAATATAACAAGATTAACGTTTTATGTATTTTTATTAAATATAATATTAATCTTCATAAGTTTCATTAATATATAAAATTATTTTAAATTTGTATAAAATTTTACATGAATAATCTAAATAATATAAACTTTCAGTCCAACAAAAAAAAATTAAAATTAAAATAAAAACAAATATGAAAGAATTGAAAGAAATTGAATGATGTTTGGATTAAGAGTATAGTTTGAATAATTAATTATTAGATCATGTCACTTGGTTTTGATGATTGTGTGTAAATGCAATTGTGTATAGTTTGAATAATTAATTATTAGATCATGAAAACTTGACCGCTATTAATGCAGTAGAACATTTTGCTGAACAACCAGATTTTATATTTGTGTGATGTACGGTGTAATTATACTTGGTATTATATGAGTAATATTTCTTATTGTACTCGATAAAAATGTTCTAACTAAAAATAAAATGTATTTAAAAAATAAAAATTACAATGTTTAATAAAATTTAAAGTTAACGTAAGAAAATGAAATTTAAAGTTAATATTTTGCAACAATATATGTTACATTTTTATGACTTTAGTTAGTCTTTTAAAACAATTGTTGAACAATTGTTGATTGAATGAATGATTTAAATTGTGAATCTCTGTTAGGTTGTCAACAACTTTAGATTGGAAGAGAAAATTAAAGATATAAACACAATAAAAAAAAAAACATTATTTTTAGCATACATACTCAAACCAAAAGACTTACTTCAATATGATAAAAAACGGTCATAGACTTGCAAGTTCCACCCCTAAAATAATATAAGTTGGATGATATTATAATTATAGGGAAAGTAACAAAATCAAAAGATAATGTTTATACAAAATTGTCCTCAAAGCAATATGAGATAATTACTAATACAAAAAATAACACACTATACAATGAAATCTCCAAATAAAAATGTGAAATATTTGTTGACCCTAAAAACAATGTATCATTCATTTTTATATTGGGAAGAGTTAAGGGTGGCATAAATTTTAAGAATATCATTAATTATTGTTACCATAAATGAGAATTTAGATGAGAATGTTAAATAATACTTGAGAAAAACAACAAGTCATAGTGCATAAATCAAGAAATTAAAATTCAATTACTAAAAACCTAAAAGTACACACCAAATTTGAGGGAAAAAATAAATCATTTACAAATGAAATGACGCTACTCTGATGGTGGTATGAAAAAAATATTTTTGCATTTCAATCTTTTTTGGTGTGAAAATTCCTAAAAAGAAATTGAAAAATCAAATTCAAAAATAGTGTTTAAAGTATAATAATTCCAAAAAAAACTGCTTCTCAAAATTTAAAAAGAAATATTAAAATATTTTATATGTGTTGGAAAATTGGAATACATTTATCAAAAAGTGCATTAGAACAATGAAAATACTATTACTTAGTTAAGTAAAAGAAAATAAGAGAAATAAATAAAATAAACATATTGACATGAGTTTAAACTTTAATAGATATGGATTGGATTGTCAATATAAAAAGTTTTACACCAATAATTAACATCAATTATGAATTGTATAGCTATTAATTGATGAAAATTACAATCATGTAGTGATATAGTTAAACCAATTATTCTTATTAATTGACAGTGTAATTCACAGTGCATGCATAGTCATTTTTTCTGTCAGTAGATAAAATAGTAAAGAAATTCGCACATATATACAATTCAATATGATATCAAACTTGATACTATCAACATTTTTTCGGTTGAAGTAGACCTTATAGATCATAGTCCTTTTCTCTCTCTATTGATATATGATATGTGTTAAATAATAAAACACACACAATATTGCAAATACTTGAAAAAAGGAATGACAAAAAATTACAAATATACAGCTAATTTTGGTGGAAAGTCTCTATGTACAAACTTAATAACTTTGTAATATTAAGATTAATGCAAAATGTGAAGAATATAAATAGACCATAATAACTGAAATACAAAAAATATAATTTTAATTATTAATTAAATCACATATTTAAATAAAAAATTAAATTATAAAATTAACTATAATATGATAGGAAAATATTTGCTTAAAAAACTTAACAAATTTTATATATAAAGATTATTTGATTTTTTCTAGACAAAACAAATTATTAGAATTATGCAAATGGGTTTATGTGAATTTTTGCAGTAGAACTGATGGGCACGTTTTGGGTGGGCAGCGGTTTTGGAGGACACGTTTCCTGAGATCAAGGTTTGGAACGGTCAACAGGAGCGCACTGATGGATCCACTAATTTCTCTGATCCAGTTACGGAACTCCTCTATAAATAGAGAGCTCCCCTCAGTTGAAAAATCACACCAAAAGCACTCCGCTTTTGAGGCTTTTCTATCTTCTTCCCCCCGTTCTTACTTCTTCATCTTCTTCTTTTTCTTGAGTGGCCTTCGTGCCATATTACGAGTGGTAGTCGTCAGACTACCATATTGAGGGTGTAATTCGAACGGTTTTCTACGGTGCAGTAGAACTCCGTAACAGTGATCTGAGCTGTTTTATCCTGGGGACTTCGTGGTTGATAGTCTGCCTTGCACCTTTTGGGCAGTGCCTCGAAACGTCTTAAAGAGAGCGACCTAGTCCGCGACTCAATCCAGTAATATTTTCAGTGGCATAAATTGTTTTTTCAAACTTTTTCAAAATTCAAAAATAACAATTTTAAGACGTTTCCAAACTGCCATGTCTACCGACGAAATTACTGGGACAGGTTCTTCTGCTTCTGAATACAACAAACCGTTTCAGTTTGAAGGAAGTCACTTCAAACGATGGCAACAAAAGATGCTATTTTTTCTAACCACGAAAAAGCTTGCCAACGTTCTGAAGGATGACATCCCTGTTATTCCAGAAAATGCTGAACAAACAGAAAAGGATAAGAAAGTTGTTGAATTAACCCAATGGGAACATAATGATTACTTATGTAAGAATTATATTCTTAATGGACTTGCTGATGATCTGTATGATTACTACAGTTCCGACAGCAATACTGCTAGACAGGTTTGGGATGCTCTGAAGAAGAAATATGATACTGAGGAAGCTGGAGCCAAAAAGTATGCTGTCAGCCGCTACCTCAAATATCAGATGACAGATGACAGATCTGTGGAAGCTCAGTCTCATGAAATCCAGAAAATTGCTCACGAAATCATCACTGAAGGTATGTCCCTCGATGAACAGTTTCAAATTGCTGTTATTATTGACAAACTGCCCCCTGCTTGGAAAGATTTTAAAAATTCTCTCAGGCATAAAACAAAAGAATTCTCCCTAGAAAGTCTGATAACTCGCCTTAGAATTGAGGAAGAATTCCGTAAGCAAGACCAGAAAGATGAAGTTCTTCTTGTGGCAAATAACAAGAAAAAGAAATTCATCGGAGCAGTTCTGAAGCCAAACAGCAAACCACTAAAGATTCAGAATCGCTCTTCAAAGAACAGCAACAAGAATGGGAACCCTCAAAAGGCCCCTATTGCTAAGCAGCAACCACCTCCTAGAAATGGCCCTTCCTCTTTTCTCTGTTTTCGCTGTGGAAAAGAGGGTCATGTAGCACGCAAGTGCAGGAACAAGCCAGGCCCTGCTAATCAGGCTAACTTGACAGAAGAGCAATTCGTTGCTATGATAACTGAGATCAACCTTGTTGGTGGATTGGAAGGATGGTGGATAGACACTGGTGCCTCCCGCCATGTCTGTTATGATCGTGCTATGTTTAAAACATACACTGCTGCTGAAGATAAGAAAGTGTTGTTGGGAGATTCCCACACCACTAATGTTGCTGGTATTGGAGATGTGGAACTAACATTCACATCTGGAAAGACCTTAATTCTGAAGGATGTCATGCATACTCCAGAAATAAGGAAGAATCTGGTCTCTGGGTTTCTTCTCAATAAGGCAGGGTTTACTCAGACTATAGGGGCAGATTTGTACACTATTTCTAAAAATAGTATTTTTGTTGGGAAAGGGTACGCCACTGATGGCATGTTTAAATTGAATGTTGAAATCAATAAAATGAATCCTTCTGCTTACATGTTGTGTGATTTTAATATTTGGCATGCTAGACCCTGTCATATGAATAAACGTGTAATTTCGAATTTAAGTAACTTAGGCTTAATTCCAAAGTTATCCTTAAAAGATTTTGAAAAATGTGATTTTTGCAGTCAAGCTAAAATAACTAAGAGTTCACATAAATCAGTAGTTAGAGAATCTAAACCTTTAGACTTAATACATTCTGATATATGCGAACTTGATGGGACTTTAACCAGAAATGGAAAGCGTTATTTTATTACTTTTATTGACGACTGTTCTGACTATACATTTGTATATCTTATGAAAAATAAAAGTGAAGCGCTTGACATGTTTAAAATCTTTGTAACTGAAATTGAAAATCAATTTAGTAAGAAGATTAAGAGATTTCGGAGTGATAGAAGAACAGAGTATGATTCTAGTTTATTTAATGAGTTTTATAAAACCCAAGGAATTATACATGAAACTACTGCACCGTATTCACCTGAAATGAATGGTAAAGCTGAAAGAAAGAATAGAACTCTTACTGAACTTGTTGTTGCTATAATGCTTAATTCTGGTGCTGCCTCTCACTGGTGGGGGGAAATTATTTTGACTGTTTGTTATGTTTTGAATAGAGTCCCTAAATCTAAGAACAAAATATCTCCCTATGAGATAATGAAGAAAAGACATCCCAACTTGTCTTATCTTCGAACTTGGGGCTGTCTAGCTTATGTCAGAATCCCCGATCCCAAGCGAATTAAACTCGCTAGTAGAGCCTATGAATGTGTATTCATTGGGTATGCGATAAACAGTAAAGTGTATAGGTTTTACGACCTAAATGCTAAAGTGATCATAGAATCAAATGATGTTGACTTCTATGAAAATAAATTCCCTTTCAAAACGTGAAATAGTGGGGGCGGCGAATCTAGTCAAGCCCCTATGATAAGAAGCACTGAAAGCAACAAACAAGACGAAACAAAAATTCGAAGGAGTAAGAGAGTGAGAGTTGCTAAAGATTATGGTCCTGAATATATGGCCTATAATTTAGAAGAGGATCCTGCAAATCTCAAGGAAGCCTTGTCATCTTTGGATGCAGATTTATGGCAAGAAGCTATAAACGATGAAATGGATTCTCTAGAGTCTAACAAGACCTGGCACTTAGTGGACTTGCCTCCTGGTTGCAAACCTATAGGTTGTAAATGGATTTTGAAAAAGAAACTAAAACCCGATGGATCCATTGACAAGTACAAGGCACGCCTTGTAGCCAAAGGTTTTAGACAAAGAGAAAATATAGATTTCTTCGACACTTTTTCACCTGTCACTAGAATAACATCCATCAGGGTGCTCATATCACTTGCGGCTATTCATAACCTGGTGATACACCAGATGGATGTAAAAACAGCTTTTTTAAATGGTGACCTGGAAGAAGAAATCTATATGGAACAACCTGAAGGTTTTATAATACATGGACAAGAAGACAAGTTCTGCAAGTTAGATAAGTCTCTGTATGGTCTTAAACAAGCTCCTAAACAATGGCATGAAAAATTTGACAACTTGATTTTGTCGAATGAGTTTAAAGTGAATGAAAGTGAAAAATGTATTTATTACAAGATTGAAAATGGCATTTGCACTATCATATGTCTCTATGTAGACGACTTACTCATATTTGGTTCAAACATTCATGCCGTCAACAATGTGAAATCACTATTGAGTAACAACTTTGACATGAAAGACCTTGGAGAAACGAGTGTAATCCTTGGAATAAAGATTACTAGGTCAGAAAAGGGAATTTCTTTGGATCAATCTCACTATGTTGAAAAGATCCTAAAGAAATATAATTACTTTGATTGTAAACCTGCTTGCACACCATATGATCCAAGTGTGAAACTTTTTAAGAACACTGGTGAAAGTGTTAGAAAAACTGAATATGCGAGCATCATTGGCAGCCTCAGGTATGCCGCTGATTGTACTAGACCCGACATTGCCTATGTCGTGGGATTATTGTGCAGGTTTACTAGTAGACCTAGTATGGAGCATTGGCACGCTATCGAAAGAGTCATGAGATACCTTAAAAGGACCATGAGTCTCGGATTACATTATCAAAGATTTCCTGCTGTCCTTGAAGGATACAGTGATGCTGATTGGAACACCTTATCAGATGATTCCAAAGCAACGAGTGGCTATATTTTCAGTATAGCCGGTGGCGCTGTATCTTGGAAATCGAAGAAACAGACGATACTGGCTCAGTCCACTATGGAGTCTGAAATGATAGCACTAGCTACTGCTAGTGAAGAAGCAAGCTGGTTGAGATGCTTGCTAGCTGAGGTCCCCTTATGGGAAAAACCTTTACCAGCTGTGTTGATCCACTGTGATAGTACCGCGGCTATTGCGAAAATTGAGAACCGTTATTACAACGATAAGAGACGACAAATACGTCGTAAGCACAACACAATTAGAGAATTACTTTCTAAAGGAGCTGTTATAGTGGATCATGTACGCACTGATGATAATTTAGCAGATCCTTTGACGAAAGGATTAGCTAGAGAGAAAGTCCTAAATACATCCAAAAGGATGGGACTAATGCCTATAGATCAATGAGTCACTTATGATGGTAACCCGACCTAAAAGACTAGAGATCCCAAGAATTAGGTTCAATGGGTAATAACAAGTCATAGTGATATGAGATGAATATGCTATTTAATATATGAGAGAAGCATGATTCCTAAAGCGATATAAGGATGAGATAATTGGAACTCTTAATGAGATCTATACTCTATGTGGAGTGGAGTACCTAGCTACAGGAGTACTCTTGATAGACTCACCTATGTGAATGTGGAAGTGGGGGCCGCTTCCTATGGAATTTCGAGGCAGAATTCTTAGAGCGTTCACTATATTGGGATATATGTGCATGACCTTAAATGCACGGGCTTTTGAGAATACACCCTATGAAAAGGTTGTGTGTGGGTCTGATGTCAGAGATAGAGTTCAAGACTACGAGTCACTCTTGTTGAATCTGAATCTTACTTACTATGCAAAGGTTCAAGTCAAGCGACACTTTTGTTTATGCACAATCTTATAGAAGCGTTTGACGCTATTTCTGAAACCTCCTTTTTTTAAATTCAAGTAGGGGATTGTTGGAAATGATGAAAAATTAATGGAAGAATTGTTGGTATTAATGGTGACAATAATGAGCTAGTGTGGTTGTGAATTGAAAAAATGAGAAGTCCCACATAGGAGGGATACCACACTTTGGAAGGGTATATAAGGTGGAGGTATGTACCTTGGGGTGTGCCCCAAGGGGTACCCCAATTTTGTGAAGGAGGGAGAACGCAAGCAAAGTTGGCCACCACACACGCGCGCGCGCCACCGCCGCCGTCCGTCCGGCTCGGCTCGGCTCGGCTCGGCCCGGCTTGGCCACCACACACGCGGGCGCGCGCCGCCGCCCGTCCGGCTCGGGCTCGGGCTTGGGTCTTGGTCTTGGTCTTGGTCTTGTGGTGTATTATTATTATTATTATTTTTTAAAATGAAAAATAAAAAATTATTTAATTAATTTTTAAATTAAATGCTTGCTTGCGTTTTACCTCTGATTGTTGCGTTAATTACGTAACTGCCCTCCACCGAATCTACCTAATGATTTGATCCAGTCTTCTCCTTTTTGCCCGGTCAAGACCCTAACCCTAGGTGCCACGTAACTGCTGTTGTCCGGTCTTTATTCAAAGTCAAAAACCCTAGCGCACTTTCAGGTAGTCAAAGGCGCACGTTTTGGGTGGGCAGCGGTTTTGGAGCACACGTTTCCTGAGGTCAAGGTTTGGAACGGTCAACAGGAGCGCACTGATGGATCCACTAATTTCTCTGATCCAGTTACGGAATTCCTCTATAAATAGAGAGCTCCCCTCAGTTGAAAAATCACACCAAAAGCACTCCGCTTCTGAGGCTTTTCTCTCTTCTTCCCCCCGTTCTTACTTCTTCATCTTCTTCTTTTTCTTGAGTGGCCTTCGTGCCATATTACGAGTGGTAGTCGTCAGACTGCCATATTGAGGGTGTAATTCGAACGGTTTTCTACGGTGCAGTAGAACTCCGTAACAGTGATCTGGGCTGTTTTATCCTGGGGACTTCGTGGTTGATAGTCTGCCTTGCACCTTTTGGGCAGTGCCTCGAAACGTCTTAAAGAGAGCGACCTAGTCCGCGACTCAACCTAGTAATATTTTCGGTGGCATAAATTGTTTTTTCAAACTTTTTCAAAATTCAAAAAATAACAGATAAGTACTAAATTAACGATATAAACAAAATTTACAACCATGGACGGGGCACATTGAGTGCATCGACCTCACGATGAGCCAACAACTACAACCAAAACCAAAGAAACAAGAATTAGTGAATCTTTGACAGTGTGGAACGAGCAATGTTTTATGCTGAATTTTTAAAATATTATTTGATAAATTAAACATAATATTTTATATTATGTTAAAATTTAACTTACAAATTTGTAATGTAAATACGCCTAAAATATTGCAAACAAAACAATAGAAGGAGAAAATCAGGACTAAGAAGTTGTATAAGTTTTAGAGGTGATTGAGCTATGAGTGTAACATATTGGTTCAATTCGTTTTAAGGAGAAGAAAAATTATATAAACAAAAAAATAACTAATATGTTGATTTAGTTGGATTTAAACTTTTTCAAACATTTAATTTTTTATACTATTAAAATGTAACATAAACTTTTTCTTATAATAGCAGTACATAAACTACAATAAGAAAAATGATATATAAATTATTAAAATGTACTTAAATACAATACATTTTTTGAGATAACACTATTAATATAACGTGAAATAAAATATAATAATTTTGTTTAGATATTAATGATCAATATTAAATGATGTGAAATCATAGTCAAATCAATAGAGGATGAACTTAATTGGTTTGTTAAAGTTTGAACTCAAACACCAAAAAAGAAATTAATTAATTGATTTTGAATATTTTTTGAATTGATTAGATTATTCATCGGTTTGATTTCCATATTCTTAGACAAAACTCACAACATGTATAATTGAAATTTAAAGCCAAAGATGAATTGTAATTTTCAGTTAGGTTTTTATGTGTATATTTTTTTTATAGGTTACTTTAAAAAAAATAAAAATAAAAAATTGTTTGGAACTTTGGGCTAGCCATGATCACCACATCAAAACAAGCTTCGATACTGATGGTGGTTCCAGCCACTATGACTGTAGGTATCGAAATTATTGCGATGCATATTGTAATTGTTGCGGTGTGTTTTTTTTTATCAACATTAAATATTATAATTTATTACTTATCTTATTTATTTAAATATATCTTTTTTTTTATATGTTAAAATCTCATTTATTCTCTCTCTAATATCTCACATTTATCTCATTATCAACTCTCCATCACTATTAATTATTTACAATAATTTAAAATACCTCTAAATCTATAGGAATTTTTTGATATATATCCCTTTTTTTTTATAAAAACTAACCGATATACCCTACATTGAAATTTATATACCAAAATACCCTACTTTTTTTGACCTTCAAGAGGTCGCATCTGCCCTACGACCATTTTTTTTTCTGCAGTAGGAGGTCGCATCCCCGAAATGCGACCATCTATAACCTCCTACTGCAGAAAAGTTAAAAAATAATAAATTTAAAAGGTTATAGGTCGCATCTCGGGGATGCGACCTCCTACTGCAAAAAAAAAAAAATTCTTTAGGTGGTCGCAGGGCAGAGATGCGACCTCCTGATGGTCACAGAACGGAGATGCGACCTTCTGAAGGTAAAAAAAAGTAGGACATTTTGATATATAAATTTCAAATGGTATATTGGTTAGTTTTTTAAAAAAATGGATATATATGAAGAAAAAAAAACCAAATCTATAATGTAAAGCAAAAGGAAGATTAAAACAATAAATTTGTGTGAGAAAAAAGTAATTTGTTGTGGCTTGTTTGCAATCTGATGCAACCTTTGCAACTATTACGTTGAAGTCATTATGATGTTGCAATGCAATTTTTCTATTATTATTGTCATATTGTACTTGTTGTCTGATGCAGTTGAAATCACTTTGACAACTAGAGCTGTCAAAATGAATTAGCCCAACCCGACTAGCTCTAGTCTGAATGACATAATCACATGAATAAACAAATTCGACTCAATCCATTTTATTATTAGACTGTAATTTATCGAAATTGACCGAACCACTATGGGCTAGATGAGCCAATGAGTCAGCCGATTGGTTTTATCTTACAATATTTAGCTATTTTAATTCATAAAAATATAATAAAAGTATAACCCAAAAGCACTATTGATCACCTCAAACCACAATAAAAAAAAAACAAAATAAAATTATAACACATAATACCACATAATTAAATAACAAATACTTCGTCTAATTTCAAGTACTTCTTGCAAAGTGCAACTTCATAAAAAAAAAAACAAAATACAACCTTAATAACAATATAGTTAAAAAAATAGATAAATGAACCAATAATTCAAAATAAATAAATGATCATACAAATAATTGTTCACCTTATCTACCTTCCTTTTATAACCCACTTAGATAAAATCTCTTAAGGCAAGAGTGATTGAATATTAATTCTAATACTGACCAAATTTCTCCTTCATCGTATTAACCATACATTTGATGACATTGTCTTCCTATTCAATTTTTCATTAAAGTCTATTTTTATAAATGCAACTTGCTTGAAGTATAAGTTTGATGTGTAAGATGATCCAAATATTAAATTTTCAACGTTACAAAATAAAATACAGCAAAAATGGGCAACTTTTGAGTAAACCTAAATTTGCTTCGGATTATCTTTATGGATAAATTAAACTTGTTTAAATTGTAGCAGGCCATCCCCTAATGGGCTAAGTCCAATTCACTTGTAGACTTTATTTTTTTACGGCTTGACATACACTTAAATGTGGGTCAAACTATTAGGCACAATCGATTTTGACATATGATCACAAGATAGTTTGATAGGGAAAGAGGTTAAGTAATAGGCTGAGAGACTATATTAAAATTTACCCGCATATAAATTGAGATGTGTGTTTATTATGTTAGTGATATTTAAAAAGAATATAAATTGAGAAATATTTTAATAGAAATGAGATAGAAGAAAAGAAAAATAGATATGTATTTGATTTAAAAAAAAAAAAAATTTTAATGTTTTTTTTGTTAGGTTTAAGGGGGTATATGATATTTTAAAAGATATTTTAGTAAAATAGAGAGAGTAAAATAAACTATAAGAAGAAAAAGATCTTCTCTTCTCTATTAAAATATTCTCTCCCCTCTCCTTTATCTATCTTCAACTAAACAGATCATAAAATTTTACATAAACATCTAAATTTATTTTTTGATTGAAGATAGATGTTCATTTATATCTGACCATTTATGATATTTTTTTTATAAAAAATATGATATTGTTTTTCAAATACCTATACGCATATTTAAAAAGTTTAATTTCTATGTATTAAAAGTTTTACCTAATTAGAAAATCATAATTAATTATATATATAACTTGATTATGATAAAAATTAAATATTATTAATTATTTAATAGTTTTAATTGATTGACAATATAAAAAATCTTTAAATTAATGTGTATAAATTAAATACACCTCTAAATAATATAATTTAATTGAATATACGTATGGTATCCACAAATCAAACGTTTTTCGAGAGAAAAAAAAAATACAAATCAAGCTCTTTAATTTTTTTTTCCTATTTATAAAAAAGAATTTTAAAAAATTATCAACGGATACACAATTAAAAAAAAATTATACTCTGACATATCCTGTTGCTCATGGAATTAAATATAAGAGAATTAAAACCCAAAAAAAAAAGGGCAAAACACGTATGAGAAGTAAGTAATAACCAAAGTCACAAAACAGGACAATTGGATAGAGAGTAAGGCTGGGGGAGGGGAAATACAAATACACTGAAATCAATTATTTGAGTGAGTGAAACAGATCTCATCTATCTAAAAAATTTGCACCTTTTTTCTCAAATAAACATAACATGACATCACATAACATAATATTAGGGAATTGAAGAGAGATGAGAAGAGGGCGATTATGGGCTATGGCAACCACCCACACAAACAACCACTGGATGTACAGGTAAATACCCTACTAATTTTTTATTATTTTATTTTTTATTTAATAATTATTTGGAATTCATTTTATATAAAAATTAGTTAGTCGTATCAATTACTTGTGATGAGCCGTAAGCGAACAAGGTTATTGTTTTTTAAGTAGATTGATACAACTAAGTTTTATTACTTTATGATAGTATAATGATTTAAAGAATTATGTTGTATAAGCAATGGAGTCTAATTAAACCTTTGAATAAATGTATTTTTTCTTTTTTTTTTTTTAATTTCATTTCAGTCAATTTACATGGTATCGTCTGGCACTCACAATCCAAAGAATAAGAAACCACCAACAGCTTTAACTCTACCATTGATAGGGTTTGGCAGGCCATTATTCCATTCAAACTTTTAAAAGGAGAAAAAATAAAGAAATTAAACAGTATATATCATGTGTAAAGTTATTTTTTACCGAAAAATCAATCACAATTTGTCGATACATGTGTTGAGAAATAATGATTATCGATTCAAAATAATTTTAATCTCAAAAAGAAATTTCTTACCATAGATTATATTATCTCGCATTTATTATTAATTATTATCTCATAACTGTAGCATAAATTATAAATAAATTTAATGATAATTTTTAATAAAGAACCGGACTTTACATGAGATTGTATCTCCACTAATATTTTTTTTTATCTCACATTTTTTTTCACAGCTTTAAGTAGTATGCACTATTCTTGTTAAAAAAACGAAAATAGTATGCACTATTGATTTACAATTAATTAATTATAATCACATGATTAGTAGTTGCTTTAAAAATTAAGCATAAAACAATTTGTGATTGTCTTTTCCATGTAAATTTTTTTACAAAGATAATTCACAAAAATTAAGCTCTTATTTAATTGTTTTTATTTGTTTAAATTTAAATAAACTATTATTCTTTTCTAAAATATAAAAAAAATTAATAAAAAAATTGTTGTGTTTGATTTAAAATTTGTATCTTTATGAGTTGAACATAATTCAATTTAGACTATTCTTTCAAGTAATTTAATGGGGAAAATGATAGAGGCTTTTGTCTTTTTTTAAAAATCTAAACTAAGGAGGCCTCAAAAGCCACTTGCTTTTGTCCAGGCTAAAACCCGGCACGTACTCGGCTTTCACAATCAGCTGTATCTTGTCTGAGTGAAATACATTGTTAATCATATTTTTAGAAAAACAAAACAAAAATCAAAATTTTCCAATACAATTAAATTAGTTTGGTTAAGATAACAAGAACATGTGAATATTACATGTAGGGAAAAAATTGGTTAACACTAAATTTAAGAAAATTAAAGTAAAACATTTACAAAGATGCCAAGAGCCAAATACTGCTAAAAATCTTAATCAATAGCTTTTATTAGACCTGTCCAAAGGAGACACAAAACTATGATTGTTTTCTCTTTTGTTTTTTGCTTTCTATTTTTTCTTGTTCTTTTGGTTTGATGATAAAGATTACAGCTTTGGTGTAATAACTGTGAGATTTTCCCTGTAGAAGAAGGGATGGGTTAGTGCTTGCTCCTTAAGGAGAATAAACAATACTTTTCCTATGATCATCTTCATTTCATTTGTAATTTTGTATAATAATCCTTCCTAGTTCATGAATTTCCGGCAATTTGGCGCTTTACACAGGCAGGGGACTTTAAATTCATCCGGCTCATCAGGATCGAATAAGTAGTCATATCTGCACAAAACAAACATAACATCAACTCAAATCAAATCAAAATGCAAGTGCATACAACACCGCACACACACGCACAGAGAGAGAGAGAGATGTATATACGTTAGCTCATCACCAGCAGATACATTAGCCTTAGCGATGAGAACAATCCGGCTCTCATCATCACCAACACTCATGATCCTTGCATAGCAATTTGGCATACACTGTATAACCAAAGAACCGGTAAGACAACTAACTAAAAGGTATCGCAGGTTTATAAAAATTTATTCGAGTAAGATTGACTCACAGAATGATTTATTAGTCGTGCTATATTCCCTTTATCAGTGGCATCTACCACCACTTCTTCACTTATCTTAAACAGCTGCAAAAATAAGGGGGCGGGGAAATTTAGTGTGATAGATAACATATGATTATGAATAAGATGGTGATGATTGATATTACTTTCATTTGCAAAGAAGATAGGGGAATTAACTCACGTAGCAGTCTTTCCCTTCTGCTCTATAGCGTGCCTCCCTCAGATCAGCGATGCTGCGTCTCACTTGTTCGCCACGATATTCAAGAACCTGCTTATGATTAGATCAAGCTCATTATTGCCATATATAAAGGTGGTGATATGATTCACTGAAAAATATAGAAAACTCAAGCGATACAGGACAACGATTTCATGCATCCTCTAAGGCTCTAATGATGGAATTACTTAGAAACAAAGGAGGTTAAATTTTGCAAACAGCTGAACCAGAAACAAGTCCAGAAGAATCCTCAAGACCAAAAACAACCATAAAACCGTGTGCACACAAATACCTTGATGAACATCATTTTTTTTTGCGTTACCGTGTGAATTTACATTGAAAACAAAGGATTGTTAAGATATTCAGTTGAAATGAATTACTATTCTAACGAGAACACAGTTTTTGTGATGCAATTCTGTTGCAGAACGTCATGATGATAACAATACTAGAAGGGTTCCACTTTTTGTGCATATCAATTTTACGCAAAACAAAATAGAATCGATCGCTACTACTAGACTTTTTGAATTTTCAAATAGTCCAAGAAGAGTCATCTTATGCTGCAGTTGCACCGGTGATTGATCAACAGTTCAACACAGGAGCATGTAATATCATTGTACTTGAGCATGAAATTCATACCATTTCTCCTTCTTGAATATTCCTTCGTGCAAATAGACCCCATCCATGTATGCCAGATCTACCAAAGCAAACCCTTTCATTTTCGGTTCTCTGGAATCATACAAGCGTGTCCACAAAACAGTCAGAAAACAAACCACCGAAACCAATAATCTACCATTCCCGCTAAGAAAGAGTAAGTACCTGCAAGTGGTAAAGGCGTTCTCTGAAAGAAGAGAAAGTCTGAGGCTCCTCTACTGCCTGTGTGAGGGAAAATAATATGAAAAAAGTGAGGACGAACGAAATAAGAGCGAGAAAGGGGAAATTTAAATATTAAAATAAAGCTTAAAGAATTAATAATATCTGATATAATTTCAAGAAGTTTAACGGTTTACTCTGTATGTATTTAAACTCTGTATTGCATCTAAAGGATGGTGGCAGTGACCCCTCACTTGATGAAAAACAGCTTCATTTACTTCTCTCTAACAAGTAGAAGAAATAAAAATCAGAGAATGTTCAATATTTTTTTTTTACAAAACAAAGGGACCAGTGCAAGAAAAAAAGTAACATGATATTTCATGATTACGTCTAACAAAAAAAAAATCCGTTAACAAAATACATAATATATACTTATTTTATAAATACAATCCATGCTGCATAGTTTATGTTTTATTTTACAAACATTCACCAGCATGAACAATTTTCTCCAACCTACCTTTTTGGTATGATTTGTTCTTTTAAAGATACGACACCTAGCAGCAGAGAACGGGTCATTCTCGGCGATATCATTAGGAGTGTCTTCTTCCTTTATTCTGCTAGAAGAGATTAACCTTGATCCAGCTTTTCTCTTTTGGAGAAGGCTTTTCGTTGAAATGACCCCAAGAGGGGTTTGCAAAATCAAAACAGTGTCTGGATTTGGAGCTCTGCAAGTACATAACAGATATTATCATCATTAAGATGACAAGGTTGAAAATAAGGTTCAGCTTAAAGTGACTTTCAGATAATTGAGGGTTCCATACCTGTGGTAAGCACAATACGAAACCATTTTTGTTGTCTGCTTTCCATATTTCTTAAAACTATGCAACTGCATTTGAATGGGAGAAAAAATTAATTAAATATTGACAATTTGACATACATGAAACATTCAATAACAAATACAACAACAATCAAGTCTCATTCCACTGATGATATTTGGGCTGCATGGTCGCATTGAGCCCCATCAATCTTATGAGTTTGTTAATCTTCTTAAAGCATAAAAATGGTGTTTTCTAATTTTTCTTCTTAAAACCCAAACTGGAAATGTGTGATGACCGGATAGTATTCATAATCAGTCATTGAACTGTATTGTTAGAGAAAAAAAGATATATTTGGTTAAAAATATGGAAATAAATTGAAAATCACCATTAAACTTTTCTAATAATTAAAGAGAAGTGCAAATCATAAGATACCAAGCAAGCCAACTTAATCCAAGAGAAACCTCACCTCCATTCGGTAACCAGCTCTTGATGCACACATGGCATGATAATAAGTGGAACATCTGCAACACTGTGTGCACGAACCATGGATTTGCTTGCAAATAACACAAATCTGAAATTCAAATATTGCCGACCTTAGATTTCATATTAGACTGAACTACGAAACGTCTAAATGATAAAGATATTAAGAAATCAGGAGTTTAGTTCATTTTCTGTATCCGACACTCAATGAACAAAATAATCAAAATCTGATGGATACTTTTCAGCTTTAGGATGTGAAGTGTGAACAATTCTTAAAGTGAAAATATGCAACAAATGAAATTACTTCTACTATTTTTTCAAGGGGGAATTTTTACTAGCCAATAGATCTCACCTTCACAAAAGAATTTGACGGAATACTAAGAATACCCAAAGCAGGTTCCATCTTCTCATCACTAGCGAACGAGACTTCAGGTCGAAACCAAGCACAGGTGACATGAACCCATAATGTGTCAATATCGGTTGGCTTTAGAGCACCACCTGCGAGTTCAAATATAGTTAAGAGAACAAGATTATAGACATCAAATAACATGGCTGACATAAAAACATATCTAAGTATCTTCATGATAATAACTTGAACAAACTTTTAGGATGTGGCAATACATTATTTAATATACAATGAAACAAAAAATCAAAATATAACTCATACTGAAAAGGGTGGGGAAAACTCAGTCATGCTTATAAAATTGAATTATAAGCATATATAAGGTTAAAAGAATCAAGTTGGGCAGTTGCAAAAACTATTAATATTATTTTAAGTAAAAATCACTTTTTATGTAATTCAAACACCATATGTTTCAAACCAAAGCTAGCATATGAAGAAGTTAGTCTATATCAATCCAAAGAAATAAAAGGATGATGACTTTATACACCATATGTTTTGAACATTGTGCAAGACAAACCTTTTACGGGACAAAGACAACACTCCCGTTTGATCTCAGGTGTTTCACAGGCCTTACAGACCCAAGATGTAAAGTCTCGAACATTTCTTGCTCCATAGCATTCTTGGTGAACGGCTATTTGACATCTATAAAAATATGTAATGCATTTTTGTATTAATTGAAATGCAATTCATCAAACATAGTGCTTCATAGCTCAAGCTAGTTTACGAAGAAAAACATGTTTGGTGTTATTTTGAAAAATGTTTCTATGAGCCGAATATTTGACAAAAAATGAGCAAATGACAAACTTAAGATGCTATATTACCTGTTGCAAATGATAATTTTATTGTAATCCCAGTCTTCAACCCATCTACAAACAGCACAACGCTCCGTAGTCCACTTAGCATAAACAGGTTCATACCTCTCTGTCAGAGGGAAAAAATTCATAGTACCGTTAACACTATGAGAACATCTGGCAAACTCGTGATATTGTAATGTTGTTACACAACAAGGAAGGAGGAAAAGGTACCTTTCAAGAAAGCAAGCAACTTCTGCTTCCTTTCCTTTAAGGATGGTTTCTTAGGTTTCAAAGAAACTTGAGCATTAGCATGAAATTCTGCTACCTGCAGCATCTGAGTATTCAAACAGCACCATATTAGCAATATTATGAGTACCCGGTGTTTCAAAAGGCCAGTATCATTGACACTGAAGACTGACTACAAATTTCAAATAAAATATTGATATTGATGAAAAAAGATATTAACAAATCTAAGACCTAATCCTTAAATTGAGGAAATTTTTAATTAATAATTATAATTATAATAGTAATACAATTATATAAGCTCATAAGCACAAAATTAAATAGGAGTCATATATACAAACCCATTGTTCCAGAGATAGCCTAGAGTCTTTCACGCTGATACTTGTTTTCCAATCTCTTAATTTGGAACCTGTGTGTCGTTCCCATTCGCTAAGCGCTTGCTTTTCTTTCCCGCAAAAACCACACTTGCACACAACTCTGAAGGAAAAGAATATGTATCACAGCCCACAATAAAAATATAAAGAAAGAAACCGTTTTCCAATATATAAGTAATAATTTGACTAAAAATCCAACCAGATTTTTTATTCTTTTAGAAAAAAAGAATCTCAGAGAACTGGTGCTACACTATCTCTCTTTAAGAAAAGAACGCAAAATAAGATTACATCGGATAGGTATTAATTATTATTCTAAAAAATGGCATTCATACATTACTACTCACCAAACCTTTTAATATAATAAAATATATGTATTAAATTAACTACAGCTATTTAAAAAAAGACTATGATAACCACAACATTGTAGAGAAAAAGAATTATGTCTGAAAGAGTTTGTGCTTACACGTGAAGGCTTGGAAAATATATGCCTTCCACACCATTGCAGAGAACAGTGACCTTATTTGAAAGTACTAGTTGGCCATTGTTTCTGTTCAATCTACGCAAAAACCTCCAATATAGTTAGAAAAACTCAAATTGTAAAAGAAAAATGGCATTTTTTTTATGCAATGCCTAACTAAATATTCTGAATTGATATATGAACTTGAATCCCAAACAGATATGATGGTTTTCATGGCAACATAACATGAAATCATAAGCTTAAGTTGCAAAACAAGGGCTGGAAAAGACAGAAATAAACATAATAGACTCACTTGACTTTTGGCTTTGATTTTTCTGAATCGGATAACTCGAAGTCAAACTTGGCTCTGCAAGTAGGGCAGTAATAATCGGTGCCTTCAAGATCCTTCAAAAAACAGAATATACAAATTGACAAACCATTAAACACCAAATGTTACTTGATGAATTTGAATACCGAGAAGCGACAATATTGAGATATTAAGTAATAATGGATAAACCTTGAAATGGTTTCTAGAAATTTTGTCGCATTCGGCATGCACCCACACTTTACATCCATCACAGCGCACCTGATTCCAAGGAGGCAACCCCAAATGTCATAAAATTTAATACTACAAAGTGATGGTCTTCATGCAGAAAAAATAGCCTTAATTAGTTAACGGAATTCAACTAACTCACCCAGCTTCCACTATCCGAATGGTTCCAAACTTTCTTGCATATGCCACAATAATGTTTTGATTTCGTTAACTGCCAAAACTAAATGACTTCAGAGACAACAAAATATCCAATTTTCTAAACAAATACAAAGCCTTGTTAACTACCAAGAATAAATGACTTCAAAGGCTACAAAATACAAAAGTTTTCAAAACAAATATAAAACTTCAATTATAATGTTTTCATTGCAGACTTAAATATTAGTCGTTAGAAGAAAAAGACAATATATACTAACCCTTGCACATGTTTTACATAGGAATTGACCATTAGGAGTCAAACCCTTGGTTTTCTTTGACATCTTGTAAGAAAGATCCAATCCACAGGCTTCACATAAATCCTGCATACAGAGAAATTCCAATTAATGAACCATTAAACAAGACTAGACTTCAACAGCATTCAAAACTTTGTGGAGCAATAATTACATAATCAAAGCAACAAAATCTATTGACCTGATTAACAAGATGTTGTCCTGCTCCTGCATACCGGTTTGAACCGTTGACCTCCTTGAAGGAGGATTTCAGAATAATATCATCATAACCAGTGTTACCAGCTGCTGCATTTATATCATCCATCAACTTCTCTGTGAAGCCCTGGTCTGCCAAAAAAGCCTCCTCTATTGCCATTTGAAACTCAGAGGGATTATAGTTACTCAATTCAGGTTGCTCTTGAAACCTAAACCAAACAACATCATGCTTAGTAAGCAAAATTTATTCCAAAAAGTAAAAATAATGTAAACAATAACCAACAACTCCACACCTGTCCACATAATCCGTATATGGAAAGATCATGCCATGCTTCACCCATGCATAGTCCTGTTAAAATAATCAAAGCACAATAAATAGCCAATTTCCTAAATAGCAAAGAAACTCTATATAGTAAATTAATAACCAACCCATATTCACATTTCCCATTTCATATTTCATATCATACATAGTTACATACCCTTTGATTTTCATTCCCCGCATAGCCAAGAAACATGACACACGCAGCATCAGCTATAAAAGACCTCAGGACAAGCTCAGGTGCTTGTTTTGTAGGATCAATAACAACAGCTGGCCAAAAAGGTTCCTTCCTACCAGCTTTGGCCCACACTATATCACCTGCATAAAAATCTTCTGGTCCATATAACCCATCTTTCTTCTCTCCATTCTCCTTCAATACTTTATCACTGGTACGCATCAAATCAACTTCATCTCCATCCACCTCCAAATAACTACTTCTCTCGTCCTTCCTTGTACCAAAACTCTTAAACCTCACATCATCATCATTATCCTCATCATCCCCGCCACACAATGCCGAATACTTGCGTTGTTTATAACCGATTTTCTCATTGTTTCGCCCTTTTTTACCATTGTTGTGGCAAGTTTTAGGTACCACCCTATCCTTCTTGCAGTCAAATTCATCTTCAACATGATTATCACGCAAGCTGGTTCTACTATCTTTCTTCCAATTATCAATAACAGAGTCATTAAAACGAGAAGGAAGAACCTGAACTCTCCCTCTCGAAGTTCGAACAAGTGGTGGTCGCTGAACTTGGTTTTTCTTCACCGGAACCATTTCTTCCTTCGAGTTCGATTCAACTTCACCGGGGGAGCACGGAACTTGGGTGCACCACGATGCAGAGAATCCCTTCTCCGATACACCTGCACTAAGAAGACCGTGAAAACTCACCGGAATTAATCCGGCGGCGACATCTCCTAGAAGATTCAGAGGATAATAAGAACCGTTCGTCTTTCTCTTCTTACGAACATAAGAACACTCGTCGTCTTCACCCACTGAGTCAGCGTTTTTGCACCGTTTCAAACTCGGCATTTGAGATTTCAAGTTCCGCTTGATAATCATTCCTCTATTCAATCTTACAAAAATCGCAAATTGAAGTAACGAGTCGCGTTAAAATCGAAGGTTAAACAACCCGAGAAAGGTAATTTTGAGTCTTGAAGCCAAACACCATACACAGCTCATAAACCCTAATCGCAAATTGAGTTAACAAGAAACAGAGCAATCGAGGGAGCGATAAGCAAGTTAAATTTTTGAGCGGATAAACGAAGAGAAGTTTGAAAAGGGTCAGAGAAAGTTAGGAATTGAAAACGAGAATGTCAGAAAACCTGATTTCGAAGATCGAATAAGCAGAGAGAGGTGAAGAAATAGGGATCTGTTCTTCGGTGTAAGCTCTCTCTCTCTCACCAACTGCTTCAGAAGACAGAGAGAATTTTTTACAAGAGAAAAAACGTAAACATTATTTTTTATTTATTTATCCGGAAATTATTCTCAGAGAAATGTAAACATTTTTTGTATTTTATGAAACTGAACAAAAAAAAAAATTGTAATAGGAGAAATTTTAGTGAGAGAAAGGAAGAGGGGAGAAGGAAGGTGGTGACAGAGTAAGAGTAGTGAGAGAAAGAGAAAGAGGTCATAGCGTTATCTTGAGTGTGGTTATATTACGTGTGATGGGGCCAGAGGGTGCTAACTTGCGCATAGCGTGTTGTTGTGTAACACAAATTCTTCTTCCATCGTGAGCTTGGTGATGATGGCATTCTGGTTTCATTCCATGTGTAGACATTATTTTATTTTCTTCATTATTATTTTTGTTGTAAGCTTTCATGGCTTTGATGACATTGTTGCGTTAAAGTTGCAATAGTAGGGAAACATTGGGTTTTGAATTTAGGTGTGGGTGATGGAAAAAAGTTCCAAGAATATTGGAGCTAGCCATGGTCACATTGCATATGTGTCTTTTTATGGGAAACATGTTAAGCTTTTGTAGCACTCTACTTATATATTGTTGTTGCATATGGTTTTATTGTCAATGTAGTTTTTTTTTTAGGATTATTTTGGATGTTTATGTTGTTGTAGTTCGTTTTTTGTCCATGTTTTGATATTTGGAAATTTCACCACCACCCCAAAAAAAATTGATCCTTTGAATTTGATTATATTTATAGCATGTTTTGTTGTGTGTTCTCCGATGGGGGCATTGCATTATTCTTTAGATGTTTAAAATAAATTTCAATAAATTTTGTTTTGCTTATGGGCATTGTTTGGTTGTAAAGAAAACATTTTTGGTAGAGTAGAGTAATGTTTTGGTTCGGGGGCCAGAATGTTTTTTTTTTTTTTGCAAAGAGGAGTGAAAGATTGAGGTGAATTTTGAGATTTGAATTTGTTGGAATGTAAATTAATTATGTGATTGAGTGTGAGAGATTATTGAAGCACGGAACTGAACGATGGCGTTTGGTCGTTGGTTGGACATGTGAGAATGAGTTGAGTTGGTGGGTGAACATGTAAACCCACTTTCTCAATTTTATTATTTATTTTCTGAAAAACTCAAGGAATTTTTTATTTATGTAAAAGAAAGTGCTACGATCGAGTATAGAAATTTGAGAGAAATGAGAAATGGTTTTGATTGTAGGAAGAAGAAAAGAACATTGACTTTTTTCTATTTTTCGTTGCCTTTTGTGGTTTTGAAAACGAAACCTCCCGTGTTTGCACGGCCAGCTTGAAGCCATGTCCACAGAGAGAAATTAAGCAAACAAAGTTGTTCACTATTTATTTTTTTTTTAAATGAGATAATCTCTATTCATCTCAACCATATAACGATATTTTGAGGCCAAATTGGCATGCAAATGCTACTCAATCAACGAATTTGCAACTAGAAATATATATATATATATATATATATATGTATATATATAAATATGATGCGGTGTTGGTGGTGTATGTGAAGAATACTTCATGGAATCTTAAATATAAATAAAAATAAATTGATTTATTTAATTTAAATTTTAAGTAAATATATTAAATTTTGTTAACTTATATTTGATTCAATAATGTTTAAATGAACAAAGATTAACTTCAACAAGTTTAATTCCCCTGTTATTGGAAAGCCCTTCCGCTAGCTAGAGAGATGATTTTCTTGTTAATTACCCCTCGCATAGGATGGCTACCCTTCATATTTGGACCATTCAAAATGTACAGACAAAAATAAATATAGAATATAGCATATTAGATGCTTACAATGTAACAAAAAATTATATATACGAATAAAAACATTTACTACGGAGCTTGGAGTTGGACTAGATATATTAATGGAGAGACAAATAGATACATCAAAACCGACCGTAGTCAATTTGCACCACATTGACACTGAAGTACAATGCTAGTTTTTCAGGAGATTAATTTATTTATTTTTTTACGCAATTAATTTATACTTTCTATGCACTATAATATTTCTTTACTAATTATATTTTAAAATATTTCAACAAATATTTACATGGTGTGATTTTTTTTTTCACATCTAGTATTAATAATTAGTATTTACATGGTGTGGTTATATAGTAAAATAAATTTTATAATGACATGAGTGCATACAAATTTAATGTAATTCAAAGACTTTCACCTGACGCAATAATTGCAATAAAAGATAGATGGAAGAAAAACTGAAAAGAATTGAAAAGAAAAAAGAAAAATAAGATAATTATTTAATAATTTATCAATTTATGTGAGAGGCATTAATATAACTTAGATTTGTTTGTGAGTTGGATTTTGAATAGAATGAATTTGAAAGGTTAAGTCTATATTTTAAAAAATTAAAAGAACAATATTATATTTTATACTAATTTATCATATTATTCTTTTAAATTTTTAAAAATATCAAACATATTTCAAAAATATAGACTTAACCCTTCGAAATTTTTTCTCTCAAATTCAACTTGTAACATTAGTTATTGAGGTGTGAAAGAGTCTAAGATATAAAATAGTTAATGGTTTCAACCCACCCACATCATGTATTAACATATCCTAACATTTGTCATTTAAAAACAATCTATCTCGTGAAACAGTATTCATCCTTTCATGACCATTGTGTGTGACTCATTCCTCCCTCTCTTGGTTACACCCTCTACAACATAGCATGTCACTAATACAAATCACCATATTGTTAAGCGGAGTCTTCTCCTCGGAAAACTTCCATCACGCCTTTACACCATGTAACATTTCATTTTTCATGCCTTGCTTGTTAGTTGTATGATTAGGGTTTGCCTGTTGTGTTGTGTATATGTAATTTTGGAATTTTAGAAGAGTTAGAAGGAAGTTACTTAGCAGCTAGGAAGTCTTGCTTGTTGACCAACAATAAGAAAATGAGTTCACTTTATGAGGAAAATTCATTAAACAAAAGGGATTTTTGTGGAGCAAAATTCTCAACTATCCTGACTATACATGTGCCATTTTTCTTTGTCTGCAAGAATCGTGTGATATGTTATGATTGGTTGATGAAGCGGTAAAGAAGTATGTAGAATCTAATGAATTCACTAAGTGAGTCATATTTCGCTAAGTAAAATTGACCAAAAATTAACTAGTATAAATAGGTGATTAAACTCATCATTTTCATTTCAAACCATTCTTACTCTTCTTTAAACTCTGTTGAACTCAATCAAAGTAAGTTATATCTATCATATCACTTTTGATTTAGTGATGGACCTATACCTTAGGTTTGTTCATAATTTGTTTCGTTTGTGTTATAGATCGTTCTGATGTAAGAGGTGTGCAAGCGATTTATTATAATGTTGGAAACATTCATCTTAGCAATTTCTCCGGACTAATCCAAGGAGGGAGGGTGTTTAAGCTAAGAACTTTATGGTTTGCATGCATGTGGTGCTTTAGAAGGCCAGGGGATTTTCGAAGCAAAGGCTATTTCATTGGAATCTATTCTAGAACAGTCCAAAATGTTATCTTGTAATTGGCAACATTCAAAATCAGTTGAATTCAGTTATTCAATTTTACAATGGATGGCAGATCCTCTTGCTTGTTCAAGTTTTCGAGATTTATGAGAAGGATTGGTTTTAGCATTGGGTTATGCATATGGTTTGAAGGAAGATGGAGTATGGATGGGGGAGCTAAAGCTTTGATCATACTGCATAATGTCAATGCAGTATTTAGTTTAGCAGGCCTTTGTGTGCTTTTAATGTGGTTTTGTTTGTCTAATCGAAAAGTGAATGAAAGACAGAAAAAGCATAAATGCAACTAAACATTGCTACTTTTTATCATATGATATATAATATATGAACATGGGATGGGAACACTTTTCTGCCCCCTTATCTTATTCAACAAACATATTTACATATCTAGAACTAGAAGAAGGTCATTTTTGTCTAAGAGACCTTAATACTACTACGTACAGCAGATAATAAGATATGAACTACCCTAACAAATTTGACATGTAATTTATTTGTTCTACTTATATGTAGAATTCCACCAACCAAGAGTATTTATACACACATTTCTTGATCAGATAATTAAAGCTACTTGAACATGATCATTCCCTCTTTGCATCACATTCTTCATTCTTTGCAAATCTTCCACGGATTCTTGGTTGACTGTCAGCAAGAGCCTTCCTGCAAGCATACTGAAACCGACCCAAAAATCATCATTTCAGTTTTAAAACTCTTTATAGTCTCAAAATATATTAGAAAATGAGTAAACTTTTATTAGTTACCTTTATTTTCCTCCCAAAATTCCTCTTTGTCTTCTTGTTCCTGTATCTGGAGAGCTTTTGTAGCCGTTCCTCACTGCTGCAGTTGCTGCTAAAAAACGGCCTCTCAACGGGAGATTGGACCGTGTTCATGTTACCTTTGCCAAGAGTCTGTCACAAAAACATAAATCATCTTCTATACTTTCAGTAAATCACTAGATTTTGGCAGATTTGTTTACCAAAGGCGTAAATAACTAGGAAGAACTCAAAGTAGAAATTGTTTGTACGAAGCAATGACACATACATGGACACCTGATACGACTTTGTCACTGACACTAGTATTAATTTAAGAAAATGAAAGTAATTAAATGTAATCACATATGCAATGTCAGTGGAAATAAGTTAGACCAACCGACAAGAGGTCTATGGTTTAACTTACGTCAGGTTCAAACCACCAAAAAAGTCTTTTAGATCTACCAGAAGTTGCTTAGCTTAACTTCATGGTGATTTGATTAAATTAATAATAAGACACAATATTAAGACCTGTTAAGTTATACCTTTATATCTCCTTCACTAAATGATCTCCGCATTCCATAAACTGCATCAAAATCTATTCCTTGGATACCAAGGAAACCAGGCTTCATAGCAGATCCATGCATCCAATCCATCGAGCTTAAACTTCCTGAGCTGACGCTCTTCGGTAACAGCATGTCAGGAAATGGCTTGTTTTCTTGAATTATGTTCTCATCAATGTTCAATAGTGGAACCTTGATTTCAAGAATCTCGGAGAGTGGCGACTCCATTGCTGCCTTTTCAAAGAGATCTTTTTTGCATTCGTAGAATACATCACTTAGAAGCTGTTCGTTTTGAAGAATAGAAATATCTGTGGATTTTACATCCTCTCCACAAGATATCATTGAGATGGCTGCTGTCATGGGATCAAGGTCAATGTCTGGCTCTTCGATAATCGGTTCGGGTGCTTTGAACAAATCTCCTTCTGCAGCAAAATCATATTCTGACATGGCAGAAAAATGAACAAGCTCACTCTGCATTAAAGACATAATCCAATAGTCAATTCTAGTGATCTGATTTTTGAGCATTCAACACTTGTTTCTGTCTTTCTGAATTGATATATATATATAACCTTGCTCACAATTTCTATCAACATGTTTAACTTTAATGTCAAGAAGTGGCTCTAAGATGGGATTCCTGACATAAGCCAACAACAAATTCATGATAATATATTTATTTGCATGATTCCATCAAGTAAATAGATTCTTAAGAAAAGGCAAAATATTCCAGATGCATTCCATGGCCACCTTATCAAATCATGGCTTAATGGATGGGATTCAGACCATATAGACACTGTTTCTCAACTTTTATAAAAAGAGGGAGAGAAAAAGAAAAACAAGTGGGAGGAGAGAAAAAGAGAATCTTTGAGATAGTGAGGCGACAGCAAAAGTATGTTAGTAAAAGACCTGAGAAATGCTTTCAGAAAGTTTCAAAGCACAATCTAAAATATGTGTAAATTCTCAGGCCAAGGAATTTGACTCAAATATTTATTATCCAAACAGTACATATTGCAGGTTAAATCCAGAAAAGGATTTTGTACTTTTTTATTTCAGTACAAATCATAAACAACATAGAATAGAGCAAATAGGCAAATTAGTCCTTGAAATTGTAAACGTCAATTAAATTAGTCGCTAAATTTTGCGGATGAGCAAATACATATCTGAAATTATAAAGTGTTGGTAAAAATAATCCCTCTATAAACTTGTATCATTAGAGATTATGGTGTGGTACGGTAACTGAATTTGCGGACCCCTCAACGTTAATTTCACATCAATGTCATCACACCGTATTCTAATTTGCTTATGAAACTTAGGTCTTTCTTGAATTAATTTTTCAGTAATTAGTGTTTGCACTATTACAATTGTTAACAAATTTATCTCCGAGATGACCAAATTTTGTAAGCAAATTAGTCATTGGTGAGATGATATTGATATGCGATCAATGTGAAGAAATCACATATTCAATTAATCTACCACGTCATAGTCTCTAATAATAAAAATTTACAAAGGGACTCATGACACTTTACAATTTTAGGAATGCATTTGCCAACTCACAAAATTTAGAAACTAATTCAACCGACGCTTATAATTGCCATGGTGAATGTGCCCATTCACTCCATGGAATAGAATAGGAATAGCACACCACAAATGCACAAAACCATATTCATATTGTTTAGCAGAACCTTTGCATAAATGAATGGTATCAATGCATACTCAGCTGAACCTTTTCCTCCCACCAATTAGAGACTAATCTCTGGTTACTGTCAAGCACCAAAGGAGACATAGGATCACTATTTTCCTTTCTAATAACACCAAAAACATTAAAAAAAAGATGGCATATATAAAGCAACCAACTTAGAAACATCTTGTTGAAGAGCAAATATACACATATCAAAATACTTAAGCTGTAAAGGCTTAAATCCTAACCATGTCAACTAGTTAAGGTTGTGCAGCAAGAATCATAACTTGGATACTTTTCCTTGACCAAAATTTGGAAGGTGGATTAGTCAAGACACTAAAGTCCTACCCTCAAAAAACATCTTATAAAATTCTCAATGACCAAAACACTAAAGCACACCACATGGAAACAACCCACTTTTATCATTAATTTAACATGACCAGAAATAGAAACAATCTTTCTACAACTACATTTAGTGCCCGAAAATACTTTTGAGAAATGATTAAGTTAAGCATTAACAAACCCTTTCATTTTCTCTTCTTATTTTAATGAAGACAAGCGAATAAGAAGCCTTTTTCCTCTTTAACCTCCCTCAGTGCAGCACAATAAAAGACAAACCCCACTCACACTAGAAAGAAACTCATAATTAAATGGAAGGAAGATTATGGAACACGGAACTATCACATAAGGGAATATTTCCCTTTTATGCTCATTTTTTTCATTCATTTTCTCATACTTTTTCAGATCCAGCACATGAACACAAATCCAGCTGTTTCCCCTTGTGCTACTACTATGAGAAAAACATTCTGAAAGATAGGGAATGACCAAAAATCAAACGAATAAATAACCAGTTATTACATTCAAAAACAGTTTAGTTAGTTAGATAATTTTTCAATTTCAGCTTGATATTGTATATTATCAATCAAACAAGGAACTAAAACTTGTAAATTAAAAAAATGAGGGAAAAAAAAAAGGAACTTTACAAGGATTTGAGATGT
>JBBPBQ010000001.1:55413862-55441971 GCA_037974755.1 Cicer yamashitae
AAAAAAAAAAAAAAAAAAAAAAAAAAAAAAGAAGTACAAATTAGATATATAAGTAACTTAATACTAGAACAAGAATACAGAGTGACCCATCTGAAAAGAGAAAGAAAGTTTAAAACTTTATTGAATACAAAGAAAAACCCATCAAAAAAATGCAAAGATAGAGAAATGAGAAGGCACCATTGATGCATTGGGCTTCTGGGTTTTGCAGTACTCTTCAAGTTGATGAAGTTCTTGAGAGAAGTTGTGTAGATATGACCATGGGAAAAGAAGCCCATTTTCTGTATACATTTTTACAACACACAAACACTCCTTCAACACTCCTATACTTGGATATGAAACAGAGAAAAAGAAGAGCAAGAGAAGCACATAGAGAGAGAGAGAGAGTTATTATTATTACTAAAACAAAAAACAGCAAAGTGATGATTTAAGAGGAAGAAGATAGAAAAGTTGTATTATTATATGTAAGAAACAAAGTGGTGATTAAAATTTGGGGATGTTACTTAGAGAAGTTTGGAAGTATGATGGTAACATAATTAAAATAAGGACAAAGTTGGAAACAGACGCCAGCATGTTATAATCTAGTGTCCCCATTGACAATGTTGTTATCAAGAACTTTATAATGAAAAATATCGAAAGGAAATAATATATTTTTGTATTATTATTATTATAGATGAATTGTACCGTGACAATATGAGTGGAGTGTGGGCACAAATCACAATGGTCATCACTCATTCTGATTGAGTACAATTGGGCTCGGCAGTGTAGGACCCCCAGGAATCCTAGACTGTTAAATATCTCAATTGTCATTCTACTCTATGTTCATTCTAATTATTGAAATATCATTTTGTTTTTCTTCGAGCTATGCACTATGTGTGTTTCCCAATACTATTTCACCCTTCAATTTTACAAGTTACAACAAATCTAAGAACCTGTTAACTTTGTAAGAATATTATATGTTTTTTTATTTTTTTAAATGTGTGTTAATTTTATTTTTATAAGAGACTATTGAAATAAATTATTATGATAAAGAAAAGATGAAAAATTATTTAATGAAAATGTAATTTTAAAAATAATAAAAAATAATTTTTTGATATTTTTATAAATGCACTTAATTTTCAACTTTAAAAGTTTATTATTTCATTTATAAACAAATAAAATTAACACAAATTTCAAAAAATAAAAATAGTAAATATTTTTACAAAATAAACGGCACATAAGTATTTGTTTACTTTATATAAATATTTTTTAATATTTTCTATTTTTATTTCATGAAATTTAAGTTACAAATATAAGGTCTTGATTTTTTTTTATAGATTTTTTATTTTTTAAAATATGTATTTATTTTATTTTAATGAGAAAATCTTTAAAATAACTATTGTGATGAAAAAAATATGCAATGCTAGTTAATGAACTGCATCTTCAGAATTAATAAAAATAACTTTTTAATATTTTTATTATTTTAAGAGATACAGATAATTATTTATTTCGAGAGAGTTTATTTACCTTGTCACAACTTATTTTTTCCACTCTCTTTTCACATTGTTTCTAGATAGTTCAATTCGATACATGCTCATTCTTCAATCTCAGTTCATTCGAGTATAATATATCACATCTTTTGACACTATTTTCTTTATTTCTTTCTTTCAAATGTAAAAAGAAAATCTTATCAAAACTAGACGTTGAAGATGTGACGAACACTCGCGTTAAAGGGAAAAAAAAAAGTTTTGTGAATGGATTGATTTAGATTCCAACTAAAAATACTAATTACCTAAAATATGAAGTGTGGAAATGATGTAATAATTTGGCGCATTCTTAGATTATCAATTCAGTAACTCCCTTTGTCAAAAACAAAATTCAGTAACTCCTCAAATTACTAAAAATGTTGTTTTTCATTGCACTTACTCATGAGGCTACCATGCATCCAATTCATGATTTCATTCACTTATTAATCAATTCAATTCATCCACAAAATTAAAAATGAATTAATTAGATTCAATTCATCTATTTAATAATATAGATGAAATATAATTCATCCAACCATTTTTACAATCTAATTGATTACATATGTTTTTGAATTAGATTCAATGGATTATATTTATTTATTATAAAATAGATACTTTCAATGTTTTTTTAGAGAAAATAGATACATTTGATAATTTTTTTGTTTGTAAGCTTTGATAAATATTATTATAATTTTTTTAGATAAAATTTATAATTAGAAAACCGTATTCTTTTATGGAAAAATGGTTTTTTATTTAATTTAAAAAGCTATTTTTTTTATTTAATTTAAAAGAAACAGTTTTATTTAAGTTAAAAATTAAATAATTTTCTGAAAAATTATTTTATTTATAATTTTAAAAATATGGATTTTATTTAAATTTATTATTTTTTTTTGGAATCCTTTTAGGATTTTAAAAAACAGTTTTTTAGTTTAAAATAATTAATTTGTTTTAAAATTAAATAAATATTTTATTTAATATTAATTTAATAATTAATAATATTGGGGTGGTCGTCACCCTCTGTTGGTCGCCAAAAAATAGTATTTTAGATATGATAAATAATAGTATTATTTTTTGTTTTAAATGAATAATAATATTATTTTTAGAAGTTAATAATTTTAAAAATAATCATAAAACTGATTTTTTTTAAATAAATATAAAAAATTGATTTTTTTTCTATCAAAAGAAAATTAAGTTTAAAAAAATAAAAAATAATATAATTTTTAAAAATAATAATAAATATTATAATTAATTTTTTAAAATGCTTTAAAGAAAGTTATTAGATGGATGAATGGATACCCGTCAGTTAAAACTATGATAATTGATGAATGAGATGATTTTTATTTTGATTAGATGAATTAAATTTGATTTTTTTTCCATTACTTTTAATATATTATTAATAAATTAATTAATTATTTTGATTCATTCATTACCATTCAAATTTAAATATATGTAATTCATCTATCTTGTGACCTCTAAGTGTATATAAAGGAACAATGCAACAATAAAAAGATGCTTTAATTACTTTGAGATTTTTATTATGTTTGAGTTTACTCTATGGTTATATACTTTGAGACACGGGCATACCTTAGGTTCACTTTATAAATAAATTAATGTTTCTTAAAACGAATTTGGGAATGTGTAGGAATAGGACAGGCCACAATGAAAGAGAATTTGAATATTATGATCAAATTGGAACACAGAATCTATCTCAATCTCATTTTATAGCTAATAATACAAATATATAAGAATAATCTTTATACTCATTATGTATTATTTATGAAAATAATTGACCGGTGCAAAAAATATAGATTACAAATGAGATGATGCATGGTGCAGTTTTATCTTTTTAATTCAGTTAAATGATATTTTAAGTTACTTTTGTGTCATTTAACAACAGACTATTTAATAAATATTTATTTATTTTTTGATATGATTATGAAATCCGATTAAACAAGTTTTTTAATTAATTCTCTATTTACTCGACTTTGAGTTTTTCTATTGATTCTAGATTTGAAATTTATTTGTTAAATCGGTTCATTTCAATAACCGACTAAATAATAAATTTGTTATTTCAATTTAGTTTAATAACTGACTTAATATGACATTTGTTAAATCAATTATGACTTTAACGAATTATAAAGTTTTGTATGTAATTTTTTTATTTTATTTTTTGATTTTTGTGCATTTGATCGACTAAAATTTATAACAATTAACTAAAATTTTGTACACACTTAAATTTTATACACAACTATTTAATAATCAAAATATCATCGTATAACCAAATTTTATCAAAATGTCATCGGATAACCATATTTTATTTAACAAAAAAAAATTATATTTTGACAACAATTGGCACAAATGGAAATTTATAAGAAGAAGAAAATCCGACTTTTCACTCCAATTCCTCCTCCTTTTACAGTCATGTTTGCAAAAAAAAATTATGTATTTACATAGTAAATTTATAATATAAAATTCTTGATATATAATAAAATATTATATTTAATTTATAATTAAAATTTTAAAAGTTCGATACCCTAAAATATTTATTTAAGTTCCGTGTTGATTCCTACACCCATCAAACTCAATTACTTGAGAGAGACAATTAGGAAAGATAAATGTTATTAATATTATATTTTGAATGCTTATTCTAACACCCACTCTCTAATCAGGTTAAATTCAGACGGATCTCACTTTTTTTAAAGAGTAAAAAATTTTACTTTATAAATTTATTATATATAAATAAAAAATGATTTATTGCATATGTAACACTAAGACTCATTTGTTATAGATTTTAAAAAAATTACTTTTATAGTATTTCATGTTTTTGTTATGTCTTTTTCTAAAAAAATTAAAACTAAATTTTCAAAAATTGATTTATATAGTTATTTATAAAAAATAATTTTAAATATTTCATCAGTTTCTTACAACTTTTTTAGATATTAAAAATTTAAAATTAGTTTATCATAACTATTTTGAAAAGTTTATCATAAAAATTCTTTTTTAGAAATACATATTTAAAAATATATTATATTAAAATATTTATAATAAACATTTAAATTATTAAATGTCAAAATTATTTTTTTAATCTATAATATATCAATACAAAATTAAACGAGAATAAAAAATTAGCATAGATGGAAAATATAAGGATCGTTTGTTTCACACTCTCAATAAAGACAATACATTAAACATTGAGAAGAAAAAAGTACTAAAGGTTACACTTTGCACCTTTTTGTATGAGATACATACACTCTACAAGTCAACAAAAACACCAACAGAGAAATAGCGTGTTAGAGTGTTTCATTCATAAATTTCCCCGTTTAAGGAGAAATAGCGAGAGAAAAATATTTAGTACACGTACATAAAATAAAAGTGGATATATTTTAAGAGATAAAGAGAATCCTGCAATAAATATATTATATTAGTGGTGTAATATAAAAAAATATATTAAAGCAAAATGAGTATAGAAAAAATTAGAACCTACATGTATGGAAAATGCGGTCTCGAGAGAATAGTGCTCCCAAATAGCAGTAATTAATCTATCAGAGCTTCTACATCAGTAAATTCAATATGAGTTCGTTAAATAGGGTTATTGTGCCACATCATCTCCCAAATAGTAGTAATTAACCTATAAGAGCTTCTACAGCAGTAAATTTAATATGAGTTCATTAAGGTTACTGTGCCACATCATCTCTAAATAACTTATTTATTTTTTACTACAACGGTGAACTCAAAACGTCCCACAACTTTAATTTATATATTAATACTTTAATTATATTTAATTTTTTTATAACTTAAAATATTAATTTAAATATTTCAATTAATATTATTATACATTATTTTAATTTAAATTTAAAATAAAATTGAACTTAAAATTTTTATAACAAAAATAAAAATTAAATGTTAAAATACATGACATAAATAATTAAAAATGATAAAAGTAAATAATAATAGGATAACAGTCATAAATTTATTATTATTAATAAAATAATAAAAAAGGTAACGGATATAACTTTATTATTATTAATAAATTAATAAAAAAGGTAACGGTTATATGAAAGTACCGTTCCTTCTTGAGAGAACCGTGATTACAGTTTGTCTCACAACTTCAAAACTCGCGGTTACGTTATTCCATGCTGGCGAACAAACTTAATTTTAATCCCGTTGGAGATGCTCTAAGAAAAGCTCTTAGCAGTATTCAAATGGGTCCAATGTCAGTCAAAACCCAATAAGTTGTCATATCTTCATATTTGTCATATCTTCATATTCAAAGGACAAGTGACAATGACAACTGAGAGTTACATGCCATAATTCTTTTTCTTCGAAAATACATAACTCAATTTTTTTAATTATTTATTTTAATTTCAACAATAATTAATTCAATTAAAAATATTTGATAATTAAATTTTTTATTAAGTATTGTAATTATGTGTCCTTTATACTAATTATTTAGAAAATGTTTATCAAATCTTATAAATTGTCTATAATTCTTAATTTTATCTACAATAATTTAAATATACGTATAAGATTAAAAACAATTCAAAATAATTTAGTTTATGTTATTTTGTAAGGTCTGTTAGTTTTGGTTCCATTGTATATATATAAAACTTGGGTCATCTTTCCAAGTAATTTTTCAATTCAAAATAATTATTCTTCTCTTAATTCAATATGGTATCAGGCATTTTCTGGTCTTGAATACCTCTTTGTTTTTCTCTTTTTCCTTGTTTTTTCTTCCTCAATGGCTGAAAACCCTTTCTCTGATTTTTCCTCAAATCCTTCAAATCCCTATTATCTTCATCCCAATGAGAATCCACCTTTGGTTCTCGTTACGCCATTATTGGATAGCAAGAATTACAATTCATGGGCACGCGCAATGAAGGTCGCATTAATCTCCAAGAACAAATTAAAATTTGTCGACGGCACCTTTCTTCAACCGGCATCTGCGCATGTTCTTCACGATCCATGGGTTCGCTGCAACAATATGGTGCTCTCTTGGTTGCAACGATCGATTTTCGATAATATCGCTCAATCAATTCTTTGGATCGACAACGCACACACCGTTTGGAAAAATCTGGAAAATCGATTCTCTCAAGGTGACATTTTCAAAATCTCCGATATCCAAGATGATCTCACAAGACTTCAGCAAGGTAATCTCGACATTACAAACTATTTCACCAAATTAACCTCTTTATGGGGAACAAATCGATTCGTTTCGACCCACTCGCGACTGCACCTGTGCAATTCAACGCACTTGTGGGGCTGCTACTGACCTTAGAAAATATAAGAATCAAGATCGGGTCATAAAATTTCTCAAAGGTTTGAACGAACAATTTTCCAATGTTCATTCCCAAATCATGCTTCTTGAGCCCCTCCCTTCATTGGATAAAACATTTTCTTTAGTTCTTGGTCAAGAACGACAACTCAATGTTCAATCATCCTCTGATTCTGCCCCTGAAAATCAAGCCATGGCCATGCAAGTTCAAAATAATCACTATAATAGAGGAGGAAGGGGCAGCAACAATTCTAATAATCGAGGTAAAGGACGCAATAATAATGGGTTTGGTCGTGGTCAATCTCAGAATTCTAATCGGATTTGTACTCATTGTGGTAGAACAAACCACACAGTGGAAACATGTTTTCTAAAACATGGTTATCCACCTGAATTTCAACAACGACATTCTCGAGCAGCCCTTAATAATGCAACTGCTTCAGATTCTCAAGATTCCTCCCCTGCTAATCAAGAGAGCACCGACGCATCTCTTACTACTATTCAAGATCAGTATAATCAAATTCTTCAACTTCTCCAAAATACTCTTGTTGTTTCTTCATCTTCAACACCGATTCACCCTTCAACTAATATTGTTGCTGTTCAAAATGATCCTCTCAATTCAGTTTCCTCTCCATTAGGTAAGCAAGTTGTCTATTGGGTAATGGATACAGGTGCTACTCATCACATAACTCATAATTTTGTTCATTTTTCTACTCATGCTATTGTTCAACCAATTACTATGAAATTACCTAATGGTCAAACCACTACTACTAATATCTCTGGTTCTATACAGATCTCTGAACATATTACTCTGTATGATGTGTACTATTTTCCAGATTTTCATGTCAATTTGATCTCTGTAACAAAATTGATTAACTCATCTAAATGTTACCTCACCTTTACTATTGATAAATGCTTCATTTTGCATAATTACCCCAAGAAAGTGATTGGTACAGCTGATAGACATGGAGATCTATATGTCTTCCAAGCTCAGGCCAATATATCTCTCCCTATATCTAGTAATTCTTGTAATAATACTCTTTCTGTTTCAGATTCTACCATTTTATGGCACTATAGGTTATGTCACATTTCTGATTCTACACATAAATGTATTACTTCACATTTTCCTTTCATTTCTTACAAGTTTAATAAAAATTTGCCTTGTGATACATGTCAATTTGCTAAACAAAGAAAGTTATCTTATCCTATTAGAACTAGTCAATCCTCTATGATTTTTGATATTTTGCACGCTGACATTTGGGGTCCTTATTCTATTCCCTCTATTTCTGGTCATAAATACTTTCTTACTCTTGTGGATGACTATAGTAGATTTACTTGGAGAATTTTGATGAAATTTAAAAGTGAAACTAGACATCACCTCATCAACTTTATTTCTTACATTGAAACACAATTTTCCACTAAATTAAAGTGTTTACGCACTGATAATGGGCCTGAATTTTCAATGAATGAGTTTTTCAAATCTAAAGGGATCCTACACCAAAGGTCTTGTGTTGAGTGTCCTCAACAAAATGGAATAGTTGAAAGGAAACATCAACACATCCTCAATGTGGCAAGATCTCTTTCTTTTCAAGCTCACTTGCCTAAGAATTTCTGGCATTTTTCTATACAACATGCTATTCATTTAATAAGCAGGTTACCTTCTCCTCTCATTAATAATAAAACTCCCTTTACTTTACTTCATAACGCAGCTCCTACTCTACTGCACCTCAAATGTTTTGGTTGTTTAGCTTATGCTTCCACTTTAAATGCTCATAGAACAAAATTTGAGTCACGTGCTAGAAAAACTATTTTTTTGGGTTATAGGGATGGTACTAAAGGATATTTCTTATATGATTTGCATACTAATGAATTTTTTGTTTCTAGAAATGTTATTTTTTTTGAACAGGTTTATCCTTTCTCTGTTGTTACAAATGATACTCCTACACCTATTATCCCTCAACTACATTCTAACACTACAGACCTTGAACCCATTGTTTCTTTTCATAATCACACCAATCCAACCCCTCATCATGATGTTAACACTAATATTGACCACCCTGCTCAAACCACTGATCATGGACAACCTGTTCAGATCAGTACCATACCTCATCCCCTTAGACATTCAACTAGAATTACAACCAGACCAAGCTATCTAAATGATTATCATTGTGAACTTCTTAGGAAACCTACCCATAAACCAACTCAGTCTTCTAACTGTCTATTTCCTTTATGTTCTGTTTTATCTTATGATAATTGCAATACCTCTTATAAAAACTTTTGTTTAGCTGTTTCTTCTATAATTGAACCTAAGACTTATACTCAAGCATGTAAACAAGATTGCTGGAAAATTGCTATGAATAATGAATTGCACGCCATTGATTCTACTCATACTTGGTCTATTGTTGATCTACCAAATGATAAGACTCCTATTGGTTGTAAATGGGTCTACAAAGTTAAACATCACGCTGATGGCTCAATAGAGAGATATAAGGCCAGATTAGTGGCCAAGGGATACACCCAACTTGAAGGTGTGGATTTCTTTGACACATTTTCTTCTGTTGCCAAATTAACAACTCAGGTAAAATCATTTTTAAATGAAAAATTCAAAATAAAGGATCTAGGTTGTCTTAGATATTTCCTTGGCATTGAGGTTGCTAGATCACCAAATGACTCTGATTGGGCTACGTGTCCAAGCACTAGGAAATCTGTCACAGGCTATGCTGTCTTCTTAGGCTCATCTTTAATCTCCTGGAAATCAAAGAAACAGTCCACTGTTTTGAGGTCCAGTTTTGAGGCAGAATATCGCGCCTTAGCCAGCCTAACCTGTGAAATACAATGGTTGCATTACCTCTTCAAAGACCTTCACATTACTTTCAGCAAACCAACATCTGTTTACTGTGACAACCAGTCAGCAATTTACTTGGCTCATAACCCAATATTTCATGAACGAACCAAACATATAGAAATTGATTGTCATATCGTTCGTGAGAAAATTGGTCTTGGCCTCATAAAGTTGTTCCCTATACCGTCTGCTGCTCAAATAGCAGACTTGCTAACAAAGCCTCTGCTGAAACCAGCTTTCATGCAACTACTGTCCAAGCTTGGTCTATTTGATGTGCATCGTCCAGCTTGTGGGGGAGTATTAAATATAAGTTAGTCTTAGTTTATCTCTACTAATAACAGAATTCAGTTTATGTTATTTTGTAAGGTCTGTTAGTTTTGGTTCCATTGTATATATATAAAACTTGGGTCATATTTCCAAGTAATTTTTCAATTCAAAATAATTCTTCTTCTCTTAATTCAATAAAAACAATGTAATAGAAATCAATTTACATAATCAATGTTTTAATTTATTTCACGTACAACATAGCTTAGACAATCAACTCGTTACGATGTTTCGATTAAATCTTAATATTTCATGACAGAAATTCGAAAAAAAATTCAAATTTAAAGAATTTTATGCATGATTTAATATATCTTAAACGTTAATGGTACAAATTAAATATAACTTAAAATATTGGATCGAAAAAAAAAACTCTAATGATCTAAATATAAAGAACTGAAAATATACTTTTATCTAGTTTTTCAATTTTTATATTTAAATATCTCTAATTTTCATATTTATTTTTTAATTATTATATTTAAATATTTTTTATTTTTTATACTCTTCGAATATTCAACATCTCATTATAGATAATTAATTATACCGTAAAAAAAATTATAGTATGCTAAAATACACTACTACTTCAAATAATATACTTTTTTTCCTTTTAGTTTAATAACAAGTTGACACTTGTCGGTACTTCTGTAACTTATAACAATTGTGTTAGATTAATACCGACAAAGTAATAGTTTAGTGACTAAACTTATGCATTTAAAATATATACAGAAAAAGAAAAAAAAACCGAAGTCGAACTCAAGCTCCAAGTATGAATGTGTTTCCAAGTAATTGAACGATGTAGATCAATTGTTGGGCTTTTGGTGGGTATGACTGTCCATTTCCAGCATTCTTATCATCACATGTCCATATCCTTGTATAAGAATTTGTCATATTTCAATCAAACTTCAATGATGTATTACACCGCAATAGAACCGCATAAAGAAGAGTGAGGAGAGGGGGGTATTTATTTTAAAAGAGAGAATAAAAATAGGCGATGAAATGAGAATGAAAAAAAAATGTAATACAAATGAATAAAAAAACTATGTAAAGAAAATTGGAAATTCAAAATTGTAACTTAATTCAAATTAGAATACGTATTCAATTTGGTTTCTGGATTATAACCTTTTCTCCAATTTAATCTATGAATTATAGAAATACAATAAAGATCCATTTGTTACGATTCAAAAAAATCCTTTTAAAAGTTTTATTTATTACATTTAAAAAAATGAGAATATAAAAACTATCTAAAAATTGATTTAAATAAACAATTAGTTTTAGTAGCTTCTAAAAAAATCATTTTTTTAAGAGAGTATGAAAAGTAGTAGAATTTAAGTATATTTTCATATTTTAACATTAACAGAAAAAATAAAAGTAGTGTAATTTAAACTTACTTAAGAGAAGAAAGTATAGTTTACTCCATCATATACTTTTTTTTTCCAGGGGAGCATGAAAAATATTCTAAGAGGCAAAGAAAAAAATATTGGTCCGTTGAGTTTAATCCATAACTACCATTTAGAGGGTTGTTATACATAGTTAGTTAGTTAGTTGCCTTGCATAAAACTATAAAAGACCTATATAACTAACATCTTGTAATGAATGAATTGTAATGTGTAAATAATAAAAATTTTCTTTGAAGATTGATCCAAGATCGATCCTGGATTAATAAGAAGATTAATCCTAGACTGAAGATCAATCCTTTTTCTGCAAATCATTTTTCTTTCTTTTCTTCTCTTATCTGCTGCGCAAGATCCTGGATTGATCCAAGATCAATGTGAAGATCAATCCAGAACTGAAGATTAATCCTGTTTTTCTGTTAATTGGTTTTTCTTTCTTTTCTCCTTACCCGCTGCGCATTATTGTTTTGTTCCAACATGGTCAACCATTTTGATATTTAAAATTTTAGAAAATTTTAATTATGTATAAACAGTTGAAACAATGAAAAATGAAATTCTAATATAGGTGTGAGGTATAATATATACTAATATAATTGAATAAGTGATTAGTCGTATCTCTATTTAACTAATAGATTAATAGATCGATGGAATTATTAAAAAGTTTACAAATTTAATTCAAAATTTAAAATCTAATATAAAAATAAAGATAATAATAGTAACAAAAATATCATTTGAATTCATATTTATTTAAATAAATCAACTTGGTTACTAAAAATGTTGTTTCTTAAACTTGTATCGTGATATTTTTAATTAAAAAAAATTTAAAAATATTTTAACCTTTACGTGGAGAAGGACATGTGGCAAATAAAGGCACGTGTCTCCACGTGGTTGCTGTATGCAGTATTATTATATGGAGAGAAAGAGTGCACACAATGGTTTTACTTTTCTCTAAGCTCCAACTTAATTTCATTATCTTATTATTAATTTCAAGAAGTTTTGTTGCTGACGAATTTATGATGTTTGATTTCTGTTTTTATCTTCATTTTTGTTTTATTTCTCTTTTATAAAGTTTTGTTCAAGAAGTTGAGAAAATAACTATTTTTCATTATAAATATTTGATTTTTTAAAATAAAATAATGACTAGACTATTTATATAACATGTAGTCTAAAAATTGAAAATTGATTTTTTTGTGTGTCGAGATCCAGTTAGGTTAAGGGCCTAACAAGCCCATAAAATCCCATGCTTACACCCGGAACAAAATGGTAGTATGACTTGAAAAAAAAGCTTGGACAGTTGACCAAAAACAAAAAAGAGCTTGGACAATAAACTACTATATATGTCAATTTACAATTGTTATTTAAACATGCGTTGTTTCATTCTGGTCCTTTATGTCGATGAAAAATCTCCATATATATACAGGTCTCAATAAGAGTATTAAGAAAACACTTATAATTTAAAATAATGGGTGATAGCTATTTGTCATACTTTAAGGGAGGAAACTCATGCTGGTTTCTTATGACAAATTATATCAATAGAAAAAGTGACCAATTTGGAAGAGTGTCATGTTATTCAGAGAATTTTTTATTGAATTAGAACTCCAAAAAGAATGTTCTTGAATCATAATTTAATGAGTGAAATATCGATATTATTAGGTTGAATATTTTATTCTAATTTCAAACTCAAAATAATGCAATTAGATAAGTTATTATTTATAGTGGTATTTAACATTTCTTTTAACAAAAAAAACAAAACTCCAAAAAGAATACAAAAAAAGATTAATAATTGCTGATCCAGAACACTAGCCTTGCTATCACAAACTTTAGTCGCATTTGCAAATATATAGGTTTAAAAAGTTTAATTGAATCTTCAAAGATAAATTGGGGTTGTAGCTCATATGGTAGAGCGCTCGCTTCGCATGCGAGAGGCACGGGGTTCGATTCCCCGCAACTCCATTGTTACTGTAATAATTATTTTTGTTGTTTATTATTTTATTTAATCCATATACCGGTCTAATGGGCTTTCATTTGTTGCATAATGGATGAGTAAGTTGGCCCACTAGGGAAATTAATGGGTACAAATATAATATCCGTGAATGATTTTTTCTAGTTACACACCATAAATTTTAGGTTACACCCTGAACATGCAGAAAACATCCAAATACAAACATAGCTACTATGTAGAAAGCATTGTTGAATCAATGATAGTTGTATAATTGCAAGATAAGAAGAATGGACCGGAAGAAGTACTTTTTGTCTATACAGGAATGGTTGAATGAGTTTGATTCGAAAACAATTTACTTTCTAGAATAAATTAGATAATCTCAACTAATTAATAATAAATTAAAGATAAATATTATAAATACATAATAATTAATCATTAACTTATTTAAAAATCAATTCTTGACTTTATATTTTTTCTCACTTTAAAACACTTCAATCCAATTGAGTTTGAGTAGAATATTCTTACACATATACTATTATTTTATCTTCTAAAATGTTCCTATACATTATTATTATTATTATTATTATTATTATTATTATTATTATTATTATTATTATTATTATTATTATTATTATTATTAAGAAGAATGCAAGTAATGTATATAATTTTTATCATAAATTTAATTCAACTGGATTTAGGACCGTTATAGATTTTTAATAAAAGTGATTTTAATTTTATGTTTTTAAAAATAATTTTTATAAGAATTTATTTAAAAATAATAGAAGTTATTTCAGATTTATACGTTATAGATTAAAAAAGTAATTTTAATATTCAATAATTTTGATATTTATTGTAAGAGATTTTAATATAAAAGTTTTTTTAAAACATGTATTTTTAAAAAATAATTTATATGATAAACTTCTCAAAATAGTTTCTTAGTCTAATCATTTTTTTAAAATTTTAATATCTACAAAAAATGCAAGAAATTAATGAAATACTTAAAATTATTTTTTATAATAAACTATTCAAATTAATTTATTGAAAATTTAGTTTTAATGTTTTTAAAATAAAGATATAACCAAAACATAAAATACCATAATTTTTTTTTTTAAATCTATAACAAACGAGTCTTAGTCTTACATATACAATAAATATTTTTTTTATTTATATATAATAAATTTATAAAGTACAAATTTTACTTTTTGAAACCGTGAGATCCACGTGAGTTTAACCCGACTAGAGAGTGAGTGTTAGAATAAGCGTTAAAAATATAATGATAGTAACACTTCTCCTTCCTAACTGACTCAACAAGTAGTTGAGTTTGATGCGTGTAGGAATCAATGATAGAGATTGAACCAATACTTTGGGAGTGTCGAATTTTTAAAATTTTAATTGATAAATTAAATATAGTATTTTATTGTATATTAAGATTTTAGATTATAAATTTACGATATAAACACAAATTTTTTTACAAACACACAACTGCAAAAGGCGGAGGAATTGGACCGAAAAGTAGCACGAGTTTATGAGAGACAAAGTTATAGATATACCATATTGCTTTGGTTCAAATGTTTGAAAAAAAATTAAAATAAAAAAGATAGTTAATTTGGTTGAGTTTTTACAATTTTTCTTATAAAATTAAACTAAAACTTGATGAATAACATGTTGATTTGATTTAGTTTGATCATACTGTCAATAATAAAAATTAATATATTTATTTTAAAAATATAAATTTTATTTTTTAAACATTAAATTTTTTATACTATCAAACCAATTACGTAAACTATTTATAGAGACATGAGCATATAAACTAAAACCAATAAAATAATATATAAATAATTAAAAAATTGATAAATACAATATATATTTAAGATAATACTAAGAGAACAATGTAATGATTAAATTGATAGTGAATTTTAAATTAAATGAATCATACTGAAATCGATAAAGATTGAGTTTATTTGTTTCGGTTTATATTGAATTTGAATACATTATCCTCGTCACTTTCCAATCCTAAGAGAAGTTTATCACTCAAAGATATATCCATGGCTTCAGCTTCTACTATTTCTTCATCCGAACCGACAAAAGGTCAAGCTTCCAATATTTCAAGCATCAAATCCTTTGCAGAATCAAATGGAGCCTCTTTCATCCCTTCCAACTACCATTCCTTCACAGAACCCCATCATATTATTGATGATGTTGCAGATGAGCTTGCAGCTTCCATCCCAGTCATTGATTTTTCTCTCCTCACTTCAGATGACCCACAAATTCATGCCAAACTTGTTCATCAACTTGCCAAGGCCTGTGCTCAATGGGGTTTCTTCATGGTAACTTTTCCCTAGGCTCTATCTTCGAATTTCAAGGCGAGGGGAGTAGAGGAAAAAATTAACAAATTTTCTATTTTTTTATAGAGTGCTCTTGTAAACAACGAAAAATAAATACTTTTAATTTATATATTATTATTATTGAAGATGTTATAGTAACATATATTGAATTTAATAATTTTTAAAATCTTCTAAAATCATCTTTCAACTCAATTTTTGAATTCCTAAATTTAGAGAAATTTTATATTATAAATAAAAAAAACTGTCTAAAACTCGCTCTCCCAAAGCCTTCAATTATTTTCACTTCACAATTCTTCTTTTTCAAAGTCTTTGTCTCTATTCCCCTCCTAAACTCCCAAGCACAGTCCTAGTTTACCAAATAATACATGAAAAATTTGTGTATGAATTGGTAGTTCAACGCTAAAAGTTTGAATTTGTAAACTTATAAATCATTTTTTTTGGCGGTGTAGAGAATCCCAAATATACACGATCAATACTTTGTAGATCATTTGATAAGAGATTAAATATATCAAAGATTGAACGATTATCAATGTTCTGATTAATTGATATTAAATGTTTAAATGATGATAGCCATATTCAAATTCCTTTCGGAACAATTATAAGATAGTTATTAATGTCATTTTGAATAATAATTCCCTTTTTACATTTTTTTTTTCATCTTTTTTTTATTAAAAAAAAATGCATGAAAATGTTAATGTTTAGCAAAATTGTCTGTGATCGATCAGCTCATAAACCATGGAATTCCGGAGAGTTTAATGGAAGAGTTGATGAAAAAATCTCACGAGTTTCATGATTTGCCTATGGAGGAAAAGAAGGAGTTTAGTGGGAAAGGTGAGCCTTTCTCACCCATCAGGCTTGGCACTAGCTTCCATCCTCCAAAAGAGAATGTTCATTATTGGAGAGATTTTCTCAAAGTCATAACATCTCCCCATTTCAATTTCCCCCACAAACCACCAGGTTACAGGTAACTAACTAAGTTCAACACTAATTTCTATTTCTAAGCTTTGTATTAAATAAAAAGTTGGTTTATATGCAGGGAGGTTGCGTTTGAGTATAGTCTCAAAATCAATGGTGTGGCGAGGAAATTGATTGAAGGAATATCAGAGAGCTTAGGATTAGAATCCAATTCAATAATTGAGTCATCTGGTTTTGACTCTGGCTTACAGATCATGGCTGTCAACTTGTACCCTCCCTGTCCACAGCCACACCTTGCTCTTGGGTTGCCTCCACATTCAGATGTTGGCTTCTTGTCCTTCCTCTTTCAAAATGGAATTGGAGGACTTCAAATTAAGCATGAGGGTAAATGGGTCAATGTGGATCCCCTTCCCAACTCCCTTGTTGTCAACATTGGAGATCAACTAGAGGTCATCACTATACTCTTCTAATTTGGTTCTTTTATTTATGAAATGACTAATTAACCCTTCAAATTATAAACATTTTATTAATTTATTCTATCTATCATTTAACATAAAAACAGTTTAGGTCACGCTCATTGATTTTTGTTTTATGATCTTGATTGAATTTATTACTAGAAGAACTTAATTAATAGATGACTAATTTGTCATTTCATATATTTGAAAACCAAGTTGAACAATAATAATTCACTCATTTTGATTAAACGTTATCTCTACTGTATCGATTATTAGGTTGTGAGTAATGGGAGGTACGCAAGTGTTTTACACCGAGCAATCCTCAACAACAAAGACACTAGAATTAGTTTTATAGTTGTGAATGGACCAGCAAAAGATAAAGAAATTGGACCTGCCCCTGAATTGTTGGAGAAGGAAAAGCCAGTGTTCAAAAGTATTAAGTATCAAGATTATTTCATGCTTCAACAAAAGTCTCGATTGTCAGAAAGATCCTTGGACCAGATTCGGTTTAGTGGTGAATGATATCAAGTTCATCCTTTCTAATATACATAAAGTACACAAATTTGAAGATATGAATATGGATATTGGAATATGATTAATGGGTATGTCTTGTTTGATAATGTTTATATAGGAAAATACTTAATACTATCTCTATCCCTAATAAATAAATAAAGAATACTCTTCTTGTTGTTCTATTTTTTATTAATTATTTTTTTTGTAAATTTATTCTTAATTATTTACATTTTTTTCTTGTAATATGTAATAAATATTACAATAAAATCATAAACTATATAACTCTTTTTCTTCGAGGATAAACTAGTAAAACAATTTAAATTACCAACAAATTTAGTCAATGTGTTCTTATATATTGAGACAAAGGTAGTATAAAATTGTTGATATTTGAAAAGACTAAATGGTTAGTGAATTATTGCTTTAAATTAACAGAAAATTACATTTACTTTATCCGATATCTACTTAAATGATACTAATGTCTCATCTAGTTTTCAAAATGTATTGAACACTCACAAATAAAATTGTCCATAACATTTTTTTTTCCGTCACACTTACAACTCTATTTGTCATTTATAAAAAAGACACTAAAATATACACTCTAGTTGTGCCACTAAGAACATAATCATAACTTTTAAAATTGCATATTAAAGATGTATATCTATATCTGTATAAATTAAAGTAAAAACTCTAATCATATAATATAGTAAATGACATAAATAGATGAAAGTGTAAAAAAAAATATTTGATACAATTTTTTTCGTAAATATAAAGGAGATAAATACATCTTCAAAACTAGAAAATGTGTATCTGTCATTTAAAAAGAACTAAGTCAATGCAATTTCCTTTAAATTAATTCACTTTTTTTTGGTACTAGTATTTCCCTCTAATGAAAATGTAAGTAAATGTAAGTGTATTTTAAGTAAAATGTGGGGTGTATATAGGAGGTGTTGAAGCGAAGCAATAGAATAGGGACTTAAAAGGAATGTAGTTTGAGGCGTGGCACAATTTTTGAGTGGAAAAAGTATGATGAGAACTACTTTTCTTACCCCAAAAATACTTTAGAAGAACACATAAAAAAATATAGTTTTTTTAGCCGTTTGTATGTATACTTTCGAACAAAAAAATACAGTTTTTATTAGGTAAAAAATACACTTCCATAGATTTTTAAAAGTATGGTGGGTGGGCAAAGCTGTTTTCAAATAGAATAGCATCGCAAACATGAAGTCTAACACATATAATTTGATTGCATTTGTTTTAGATTTTTTTTCATAAAAAAATCTATTTTTTCAAGCTAAAAATCATTTTGAAGGGTTTAAAAGGTGTTTCTTTTAAATTTTTTAAACATGATTTTGTTAAAAAAAAATTCATTTTTTGGCTAAAAATGAAAAGTTAAAAATAGTAGCTTCTCGCATTTGTCATAGATGAGAGAAAAAAATGAAACACAAGAAAATAATAGAATTACCCCTACCTTATTTTGAAAATCCTAAATTGTCCTTCGTTAATTTTTAATAAGTTTTTATCTATCAGTTTATATCAATTCATTAGTTGCGTTTTTCTTATTCGTGGTCATTTTTTCTCTTTCCACGACGTTGTTAGTTTTCTCATGCGACCCTCATCTAAGTTTTCATTCAGTAAGTTTTGTTCTCTTTTTCGATTTTTTTATATCGTTATTTTCTGGTTGTGTGTTTAAGAATACTCAATTACATTAATCAAATTTTAAAATGTGTCTAGAAAATGGTCATTGTAGTTTAAAAAAATCATTATTACCAAATTATATACAAACAAGTTAAAAATCATTTAAAAAAAATCATTTTTATAATATTAAACAAACGGGAGTTAAAACATCATTTTTTTTTAAATCTCTAAAGAATAATCTTTAAATTATTTAAAACAAAAATCATTTAAATTCAAACAAATGCACATAATATAAGAGCTGAGTTGTTGAAGGCGGTGATGGTAGTAGTAACAACAACGTTAATAGCTCACTAACTTTACTATCAAATGTCTTATATTAAACAAAAGTCTAATATATATGTGCTATATTACTCATACTTTATATTGAGTGTGTCAATTATTTGATATACAATATACATAAATATGTAAATTAATGAATTTTAAAAAATTATTTAATTGCAGATTCAAGGTTTTGTTATATGTATTTAAAGTATTTAGTAACAATTTTTTTTTTTTGAATTTGATGTTTTTGATCAAGGATGTATTTAATCTCTATTCCATTAGCAACTTGTTTACCGATAGCAACATTCACAAATCTAGCATTTTTATTACGTCATTCTCTTGAATTCATTAAGTGTTTGGTTTTCCATCCATGATGTAATCAAAACTAAATGTGATAATAAGATAAAAAAAAAATAATAAATAAATAGTGACAATTTATTTTTTTACCGTAGGTTAGTGACAATGACAATAAATTAACTTACTACTAGAACACGTTTATGCAAGAAGAAGAAATTTGTTTCCTTCAAATTTCATCTTCTTAAGTAAGAATGTCAATAGATTACCAAGAGCGCATATAGTACTAGTGACGTCATCTACTTTGTTGGATATATATATATATATATATATGAGAGGAGTTTTATAATTAAAGTAAAAGAGTTTTATTATAATTAAAGTAAAAGAGTTTTATAATAAGAGGGTGAAATAATTAAAATTTGACTACATAATTATATATAGATGGTTAAAATCAAAAGAAAAAAAAGTTATGTGATATTTTTAAACAATGTACCACTTAATTATGTAGTCAAAATTTAATTTTCTCATCGTAAAACTCATTTCATTTAATATTCTTCTTAGTATGAGAATAAAGACCAAAAAGCGACGCTGCCGATTGGCTGCAAGGAATAGTTGAATTTTATGAAAAAATCGAATTTGGAATTTTAATTCTAATAAGTTATTTATTGTTATCATTCGAATCAATTCAAATAGAGTAAAATGAATTATAGTTAGAAAGTTAAATATTATTCTTTAGCTATATATATATATATAGTTATCGGGAAAGTTCAAAAGGAGAGGGGGAGAGCAAACTGAGCTAAGAAATGAAAGAAGAGAGGGAGAGCAAGAGAATAAAGGGAGAGAGGTAGAGAGAAAAGAGACAATGTAGTTTCTCAAAACCCTAAAGGTTTGGAGATATTTTAGTAACTTATTATTTTTATTTTAATAACCTATCATTATTATTTATAATTTTTTTTTAAAAAAATATAGAGGATGCGTGGCATCTGCCTGCTCTTGAGAAGATCCGCCACTGCATATCCTCTCATTTTTGAAATGCACTTATCTCCCCTACATTTACTAAAAAAATTATGTCAAATATATTTTTTTCATGACACTTATGTTTTATCTGCCATTCACCTAAAAAGACACTATAATGCACACTTTAGTTGTGCCATTAAGAACAAAACTATATTTTTTAAAGTGAATATATCAAATACATGATAATATCTCTACCAATTAAAGTGAAAATTATAATTGTGTTTTATAGTGAATGACATGAAAAAACATATATAAGTGTCACAAAAAAAAATATTTGAGTAATTTTTTTAATAGATATAATTGTATAAAAGAGGTGAATGTTTTTTTTTAAAATTAAAGAAAATGTGATTGTCATTTTAATAGATCTCGAAAAAAGTTATTGTTATTTCCCCTTTATTTTTATCCCACGCAAATTTTGTTTTGATTATTTTGTTTTTGCTCATGTTGTTGCCCTTCAAATCTTCAAGTCAACAAACTAATGACTAGTGACGCTCTATTACAAATGTGACCCATTATATTTGTGAAATATTTCATAGTCTAAAACTTATTCATCCATAAATGGAAGACTAAATATATGAGCTGATCGTTTGGTCTGTTATGGGCTTTATAAACTTGTATAGGCCCACTCATTCCAAAATAACTTAGAGAGAGAGAATATATAAATAGGAAAATGGTAGAGATAGAGAAGAAAGAGAGAAGGAGATTGAGAGAAGAGAGAGATAGAAAGAAATGAGAGAGTAAGGGAGAAGAGAGAGAGAAGAGATGAAGGAGAGAAAAGGTTTTTCAAAAAAAATAAAAGGTATTTTGATATTTTAAATAATCTGTCCAACTAACAAAAAATTGTTCAATTGTTAAGCGAGAGATTAAAATTATAGCTTTTGTCCAACCTCTTGTCTCTCCTATTGTCCGATCTTACAACCATCTTTTACATCAAAGATAATATAATAAGAGTTATTTTGTTATGTCTCTCATTTTTCAGCAAATCAACATACTCTAGAGGAACATACTCCCCTTATGTCGTTGTCAAAATTTAACTAATACTAGTAGAGATGGTATCTAAAACATGTAGTGAAAAATCTACATCACGACCTCTTGGAGCAAAAGCATGCACATGAGAATTCGCTTCACAATGAGTGCGAGTCACATGGATGGTCCAAAACTTTAACAACAAAGTTTTAACTTTTAATTGAAAAATAGAGAAGATTCCAACTAATTTTTTCAACAATACTCATGTATAGTGTGTATTGCAAATTACTCCTTCTAATTCCAATTATAAAAGATAAAATGAAAAATACATCAAAAATAATGTATTCATCTATTGTTTTAATTTTTCAAATGTTTTCACATATATCCTTATTGAAAATTGTATATTATTTAATACTAATGTTTTAAAAGTTGAATGAAATGCCTTAATATTGAATTTGTCCAACTTTAATTGATCGAATGACTTATAAAAAATAAAATAAAACTAAGTTAACCAATTGTAGTTCAACCGATTCAACTTTGATTAGCTAGTTCGAACCTATCTGATTTTTAAATTTTGTTTAAATGAATGAGAAACGTTTTTGGAACACATACATCATATATTTATACGATTTTTGAATTAATTTTTTCTCATGTCCTCCAATGTTTGTTCTATCACCTCAAAATCGATGTCTACACTCAATAGTATACGGTGTTGAGATAGGAGATCCCAAATTGTGTGTCCAATTATAACACAACCCTAAATGAATAAATGCTCATCAAATACAAATACAAAGTGCAATTAATACAATCCATATAGTACATAGCGAGAGACCATGTAACAATTCCAAAAAAATACTTCAATGTAAAATGTTTGGTTTTATAAACACTATTAGCAACCATATTAGTATTAGAAAAAAAAGGTTGGCCTTGGCCAGCTCACTCCATCAATATTAGTATACTTTTAATAACACTATTAACAACCATATTATTATTAATAACACTAGTTGTTTCCAGGTAAGTGTGATCATGGGTTGACAAATCAACCACAAACATAAACTAGTATACATCAACATCGTGACTCTTTAACTACCTTATATAAATAGCTAGAGCTAGAACGAGATTTTGTGTGAGACATCATAAAATGGACAAACGCGAACGACCGCCAACATCATGTGCGGAACATTAAAACAGGACATGATGAAATGATGATGGACCTTTAAGCTTGGTGTCTTTTTCTTTAGCCAAAAAGTGATTCATATTACCCCAATCGATAGTGTGACTTATTTACAAGTCTTAGTTCTTGCAAAAACTTGTGTGGTCCTCATTTATCTGAATGAATGATACATGAACCTCCACTTATTAAGTAGGTCATAACCCTATATTCTAGTTAGGTTGGATTTCCTCTCTCTTTCACTTCTTCTGTAAGCCAAGACTTTGACGAACCTACACAGAGCATGCCATACGTAATTTTCGGTACAGCTAAAAGGGCTGTTATCACTCTCGATGATCAAATTATAAGAGCTATATGCCTATAAAACAATTATAAGATTAACTATCTCGTATATATCATTTTTTTAGCATGTAATTGTTTCAAAAAGTTTAATAAAAAATTCACACATACTATATGCAAAGATATGCAAAGTCGAATTTAAGGTTAACTAATTTTCCTTTAGCAAAAGTAAAATCAGAGGTGGAAGTCAAATATGAGTTGTAAAAATTGATCAAAATTTAATAGAACCTGATGATTTAAGTGTTGTACTTGTATTCTACATTTTTAGCATCAATAATACGGAGGTACAATATATGAGAGAAAATACACCTACGTTTATTAGCAAGAAAACATGCCGTTGAAATAGAAAAGACAAACCGAATGCGAGCACCACATAACCCCAACGACCGAAGCAATCATGCATTACCAGCCTAAATAGTTGAACAATGCAACATTTTTGTAGGCCACTATTATGGCCGGGAGAACTATCATGTGCTTATAAAAACCAATACTTGTAAACTTTTGAGATACACACAATCAATAAAATAAGTTTTTTATGCATTTTATCTCTTTATCTTTGCGCTTTACTTTATCCTTATGCATTTTTTAGTTTATTAGCTCAAAAACACTCATAAACTGTCCTTAACACTCTTTATAGCAGTAAAAGATCCTAAAACTTAGGTACATAGTTTTTTCTTCGGCGTAATTGTTTGAAGTCAACAAATCACACTTGAGAGCTATTAGTTAACTGGCACATGAATTAGTTTTAACTTCAGACAACAAAGAAATATAACAGGACTGAACTCACGTAAAAAAGATATATAATATTTCTCAATAATCTCTTACCATATGAGACGTACATACACAATTCATAAAAAAGATTATTCAATCGGAAGTACTCTAATTTGGTACATCAAGGTCCAGCTAAATTTTCCGTCCAAACTGATTCCTATCTACCACTAATTAAGAACTTTTTTCTATATTTTTCTCTTTTAAAAAAAATCAAAATACATGGAAAGTAAAAAAAAAATAGAATAGGAGTTGGTCGCATCCAATTTTCTACATATATTTTTTTTTCTTTCATTTTTTTTGTAATAATTGATATAATAAACTTAAATTAATAATAATATAAATTAATTAAAATTAATAAAAAAATTATAAAAATTGAGTAGAGTTGTCCGCAACATTCAGACATATATGTTATGCATTTTATTCTATTTTATTTCTAATATAGGTTCTTTTTTTTTCTCTAAAAGAAAACAAAATTTTTAAAATAGGAAAGAGTTGACTACAATATAGGAGGGAGTTACTAATTTATTTGTAATGTTACCATAGTAAATAATTAACAAGTGAATAAAATGTAAAATAGGAGGGAGTTGTTAAAATATTATTCAAATATTACTAAAAATTCTATTCAATCTATATAATATCTTGTATTTTTTTTACTGATTTTAATTAATTTTATATTATTATTAATTAATAATTAATATTTTAAATTATTTTTTTTATTATTTTTTGTTTATTTTAACAATTAATACAAAAAAAATGTGTAGAAGGAAGATAAATCTTCTTAAAATCCTACCAACTACTGTCCATTTTTGTTTTTGTTTTGACATGGTCGTATTATTGGGAATGGCTTCACATGGTCGTATTATTGGGAATGGCCTGAAGACCCAAAAACGATGACATTTTAATGTTTTTTTTTTAAGTTGGATATTATAGAATTTTTTTAAAAAAAATATATAAAGAAAAAAATCCTTAATTAATATAATAATTTATTGATCAAATCTCTTTGCTAACTACTTTGTATAAAGGGCTTGCTTGCACAATATGAAATAAGTATAGAGAAGTTCCAAACATCGGGGGACCAAATAAAGAAAAATGGGAGAAACGAAAAATAAAAGCAAAAAACAAAACTCAAAACTCAAATATCAACGCTAATTAATTAGAAAGTGTAGAACTGACCTATGAAGGAACATTTGAAAAGCCTCTCATGGAACAAATTTGCGCGACGACCGTATAATAAGAGAGTAACTTTCACTGAAATGTTAATATAAGAATATTAAAATCAAATTAATTATAAGTTGAGAGATTTTCTATTTATATTTTTAAAAATTAACAAAAAAGTAAAAAAATATGATAACGATGCATATAAATATTGTAGAAGTTAATGAGAAATTACTTAATTAAAAATTTAATTATAATCAAATTAATTTATTCTATATATAGTCAACCGTGTTCAATTTCATTCTTTTTTGAAAAGAAAATGTGTTGGTATTTACTTATATCGACTATATGTAATTTTTGATATAATCGATTCAACCACGTGACAAATCATTTCTATAGCTGATAAAAAATTGAATTTGGTGATAATTATCATAAATTTCTTACTCAAAATAAAATACTGACTAAACAAAACTATTTTTTGATATTTGAACAAATACAAAAAGTACAAATTTGAAACATACTAAAACGTTGCGAAGAGACGAATACAGAAACACCACTTTAAGACGACGAATAATATAATATCACACATAAACGACAAAATCATAAAACAAAACGAAAAAAAGAAAAAAAAATTCTTATTTTAATGAATGAGAGAATAGAATAATTTAAAAGGAAATTTTAGACAAAAAAATCCTAAAGTAACTCTAAGAAATAGAAGACAGAAGAACTTGTAATTTTATTTTTGAGAGGAAAGAATAGCGGATGAGAGAGATAATTTATATATATATATATAATATTATATTATAACCTGTGTTATTTAAGAAAAAAAATTTGAACACATCTAAAGACACAATGTACACAAAGATCCGTCCCATGTCAAACAAGAACTCAAGTATAAAAAAAGCCAATTTTGTGTTTACAGAACATTACCCTTATATTATTGTTATTATTATTAAGGGTAAACTTTGTATGTTAACGTAAACCCTGGCTGACAATGAACATTATCAGCACATGTCATCTCATGGCATGTTATGCGGTCGGTGTTTATTACTATCATTATCTCATCCATTATGGAGTATGATCGAGTCTAATCATGTACATGTACTGTTGTTTAATACCAGACAAATTCTATTAATTATAATATATATTACTATGAATATTTTAATTAATAATTTTATTTATTTTGTTCATACGAGAGCATTATTATAGTATATGTGAAAATTAAATAAATTAAGAATTTTAATATATAAATTAATAATTAAATAAATTATTTTTATAATTAAAATTAAATTTTTATTAAAATAATAGTAAAAAAATCATTTCAAAATTAACTTAGAAAATAAAACTGAAATATTTAATTATGTTAAATATAAAATATAATCAAACTTATTTATAAATGACATAATATTCAACTATTATTAATTTAATTTAATAATATTAAAATATATTAATTTTCAAATTTCCTATAGAAATTTCCTTAATATTAATATATCATCTTCACGGAATTCTTTAGGCATAGCAATAGTAGCAGCGGTAGCTTCTACATAATGCATAAGTAGCTTATATATCAAATAAGTTACTAGTAACTTATTAAATTTTTTTTTGTTGGAAATATTATTATTTGAAATTATATGATAAATATAAACTAATATTACGAGAATTTTATTAATATATATATATATGTATGTTATTTATTCTAAATAATAATAATGACTTTTTTTATACTTTACATTATTAAAACTACTTATTAGATTAGAAATCAATATCACCTTTCTTAAATTTGTAGAATGAAATACTATAAAAGTGAGTTTAAATATATTTTTTATTCATGTAATATATTTACTTTTTTTCGTTCATTTTTTGCTTCTATTTTTCTATTTCGGTACTTTAGTCTCTAACTCTAATTTAGGCCATCAACTTGTACAACCACAACATTGACACTCATTTCAATTTAGGGATAAATCCAATTTTTTTATAGTATACTTTAATCTTTCAAAAATTGCATTATAAACGCTCTAAAATTTTATATTTATATCTTATGCCTAGAATAAATACTCAGTTTCAACCATTGTAAATATGTGATAGCGGCTGCCTGGGTCACCACCGATCATCAAATATGTTAGAATATTGAATCTTGATGTTAGGGTTTTGTGATTATAAAGACCCAATTTTTAGATTCAAACAAAATCTTCAAAAACATTGAAACCACCCTATATTTTAGCCAATATAATATACTTGTGTCTTTGTTTTTGTGTCTAGGTCTATTAAACCAAATATTAATGTGAATTAAAACAAAAGAAAGTAGTGCAAGAACTAAAAGAAAATAACAATAACCAAATTTAAAAAAATATTTCTAACACCATCACAAAACAAAAACATTTAGTTTACAAACGAGAAAACATTGGATATTAAAGACAATATTAAAGATTTATATGAAACAACATGTTCATATGATTTCTTTTCTTACATTAGGTATTTAGAGGTTAATGTATTTTATTTAGTATATGATTGAGGAGAAATTTAATTAAAACAGCAAGACTAATGATGAGAGGAAAAATAACACGCTATTAGTTATAATATTAGATATTATATATTTATACCTTGATGCTCAAAAAATTGTTATAAACTAGGACCCAAAAAAACCATAAGTTAGGTTGATAAGGCCCTTGACCAAATAGGCCCTTCACCAAATAGTTACACTTGACTTGATATAGTAATTGTATTAAGCTAGTCCATTAATCCGTTATATTTAGTGGATGGAAATTTTTACAAGGAGCAAATGCATAGCCATGAATATTTTAAGTGTTATTTTTATGGGTGAAAAAAATGCGTTAGCTTTATGATAGAGTTTTGTTTAGTATGATGAATGCAGTAAAAAAAAAAAGTTTGCTTATGAATGAGCGAGCACCCTTTTTACTCAATTGACAAAAAGTTTTTTTTTTTTT
>JBBPBQ010000001.1:55450951-55482462 GCA_037974755.1 Cicer yamashitae
AAAACTAAAAATTCGAAATTTAATTGTAGTTTTCTAATGGTAAAATAGGACAATTATATATGAATTTTATTATTTGTATAAAAAAAGTTTCATAACTTTTTTTATACTTGAGACTCTTTTTTTATACTTGAGACTGAGAAAATATAAGATACTCCATTTGATCTTATTTATAAACAAAAGTTATAATTTTTTGGACTTTATATTATTGTTTCAAAAATACCGTTTACTAAATTTTCTAAAATGAATGTATAGTTCAGATACAAATGTAATTTGATAATTATTATAAAAATATTTTTTAATTATACTTAATTTCTTAATATGTGTGAAACAAGAAAATTTTATTTATAAATAAGAGATATAAGAGCGAGGAGAGTATTACTCTAGTCTAGACTCAATTATAATCAAAATTATCTATATTAATATTTATTAAAGATGATCGTTAAATACAATTAATTTCATATTAAACTGTGAAATACAGTTACTAACCTACTCATAATTATAATATTCATCTCCTCACAACATCAAGAAACTAGTTGAAGGATACAAACTTACCTTCAAGCTGTAAACCCAGTTTTGTTCTCATATTTTCAGTCACCATTAATCCAGAATATTTAAAACTTTTTATGCAATTCTAGTCAAATTCTAAAGTTTTCAAACAAAAATAATTAAATTCCTCTTGCTCCCATTCTTTCCAACAATTCTTTCACCCAGTATCAATCATGGAACTTCAACATATGAAGAGAAAAACAGCTTGGACGCAATACGGAATGGAATAATTTTATTTAAATATTGAAAGTACAGCCTTTATTATCAAAATTGCATATTGGCTCAAGAAGCACAGAACAGTGGAATGATATTGCACAGAAATTCCATAAACATTCCTGGTCAATATACAAATATATTTCCATTCTATGCAGCCATAGATGCATAAAAAACTCAAAAGTCGAAAATAGCAACACAAGCATCAAACTCTTGATTGGTGGTTGGAAGAAGTTTAACCACAATCCAATATACTAGATTGTGGGATCCACGATGAAGACGCATCCTCAGTTTACACTACTATCTTATAAATTGTAGCATGTGTATTACAATTCAGTCACTCATTGGAATAGCTCTTCTAAGTGATTATCCATGATCACTGAAACAAGATCAAGGAATGCTGCTTCACTTGTTCCAGGAAGTGCAGCTTCCTCAGCTTTCTGAATAATCTGCTCAATGGCAGACTTTTTCTTCAATGTTTCTCTACACATGATGCTTCCAATGGTGAAAGGAGTGAGTTCTTTCTCTGCACCTTTCTGAAGAAGCATGGTTGATATACGAAGGATTCGGGCACATTCAGGAGGAAGTTCCCATCCACGAGACTTCAAAAGCTTAATATCTTCTTCTGCGTCCAGAGATTTTATGTACTCAACGGTGTCTGGGGAGTAAGGTTCTTGAGCTTGTGGCCAGTATAACCAGTCAAAAGTGCAGTCTTCAAACTGCAAAAAGGGGGAAAAGCAGCCTTTAGAAATTTTAAAAATTCAACAATTTTAGGAACAACAATGAAAGAGTTAATACGATAACTCGTGTTCCATCTTCCATATTAGTTATAACACAACAATTGCCACACAGATTAATTATATCCTAACTTGGAAAAGCATTTATGAAGCGGCTTAAATATATGATAGAACGGCATAATTCATTTGCAGATATTTCTACATATTATCAGGAAAGACTGAGAAAAACCATATAAAACAGAATCAAAATTATAGATAGTAAGCAGTATAGTGAAACTGAAGAGTTAAAACCTACAGTTTATCCAGTTTATATCTTATGGCAATTTGAGAAAAATTATTATCATCTGACTGTGACACAAATCTGTTAATCTGTTAAACAGATAAAAATGATAATATGGCAAATATATAACAGATAACCGCATCCACAATTTTGCTGCATTTTAACAATTATTCTAGGGGATAAGCATGAGAATTTGATCTAAGAAAGACACAACCAAGTTGCCCAAAACAACATCAGCTTAAACTATCTTCACAAATAAATAAATAAATAAATAAATAAAGGAAACTATTCATTTATTGTTTTTAGAAGACTTACGCTATCAGGCAGGCAATAGCCATGATCGATTGGAATAAGGACAGTTGAACCATCTTTACCATCCTTGGCAACCAAAATGTTCCCAGCATGTCTATCTGCATTTGCCAACCTGATATCCAGCACAGAGATCTTGTGTACCTCTTCCACTGGAAATGCACTAGGGCCCATGTCTTCACAGCTTCCAATGTTCTTCATAAACATCTGAAGCGATCCTATTTTAACATTGCTTGAAACATTCTTATAACCTTCAGGATGATGGAAACCTTCATGCATACATTTGACCATAACTGTAGGTGGAACACCAGCAAACCCTTGTTCCTCATTGTTACGATATGAGCAAAGTCCTTTCCTTGGATGATCCAAAATGTAAGCTGCAACTTCTCTCAATGCACCTTGTTCTACTCGTGTGCCTTTCTTTAACCCTTCACCATCCACAGAGATAGGTAAGCCCCGAGGATTATTAATCGCCATTGGCTCCTCATCAGTAGGCTTGAAAACTGATACATACTTTAAGCCAAATGAGTCTTGCATGAGATAAGCTCCTCCTGATCCCTCTGCAGATTGAACTGGTTTACGGCCTTTCTCTAACCCCTCTAAAGTAACCTTAATTAGTTCTTGAATCACTGGTGTAATTTTGATATTGGAATTCTTAAAAACTAGTTCCAAAAGAAATTCTCTAGTCGATTGGTTTCTCTTCAGGACCTTATTTGTTATAGACACTGGTCCTAATTGGTCTGCGGCTAAATTTGGCACTGCATCGTGTGCAAATGATGCCTCGATTGATAATTCAAAATCCTTCTCAACTGGTTTAGTTCTTACTTTGGTGTCTGTTATCCTAACCAACAAATGAATAACAGCATCGTTGTCCTTACATATGTCCCCAATAAGTCTCTGGTCTTCAAGTGCCTCACCCTCCCATACCAATTCTTGATCTGCAAGATCGAAGAACCCTTGCCCTTTCCTTGCAATCTCCTTCTTCACATATTCCACATTCCTAGTCTTCTCAACATAAAACCCAAACTCCTTTCCACATAAAGTCCTAACTGTAATAGCTTTAAGATCAGAAAGCCTTAGAACTAGGTGCAACACATTTCCATCGGCAACACCATAATCACGTACACATGATTTGTTACGAGCCAATTCCTTCCCTTCAAAAACCAGTTTCGGTTTCTTTACAAAATAACCTTTGAAGGTTTGAATTCTCAGCTTCACTGAAGCAATGGAATCCGTCTCCATAATATGCATGGGAATCACAGATCCACCAACAGTAAGGTAAATCAAAATCGAATCCCTCATAAGAGGACTAAAACAACCGGTAAATTCACCACGAGTGTGAACAGAATCTTCTTGCATTGGACGAAGCGTCAAACAAGCCATTCTCAGTTTACAGGTTCAAAATCTTGCTAGCTAAAAAATAAACAAGCTATGAACCTTAACACTAATAGTAAAATCAAAACATTCCCATCACAATAATGAGTAACCTCAACTAATTTTCCCCCTAACTTTTTCTACTTTGAATGGATTTCACTCTTCCTACAAAAGTAGCCCATGCCTGAACCTTAAGCAGTTAACAAAAATTAGAATCCTAAAAAATATGTATTATAGTTTCTTTCCAAAAATCAGGGCTCAGAACCAAACCAAGATTTCTGGAAAATGAAACTTTAGAGAAATGAAGATCAACTGATCAAATCAAATGTCTCCTTGAATTGATATTGTGATATACTTTTACATCGCTACAATGTTTAATCTATACTATGACAAAATTTAGGAAAGGTTACAGAGATTCCTAGCAAACCGTAGTCCAGTTACCCTACAAAAAAAAAAGCAAAAAAATCTTCAGAGAGAAATGATAAAATTCAACAAAAGAAATGAAATAAAAGTATATAAAAATATTCAAAAACTTTAAATAACATAACCATAATTCATAAGTAAAATGTCAAGTTTAAATTCACATGGATTAGGAAACATTCAAATTCAAAATCAGATTTCAGATAATTTCACATCGACGAGGAAACATCCAGTCCGAGAAATTGCATGTTTATTAGTAGGATGAAAAGAAATATGAATATAATTTGTTACGAAATGAAATCGAAATAATAATCAAAATTTCCAATTAAGGAAAAGAAAAGAGAAATACTTATTATTTATGAATTATGAATTATGAATTTCCTTCCTAACAAAAGGCTGATAAATGAAAATCTATAAAACAAATCTTAGAAGAAAAAGCTTACAAAGAGAGTGAAAGAAAAGCGACGAAGAAAGTCATGTAGGATGACGGTGAAATGAGAAAGTTGAGAAACGAAGCGCCATTTAGCGAATCGGTAAATTTGTAAGGTTTCCAAAATTTAAGGGAAAACAATTGACTCAGTGAGTTAGAAGTATCGTGTTATGATCGATCGAAAAAGAAAAGAGAGAATGTTGTTATGCGAGTGAAAATGAAAATGAAAATCACGGTTTTGTTATGGCACTGTCTAGTAAGCTTCTTTGCTATACTATTTATAATCATCGACTTCCTGACTTGTCACCCAAGTTCGCAACATTCTTCATTTTTTGTTTTTGTTTTTTAATAAATCATTATTGGACATTCATTAAATTAACCTCCTCACCACGTAACATTTAATGTGTAATTTCGAATTCCATAACTTTTTTTCCTGCTTTCTTTAACGTTTCTTTCTTTGAGTTTTTACTATGAATTTAATTCTAAATAATGTTTACACAGTAGTTTAATCATAATTTCTTGAATTTAAATATTTTAATTCTAACAATATCGATATTTGTCGTTAAAATATTTTAATTTTAACAATGTCGATATTTGTCGTTAAATTAGGACTTAAACATTAATTGTGTTGATTTAAATGATAAAATAAATTTTATTTATTAGTATACTCTTATTTATTTTTTTGGTTTGTATTAATATTTCCTAGGCTAAATACCACCCGTGGTCCCTTAACTTAATTTCAGTTAACGATTTAGTTCTTTATCTTTTTTTTTCCCGATTTGGTCCTTTATGTTTTTAAATAATTTCAGCGTTACCCTTTAAGTGGAGTTCAGTTAAGAAAAAGTTAAAAAATCCCTCATCTAGATCATCATATATGTTCATCAAACTTCTAGGAACGATTGTCACTGATCTGAAGTGATGTCTATGGAGTATAAATACTCATAGCTTCAGTTTTAACGAATCAATCCTACTACCAAATTTAGAACAAACTTTGAATATTTTTCTGAAATATTTTCAAAATATAAAGGATAACTTTATCTGAACACGGAAGAGTGATTTTTTTTAACTTTTTCTTAACGAAATCCCACTTAAAGGGTAACACTGAAATCATTTAAAAACACAAAGGAGCAAATCGAGAAAAAAAAAAAGATAAAGGACTAAATCGTTAACCGAAATTAAGTTAAAGGACCACAGATTGTATTTAGCCTATTTCCTATTAACATGAGATATAAAGTTAATTTGATAGTTAGAGTGTGAAAGTTAGAGAGTTGAGTGATAAATAAATATTTACTCTCTTCAAAATATTGATCATATTGATTACTAATATCGATCATTGTAGAAAAAAATATATATCTTTATTATTAGTAGTTGAGAGAGTATTTAGATGAATTGAAGTACAACAAAAGAAAATATATTAGTGAAAAAATATTTAATGTTTCATTTGTAATATAAAGAAACACATAATTTGTAACAAATAAATATTATAAAAGAGACACTTATAATAAGAAGTAAATTGTATTTTATACGTCTCAAACATTATTTCTATCTACCTTATTTAGAATATATATTTTTACAAAGCTATTTCAAATATCTTTATCACTTTAATTATTTTCATTTTATTATGTAATGTATTTAATGAAAAATCTTTTATTTATAAATGTATTTAAAATACTTTTTTTATATGTATTGTAGTATATAGTTAACTTTCTCAAGACACTTAGCCATGCGTTTACTTGAAAAAAAATATTTTTTTTCTCAAAAGATGCTTTTTAAAAAAATAGTTTAAAAAATGATTTATTTATTTATTTTTAAATATTCAAAGTTATTTAGTTGTTAATTTTTTTTTTAAATAGTTAAATCTATGATCTGTTTGTCACTCTTACTTCAACAAATCATTTTATGACTCTTTATAAATTATTTATTCTCCTAACTAACGCGCTAAACACATTAATTAATATTTTCGTTTGATACGTGCATTGTTCATTTTAAAGACGACAAGGGTTCCCATTAAAGTGCAAGGTGCTTCGAGCTTGTAAAGCTATAAACAACAAACAGAATGCTTGTTTCCCAAAAAGATTAGGTTGTAAAGCTATACGCAACGTTCAGAATGCTTGTCTACATATAACCCTCATAGAAAATCTCAATCAACAGTGAAAGGTTAAGTGCATTTTCTTGGATCACTACTTGGCTTTGGATCCCTAATCCTTATGAAATCAGTGTAATATGTTCGATGTATAAGATTTGTGTTATTAATACTTGTTTCAAGTTGAGAGGATTGAATCGCTAAAAAGAGTAAAAGAGAGCTTTAACAAACACAATGCGTCACATGTGCTAAATGTTGGAGTGAGTTGTTTCACTATTTGATCATGGGTTCAATTTCTAACCGATTTATGAAAAAATATATGTTAGAGAAAGATCAACTATTAAAATAGATCTCAATTATTTCAAATGATTAATTTTTATAATTTCATTTGGTGATACATTAGTTTTAAAAAAATAGCTTTATGTTTTAGAATAAAGTTTGATTAATGTGTTAAGAAAAACAATTTAAATTTTAAATATTGATATAAGTATATTTGTCGTGTACAAGATAAATATCAACACTAAGAAATTTTAAAGAAGAGAAGTTTGTACAAAAAATACTATTATAGTACAATTGTTTAAAATATACTACTCTAAGATTTTTGAATAGAAAGTTTATAAACAGATACATTTTCTTAAATGAGTATAAAAAAAATAGATTCCGAATGTAAATCATTTTCTGAGTGTTCAATGAACATTAAAGATTGTTTTTATTGGATTTTTTTTTATGTATAATGAACCGTAAATACCACCATAAAACACACTCACAACTATTAGATTCCGAATTCAAACTCAGAACAAGACATTCAACTTAATAATATTGATATTTATCAATTTCTTCTGATTTTTTAATCAGTAATGATGCTATTTAAGGATCAAACTTTTAACAAACAAATGTTATTATTATGGAAGAAGATAAATATTAGTAGCATAAATCGAAATATAGACCTCCTATATCTCCTTTGTTGTCTTAACTCATATTACTATGCTACTCCTTTGAGGTCATGGTCAAACTTTATAGGAGTTGTAACCAAATAAAACATTATTAGGGGGTATTAGAGGCACGTTAAAATGAAGAAAAAGAATACTATTTCGATTAGACACCTACATAGAACACAGCTCTTGTAAAAAAAAAACATAGTACACAGCTAAATCCAAGGTTTCTGTTATTCATAGGAACCTTGATCAATCAATAAAGGAAGAGAAGCTAGTTACCATATACTATAATAATTCAATGGAAATCCTTCCGTGAGGTAAGAACAATGAGAGCAGAATCATTAAAGCTAAAACAATTCCATGTGAGTGTACATTACATTGTTTTTTCAAGTAAACAAACACTTCATATAAACATTAAATCTATCCCTTTTCAAATTTTACTTCTTACTTCCACCAAGAAATTTCTAATTGCTGCGAGTTAAGGGAAGGAAGAGCAACAAATTTCAGAATTTAAACTAGACAAGTTAATTTTCAAGGCTTATTGTGATGTAATAATCTAAAGTTCATATTTGACCTGTATAATGAAATGCACCAAATGGCCAATCGTCTTGTGAGGTAAAAGAACTTCAGAAACTACACTGGCCATTCAATTGAGCAAAGAAAAGAAAAATGAAGGAAAAATTTATGATGTCACAGATTCCTGTCTATGAATTCCCACATCCTCTCTTCCATATAGACCCGATCACTCTGACGCCGAGGCATGTGGCGCTCATCCGGGAAAACAATCAGCTCATATGTTTTTCCAGCTGCCACGAGTGCATTGATAAGCCTTGCAGTGTGCCTAAAATGTACATTCTCATCAATCATGCCATGCACAAGCAACAACCTTCCTTTCAACTTGTGCACATGGTTCATAACGGAACCTCTTGCATACCCTGATTTATTTTCAGATGGCAATCCCATGTACTTCTCTGTGTAGAATGTGTCATATCCATCCCACGATGTAACGGGTGCACCGGCTATAGCACACTTGAAGAAATCTGGATACCTTGACAGTGTCATAGCAGACAGATACCCACCGTAGCTCCACCCATACAAACCGATGTGACCGGATTTCGCGAGCCCTTCTTTGATAAGCCACTCTGCTCCAGTAAACTGATCATCAGCATCAATTTGTCCAAGTTTGTGCTTTACACAGCTTTCAAACTTCAATCCCCGTCTAGAAGTTCCTCTATTGTCTAACTGCAATAAAGGAAAGTAATAGTTGATATGGAAGGATGAAATGACAATGTACTAGAACACTGATAAGGAAGAGGCAATAGCTAGATGTTTTGCATGCTGCATGACATGAAAGATGGGACAACAACCTATGAATTTAAGTCTTCAAAGCAATTCAACAATCATTGAGTATACCAATGAAAATATCAAATGCCAGGATGAAAACATTCAAACAAGTTGTCATTGTTAGGCATGAATAAATATGGATCTCAATCATATTCGTATCAATCTCTTCCTCCTCAAGCAAATACTTCAGTATTTAATTTAACCATAAGTACACCAAGGTTTAAAGGTTGCACAAATTCAATATAGTGTATAACCATTTCCAAACCTGTATGTGTTTTATCATGTGGCTGAACAACAAAATTAATATGGATTAAAAAAATATTTTGGTAAACTAAGGTATCCCCGCGGGCAACTGCGAATACTAATCCCTCGAGATAATTGAGATCCATTTAAGGAGTTGACCTCTCCTCCCAACATATGTTTTCAATACGCACTGGTTAGAAATTGAACCTCTAACCAAATGGTTAAAGAACCCAAGCATCTACCACACCACCTTGTGGGTTGAATAAAAATTTAAAAGCTAGCAGGGGGGTATCACAAACATGTAAAATTCAGAGAACTGACCTTCCAAACTAAGACGCCTTGATTTCTCAAGTATTGCGCTCTCAAGTCAACTGTATTAAGCCAAGAGTTAGAAACAAGCTGTACACTTGGACCACCATAAACATTGATCATGGTTTTGTAAGGTGGAGGTCCAAATCTTGAAGCATCAGGCTTATAAACAGCTCCATACAAGGTAGTACCATCGTCAGCCTGTATTTCAACAATCTCCGGAGGCTCAAGTTGAAGCTTTTTGAATTTTGGAATTGTAATTGGCTGCTGCTCATACAAAGGCGTGATGATGCTTCCATCCTCTAACGAACAAAGTAATACCCTAGGCGGACAACAAATGGAATCGTGGATATCAACGAAACTTTGCATATGATGATCAAGGACCACAATGTGCTTTCCCTTGCTATGTGTAAGTCTGGTAGGAGTCTGAAGTGGTTGAGTTCCATCGACAAAAAGTTTAGCACAGTATAAGTTGGATTCAAGAGGACTATCTAAGGTCGCAGTGAAATATACTAGACCTGTTGCCTCATTCACGCCGGCGATTTGCTCAACCATCCATTCACCTTCAGTGATGGGTCCTAAACAAGTCCCATTTGCATCATGGAGATATAGGTGTCTAAATCCTGATTTCTCACTAGCCCAGATAAATCCACCTGAAAACTTGGTAACTCCTTTATCAAGAGGTGTGAAACAGTCATGTATATTGATCCAACTTTTGTTTTCTTCTACCAATATATCTCTCCTTTGTCCCGTACGAATATCGAATTTAACGATCTTTATTCTTGTCTGGTGCCTATTCAAGATCTGAGCAGTGACAATGTTTCCATGTATCCAATTAACTCTTGCCAAATACTCCTCCTCGCTGTCTAGTTTATTCACGCTCCCACAGACCAAATCCATCCAAGTGATGGAGCCTCCAGCTACCGAAACAACCCCCAGGCGTACTTTAACATTTGAAGCTCCTGCAAAAGGATAAGGATGGTCTTCCTGTGCATCTGTGCCAACTGAGCTCTTACCTTGGTGCATAATTCTAAAAAGCGGAATTTCTGAATAATCAACTTCAGTAAAAGCAATATATTTACTGTCCAGTGACCACCAATATCCAGTTTTTCTATCCATCTCCTCCTGAAATCAGAAAACTACATGTTAAAATTTAAACCATTCTATGGACTGCAAGGAGTAGCAAGATCGTAAAATGTAGGAAGTAAGATACTACTAAATACCAAAATGAAAAAATGATACTACTATATATGTATGCATATGTAATACATAATATGAAATGAAAACTATAAATGGCACCATTAAAGCAAACTACAAACTGAAATTCCATAACTATATTATGAATCACAAGGTACGCGATCAATAATTAAAAATAGAAACATATTTTCACATAAAGAAACTTTCAAAACACAAATATTAACATTAAATCAAATAAAAGAACAATTACTGCATAAACTAAATTAACTCTTTTTCATCAAAGAAACCATTTGGTTTTAAATAAATAAGAAAATTAAACATTTGTAATCAAGAAAATATTTGATTTGTAAATTATTAAATTTTGTTGAGAAAATATTTAGTTTAATTAATTCATTATAGCTAGGAAATATTTGAACTAACTCTATCATTCTTCAATCCAATACACGTGAGTGCGCATGCCTTTGTAAATGAATGCCAAAACTTAAATATAGATGATATCAATATCCTTTGAATAGAGGATAGATATTAAATATAGTTGCACTCAGCCTAATCTGAATTAATGAATACAAAACCTGGGGCCTAGTGCGGTGTTCCTAGCATCATACTTATAGAAGAATTCAGAAGTATTTGACAAATGAACCTCCGCAGAAAGCAACCAGCCCAAATCAATCTTAGGCAAATCCATAAAACAAATAAATAATTAGAAGAAAAAAAAAAACCTTTCAGTTAGGGTATGCCATCACCAAGAGGGGAAGATAGAAAACGAGAGAGGGGGAAGAACGGAGGAGGCAAGCACACCCTAGTTATGCGGCAGAGCTGAGACCATCATCTTAGAATTTGGGTTGGGCTTAACTCAACCTTTACAAAATTGGCTTGTAAGGCGAGGACAGTCCACCACTTATAAACACATTTTCAAACCACATCTTATCAAATGAGACTCTTAACACACCCTCCTCACGCCCAAAATTGAACATCTGAAGCGTAACTCGAGTGACCTGATAGGGGTGACCTAATAACAAGTGGTCCAACAGATCTTGGATAGGCTCTGAGACAATCTTAGAATTTGAGTTGAGTCTAACTCAACTCTTACAAAACCGACTTGGAAGGGGAGGACTATCCACCACTTCTAAACAGATTTTCTTATCATATTTCATCTAATATGGAACTCTTTAACACATAGCAACTTAGAAAATGCTCTATTTCGGATCACAAGAGATAGAATGTTCTCTACGATTTATCACACAATCTCGCTCCAATCTTACTAGACTGCAATTTTGCATGGGATCCAAGTAGGACAAAAGAAGCATGATCGTGCAATCTTACGATTCAGATCGCAATTTGAACAACACTGTTTGGCACTAGAAAACCTAGATAAAAATATTCCCAAAACCAACGATCATATAGTAAATATGTCATCATCTCAGAACGTAGTTGTTATGCAACTTGCCCAATTAAAAGTAAAAGGAAGGACAACTTTATACACACAAGAAATACAATGCACACAACATAGTTTTAAATATAACTAGAGAAGATATAATTTTGAAAGAAATATCACCTGTGCTATATATTCGGCAAGCCCGTGAATCTGCAACACACAAATGCAATGTCAAATTTTCAGAAACCAAGACTATCCAATAGTAAAACATTAAAAAAACTACCATTGAATGATCATGCATAATTGGTTCTTTAAAGCTCCAAATGTCTTAAAACAGTCGAGCTTTATTTCAGAAATAAGAAAAAACAAACCACAGAATACTACTAAAGATTGACCCTAGAAGTTAATGAACACAGCATTTAACTACCATTACCCAGGTCAATGATAACAAGGATGGAAAAACCAAACTTAACCAAATTTAGCAGTACCATGCTTAACCAAAAACTTTTGACGGAGTTAAGATAGGAATGTGCAGCTGATTTAAAGTATACATTGGGATATTTCATGATACATATCACATCATACAGACCGTCTAACTTCTTAAGCTACAAAGGCTACATTTGTTTGTCAGTGGCTGTATAAAATTCATTAACTGTTTTACATAAAACTCAGATACAATAAGTAACTCAAATAAATTAAAAACTAACCAACTACTGGACTTACAAGACCATTTTCCTTCGCACCATGGGTCAACTGCTTTGATTCATTGGACAAGAGATTCATAACATGCAACTCACAGTCTCTTACATAAGCAAGCATTGATCCATCTGGAGACAGATGTGGATCAATAATGGGTGAACCTGGTATACTTGGAAGCTTGAGCTCTGCTTTTGAATGGGAAATATCTCGGATATAAATCTGTTCATTGACAAAACAATAACCATAACAAACTTGAGTATAGGAAGATATTAATCAATGCAAAACACAAAAGGACAAGCATTATTAAAAAAGAATCAATTTGATGCACACCAACACAAAACACCACAAAATATATACAATTTAGAGTAACATTGATACAATAGTATAAACAAGACACTTATACTAGTATCAAGGTGGCACAAGCCTAGTTACTACCAATGGACTGATGGGATAAAAAACACCGTGGCTACATAGCTTTTATAAATCTGGTACAAGAAACTCAATGTTTAAAAACAAATTGTTTTTCGCAAATAACTCCGGAAGCTGCCTTTCAAACTATGTCAGACAATAAATGTTAACTGCATAAGGATAGACAAACAGAGGGGGTAAAAACCATCATTTAAAGCTTAGAATAGTTTATTCATATAGAAAATCTAAATATTGAAAGCTTTTTACCAAGCAACGGTGTCATAAAGGGACTGACATGACCAGTGGCTGAGCTTGGTTAAATTTTTTGAGAGCCTAATAATTAGAAATATTATACATATTTCACAAAGATTAAATCCATTGCTAGGTGGGTAGAAGTAAGTCGTTAGGCCCGCCTCTTTTTAACGGACGCGCTGCAGAGTTTGATTTGTGCCAAATTCATTTGTTCTCAAGAAAAAAACAATGAAAATGCAAAGAGGAACCAGTAAGAATCGATCCAATGTTCTCTTAGAAGGAAAAATCAGCTGCGTCACTACACCACCGCTAACACTTGGTATGTGCTTGGAAACATAAATGAAATTAACATGCTACAATATGTGCATAAATATCTATATCTATTGTAAAAAGGTAAGGGTGGCCATGGCACCTCCCTATCCCCAAGAAGATATGTCCCGAATAAAAACAGAAGACTATTTTAATTAATTCATAAGAAACAACTACAAAACAATGCTAGAACTATTTTGCAAGATAAAGGAACAAATCAGTTCATAAGAAACAACTACAAAACAATGCTAGAACTGTTTTGAAGGATAAAGGAACAAACCCCAGCAGGTAATGGCACCATGACCGCTTTCCTTTTTGAGTTTGTTTTCACCCATTCATACCGCGTCACTCCTAAACCGCGCTCCCGCAACCTCTCCCTCCTCAACTTTTCTTCTGGAGAAATATTACTCTCGTCAAGTCCACCATCAGGGGGGCTGAATAATAGTTCTTGTTTATTGGTCTTCAGATCAAAAGTGAAAATCTTTCTGTTTAATGTGTTATCCGGACTAAATAAATAAGAAATCAAACTATCATCTGGACTAAAACTTATTGAAGTTGGTGATACATATCCAGGCAACGGGTATTGTGCAATCTCTTCAACGGGGAAAAGAATGCCATCGTCGAGATTTTGCACATCATTGAAGTCTGTCACAGGCATTTTGAAAGGAAGTGGTTTTTGACGCTTTGGATTCCTCTTCTCATTCATCAACTGATCGCATTACAGATACACCAACAAGTATAAAGTTGAACTGCAATATAACACAAATTTTGAGAGCAATCCCAGGACAACAACTACTGTATTAAAATTATTAATAACATTGAGAATAATATTCAATTACATTGAGGACTTTTAAGTGCTTAATTATGAATAACTCCTCTACCATTGACCATGACTTTTAATGTGTTTGTAAGACCAAAATTACAGGATTTTTTACTTTACTTACTTTCAAAATTTTACTGGAAAGGGCATATAGAACTATGAAATTATGCATGTAGAGAGAAAACCTAAAATAGTTATAAAAGTTATTCACACAAAGAACAAAAAAAGGGGTTGCTAAAGAAGGTAAAAAGTTCCCCTTGATATTGACAGGCACGTATCAATTCGAACATAAAAAGAGTTAGTAGAAGATGCATCATAACTTTCAATATATATATAACCTTGGACACCAAGCTAAATAAAAGATGCAACCAAAAAATAAAACTCAAACCTAAAGAACGCGACTTTTAGGTCAATTGGTTTCCACAAATGAGTGCCCCAAAAACCCATTTCACAGTCTCTTCATAACAATAAAAAATTTGTAAGTATAACCAGTGTAACCGGATCCGATCGCAAACTGTTTATGGAACTATAAACCTCCCAAAAAAAATTGATTTTTCAATTATCTAACGCTAATTAAAAGTAACCTAGTTTCGTTATTTGGGAATATGATAATTGAAACCTAACCTGAGCGGAAGATGGAAATAATCTGCAAGGAAAACGAAGAAATAGTTAGTTGAAAATTGTAAGATAGAGAGACATAGTTTGATGAAAAAGATTAAGATTACAGACGTATTGGATGGGATTGTTGAATTGGTTTGTCTTCAACTCAAAGGATGCAGTGGGAGCATGAAAATGAAATGAAACAAATTATTCTTGTTCAGTTGGTGAAGTTCAACTCTAATTGATAGAGATATATACATATTATAGATTGCTAGCGAAACAAATGTAGAACACTAGAAGGAAATTTGCCGAATTTATTTATAATATCATATTTGCCCGAATTTATTTATAATATTATATTTGCCGAATTTTTCAAAAATATATTTTTTTTTTTTGCGGTATATACATTAAAGTTTTCATTTTTTGTCATAAAAATAAAAGTTTAATTGCAATTTTAATCCATATATTTTTAGTGATTTATGAAATTGATCCTCTATTTTAAAAGTCCATAGTTTAAGTTTTATTCTCTGAATTTTTTAACTAAAAAATGTTGACGTGATATGTTTTAAATAACGTGACACATATGATACTGTATAATAATTATCGCCCATAAAATTTGAATAAAACGCATGAAAATTGTCGACTTTTAAAATAGAATTATCAATTCCGTGAATTAGTAATAATAAAAAGACCAAAACTACAGTTAAGCTGAAAATAAATAAATGTTTAGAAAAAATAGAAATAAATAAAATAAATAAGAGTTTTAAGTAAATTTTGCTATTGAGTCTAAAATATAAATTGTCTAAATTTTTCAACGAATCAAATATTACGTCAATTGAACATCTAGAGTTTTGGATATAGCTAAAACAAAACATAGTTTATCGTCTACGAAAATAATATTTTCAACCAAAATTATTTTAGTTCTTTATATTACATTAATGAATAAATTCTTCTGGTAAAGAGAGAACATCATAAGATCTCATCAAATTGTTGATTTGTCTCATTCGTAATGTCACAGTGTACGATGAATCATCCATATAGTTTTGCAGTGTCAATTTTATTTTCGCTCTATTTGTTTGGACACTTATTTACTCTTATTTTTAGACACTTTCAATTTCCCTTTATCTAATCAATTTTTCTCTCTCTCTATTTCTCACTTTTTATCAATCACCAGTATATTGTATTTATCACGCAACTCAATCTTTTTATTTCTCTTTCAAGGTGCGTCTTGAGTGTTTGTGTGTCTACACGTCATTTTCCTTCAATAATAAACCCATTGATTTAGCTCCTCATTCATCCGCTCAAACAAAATTCATCATTTCTTTCGTTTATGTAACATTAAATCTCTTCGTTGTCTATAAAGGTTAGTTCAATTGGCAATGTTGGTATTATTATGCTGAATATTTTGTGGTGATCCAAATTCGAACCCAAGATCTCTACCTTACGTGTATGTGAATTTGTTGGTGGTATTTGTTACCTAAAATTAACAACTCACTTTAGAATATAAAATAAATAATTTATATTATATACATAACCATTAAGGGTGTACAAGACCTGGTTCGTCCCCGCGAACCCAACCTAACTCATAAGCAACGGGTTAGGTTTGACCCGATTAAAAAAATAAAAACAGGACAAAGACCAAGTAAAAAAAGGATCGGATTCGGGTCACCCTCCGAGTTACCCGTCTCGTCCCAAAATATATTAAGGACAAGGGTTTTTATTTTATTTTATCTTATTATTGATTCCACTTCACTAACTTAACTTAGGGTTTGAAAACATTTCCTTTTCCCTACATATTTTCTCCTCCGTGCATCATTTTCTTTCTGGTTATTATAATTATTATAAGACAATGCTATTTTGATACTAGTCTTGATTAAAAAGTAAGACTATTAGGTGATGAAAGATCTATGGGTAGTAGGTTACTTATTCTGATTGAATGATTTCTATTTGGTACGACAATGTTATAAGTTACTACTTTTTAATAAATTGACAAGTGGCAACCGTAGGTGGCTTGCAATAAGTTATTTTAAATTTATTTATTTTTTCTAAAAAACATTTCAACAATTACTAGTTGACAACTCGTCTTAGGACCAATCCGGTCTCGTCTTATTTCGTCTCGTCTTTATTGAACATGCAACTAATCGGGTTAAGGGACGAGTTAGGACCAAAAAATTGGTCCGATCAAAATTAGAACCGGATAAGGGACACACCAAACACAACCTAACTTGTTCTTTATACACCCCTAATAACCATAATAATAAATCATAAATAATTGTGATATTATAACATTTGTTGTTATCACTTTAGATAAGTCAAATAAAAAATCCAACGAATTTTAAAGAAAATTTTATATTCTTATAGAAAAAACGGTACCTTATTTTTTGTTATATGCAAGTTTAGTAGTTTGGGCTTTTTGTTCTATTAAAATATTGAGTTAATTGCAATGTTGGTCTATCTATTATTACCAATTCACGAAATTGGTCCCTCTATTTTAAAAGTCAACTGTTTTGGTATCTCCTTTAGATTTTTGAACTAAAAAAATAACAATTTGACATATTTTTAGTGACATGACGTACAATTATAGGATATAGAATAAACTAGATGCATTAATTATTCATATGTCATTAGTTAAATTAAAAATATGAAAATATCCAAAGTTGAAATTTCAGTTTTTTCGACGTTTTATCCCAATTTCATGAGTGTTAATCGTTCTACATTGTCGTATCATATGTCACGTTATTTAAAGCATCACATGTTATCATTTTTTAGTTAAAAAATCAGAAGAAGAAACCAAAATTATCGACTTTTAAAATAGAGATACTAATTTCGTAAATCAATAAAAATAAATAAATAAAACTACAATTAAACATAAAATATTTAAAACGGTCTTGGTGTGAGGTACCAGATCTATTTTTGATTAAACTATAAATTTGGAAAACGAACACGTAACTCAAAATCTTACCAAAACCTTGATGTATACATATTAAAATTCAATATTATACAATAACAATGACCAATTATATTTGAAATATATGAAATAGTAAAAATAAAATAAATTAAATTAACTAATAAAAATTATTAAAAAAAGCAATATATCATAATAATAAAAAATAAATAAGTAATGAAATTTATGCATGTTGTCGGTACAATTCGGTTTTAGAAAAGAAATTTGAAATATGATCCATGCGATTTTTTATAAAATAATATAAATAAATAATCCATTTTATGAAGTTTTTGATTTTTTTTTTGAATCGATTTACAATTTATTTTTTAGTGGGTTTGAATATGAATATACCGCTTCAAGTATTTTAGGTATTATTGTTGTTATTATTATTATTTAACACTTCTTCTGTCTCATAATTAGTGTAATTTTAACAATAAAGTTTTTTTCCAAAATAAATGTCATTATTAATTTTGAATATAATTTCTTTTTATAATACTCTTTAATTATTACAATCTACACGACTTCATAAAATATTTATTATTATAATGATAGTAGAAAACAAACAAATAATTAGAATAAATAATTTATTAGAATAATATTTTTATTTCTTTCAATTATTGATTTTTTAATATACGTATGAAAAGTTTAAATCACATTGTGAGACGAAGAGAATATTGATCATGTTTAAACTCATGATCTTGTATAAACTTGTCAAATCTGGTCACTCTTAAACCATTTCAATCCCAGTAGCTTTGCTTGCGTCATGACCATTTTACAAAATGGACCCTACTAATCTTATCTATAAATAGTAAATGAAGACACCTCCGAAACATGGAGTAGTGGAGTTCTATCTCTTTCTAATTTTTCTCTTTCATTATGTCCTTTTTTTTTTCTTTTTATTTCATCATTTACATCACTAATAATATTTATCTACTTTTTCTTTTTCTTTTTCTGTCATTTTTTGGTTATACCTCAATCACTTAAAAGAGTTATTTTTGTTAATATTTTGTTTGGATGACAAAATAAAGTAAGAGAAAAGAAAATATTAAACGTTAGAAAATGAAACATAAAAGGATATTTTATTTTGTTTAAAATGAATGAAAGTAAGTAGAAAGTGAAAAAAAAGAAAAATATATATTTACAAAATGGCATAAATGACTGTATATTAAAAGGAAATATATATTTACATATAAAATAAAATCAAAATAATTTTACATATAAATATATAACAAGCGGAGTAATAAGTTATGGTACATAAAATGGTTATTGTATATATAATATAGAAAAGGTAATCTATTATTTTAATTCTAAAAAATATAGGACATTGTCATTTTAGTTCGTGATTTAATAAAAAAATCTAAATTATTTTTCATCAAAACATCAATCAGTTTTGTCGCTTGACGTTATAACAATACTTAATTATTTTAATATCTTTCATAAACTATTATGATAATAAGTTGTATTTATCATCGACTATTTTGATGATTCGATAACTAATTTGAATTTTTATTGAATAGATCAAAATGATGACGTCTTATATTTTTATAAACTAAAATAATGATTTATCCAATATAAAAATAAAGTAGAGTTATGTATGAAATGAAAAACAATTTATTTATAAAAAAAAAGTGCAAAACAATTTATTTATAAAAAAGGTGAAAAACAATTTAACCAAGAAAATAACCGCTAGTAAAAAAATAAAAAAAGAGATACCTTATAAGAAAGAGTGTGCGATAAAAAAATCAAATGTACATATTTTAGGGACATTTTAACAAATTAGAGAGTCATTTCAATTTTCCTTCCTCTCTGACATAAAATCAAACAAAGGAAGTCCGCATTTCCATAAACTTTTCATGTTTCCTACTTTCCATCCATTCACTTTCGACTGAATTAAAGAATGTGTAAAAGATTTCTATGTCGTGAGGAAGCCCTAGAAATAGTATTTTACCATCATAATAATCATATTATATTGTTGAATTGAGTGTTTTCCAACCCACTTGGTCCAACACTATTTAGTTTGATAGATGGATAATATACAAACGAGTGTCCAAATTTATAAATTTTATATTATATTAAGTTTTTACATCAAAATAAATTGTTTCTACAAAATTAATTTATAAGACGAAAGATTGAGATGTCTATCATTATAAAAAAAAATAATCATTTGACTATTACAATATGTATATATTACAATAATTGTAACACCCTAATTTTCTTTGTGTAAACTATTATCAATATGTCCTTATTATTATGATTATTGTTATTATTAAAATTAAATAAATGCACTAATTCTTTATAAAATTGCATATAATAATAATTTAGTGATAACATAATCTATTGGAAATTCGAATGATAAATGTTTAAACTTTAATGTTTTTTTTTTTATGCTATTTAGGATTACTTTTATAGTTAGTAGAATAATTATAATAATAAGAATAAATAATTTTATGTCATGTATGATTTATGATAAAGTACAATTAATTTGCATAAGTAGAATTTTGAGTGAATAGTAACTACTAAAATATTGTTGAGGTCTTAATAGAGAGTGCAACCCACTTAGGAGTGGCATGCCTATCAATCTTCAAATAAATAAATTAAAAGAAAATAGAAATAGAAATAGTGAGGAAAGAAGAGGGAAAAGAGGAAAGAAGGGAAAAAAGGAAAGAAGAAGAGAGAAAAAAAAAACAGAGAGAAGACACAGGGGAGAAGAGAGAAAACACTAACTTCATTGCATGTTCTTCTCAAGCTCCCTCATTCCATCATCTCATCATAAAAACAACTTCACACCTATATTAGAGTAAAAGAGGACCAATAGGGAGAGTGAAATGAGAAACTATGAGAAAGAAGAAAAGGAAAGCTAGGGTTTCAATATAGGAGAAGAAACTTAGAGTTCTTGCATGTTAAGAAGGAAGATGGAAGCTTGAAGAGGAGTTAAGGTTTCACTTCTAGGAGAAGAAATTAGAATCAAACTTTGGGGGTCTCAAATCTCTCTCTTATGTGTGCTTAGAAATCTTAATTGACGTTGCTGATGACTATTTATGATTTGCATGTTTGGGTATTAAGATGATCATATTTGACTTAGTATCAATGATTATTAAGAGTGCATATTAGGTGTTTGTATTAATTACTATGAAGAATTGTTGTTTTATTATGATTGTTGAGTGTTGTGTTTGGGATGGTGATGAGATGATAATTGTTTACTATTTATAATTAGTTGGTTTTATGCTGAATTTTGAATGCATTTTACTTAGTTGAGCATATGAACTTGCGAATATAAAGTTTGAAATAAAAATAGTATAATGTTGTCTATGAACCCGTATAGGTATACCTTGAAAGTTTTATTCATAACTTTCTCCATAGATGATGTTTGGAGCTGATTTATGTTCCATTAGAAACTATACTTAATTATATTTGAAATAGGCATTGATTTCACTAATTTTCATTGAGAATTGATAGAGAAAATTGAATTACAAGTTGGAAAATAATCTGTTGTTCTGTTTTTGTATATGTATACCGTATTTTATTAAATTGTACTAATTGAATATCTATTATGCAGAATAAAAAATTATATTTATAAACTAGACATCTTAAGCTTTCCAAGATGTTATCGTTTATTCAAATTAGACATCGTTTGATATTTTAATTAAATTATCAAAGTTATAGTGTTTTCTATAGAAAAAGATTATGACGTAGCTAAGTTAAGATGAGTACAACGGAAGCAATAGGAATCGGTTTTGAGTGAAATCAATTGGACTGAAAAACTTATTCCTATTATGTTGTTATTGTAATTTTTTATAAGTTTATATTAAATTTACAAATTTTCGTGATTTTATGAAGTAGACTGTTCTGTATTATGAGTTTCTCTGCATTAGTCATCTTAAAATATCTATATCTTAAACTAGGAAACTCGTTTTTGAGTGGAACCAATTGCGTTCGAAAGCTTAAATATAACACTCTTTTCTTGGAAGTTTGATGCTAATACATGGTGTGTGTGTGTATATACACTCATATGAATTATATGTTAAGCGCATATTCAATTGGTTACTCATATGTTATCATTAGATATGTATTGTATTATTATTATTATAGCTATATATGTAGGGTTCATTCTAGCTAGATGAACTCTTCGTCTATATACGACGGGAGCGATGGGTAAGTGGGACACCACTTACGGACTTAATTATGTCCAATATTACCAAAAGAGGTTATTCAAGTAGAGGACATTGGTTGAAACCAATGTAGTATTTATGACTTACTTGTTGTGTTGAGTTTAAGTCATTAGATTACTCATGTCTAGTGATTTAAAGTGTTTGAAAGATTTGAGGCTAGAGGTAGAAGAGGTATTTGAATATAGCTTACGAATAAATAGTATTATATTAAATTGAAGTATAGTCTGTCGAGAGGATTTTCCATGCTTAGCACATCGGCATGACTGAGAAACATCAATAATTGTTTTTATTAAATCTATGTTGAGTTTTATGTTCACTATGTTGAGAGTGATGTTTTCTAGGTAACAGGTAAACGTTGAAAGTCTGAGGAGTATCCGGATTTGCTCACCATTCCTTCAATGTCATGAGTCGGAGTCGGATCACGTCTTGAGTATAGATTAGAGTCATAGTTTAATTAAGTCTCACTTGAAAGTTGTTTTAAAGTTTGTAAGTATTTAGATATTTATTTGCAAGCAATTAGATATTTGTGAATTAAAAATTTTAATTTCTTCTGCATTGTGTAATTTTTGTTTTAATTATGTTAAAAATTAGGCGTTACAATAATTGTGCAATAATTGTTATAGAGTGGAAAGATGCCCAGCCTAAGACATAATAATCTTTTTTTTTTTTTTAAAGAAAAAAAGTGAAAATAAAATTATTAATAACAGTGGTTCTAACCATTTTACAATTATCAGTGTTCAACTAGACACATCGGAAAATAGAGTCTTATTTATGGTTTATTCGAACACGCAAATCTAATATCATATCTCTAAACTCTTACGTAGAAAGATGGCCAAGTTATATGGTCCACTACTCTATTTAGTCTCTCGGGTATATATTATATACACATACATAAATTTATAAGCTACATCTTGCACTAGACTAACAATTTCAACTCAAGTAAATTAATTGTAGCCTTATAGTTAGATATCACTATCCTAGTAACCAGCAGAAAAAGTGGTGTATCATGAAATATAATCCAAGGTAGCAGCATCCTCTGTGAACAAAAAAATTTGTCACAATTCTTGGTCTTCAACTTCTGTTCTTGCAATAAAACTAGGAAATGCCAAGGAAATATCCCTACAAAACAAGGAAGAGACATACTTCAAAACTAATTCAGTCATCAAACGTACAAATTAAGATTTTCTACCGTCAACAATCACATAATCAGCACATCAACGGCCGTTGAATTGGACAGTTTAGATTTCAACGCAGATTTTGATTTTTTTAAAAATAAAAATATTGATATTAAAATTTTGGTCGTCCCATATCTCAATACAACAATTAGTAATGACTGCGTAGATTAACGACTCCAGCAACTTCAAATTCCAAATTTACAAAATGATCCACCTATGTTTTTGGAAATTCCAATTAATTGGAGAAAACCAATGTTCATGGAGAGGTTACACTTACTTTAGATATGGAAGAGTCATGTTCTTTATCAAAGATGGATGTCGAGAGACAAATGTTTTCCACTCATCTTGATCGATTTTTCCATCATCTTTTGTATCAGCATCTTTAAAAGTCTTGAGGAAGAAGGTACAATACAACTTATATTAAGAAACACTAATTTTTCAATAAGCTCTAAAATGTAATAATCATAAATAACAAGGTAAAATGTTATGAACCTTATCCACAATAGATTCTATCATGTCATCTGAAAGCACAAGATCTGATTCATGTAGAAGTGCCAATACCATTTCCTTTAACTGCAGATAAACCAATGATTATAAGCAGTGGAATTACTGATTACTAATTAAAGGGTATAATGAGACATAATAATATATATATCTACGACTTGTTGATAAGCTAATAAAATTTTGTGACAATGAAAAATAAATAAATAAAAGTTACCTCTTCTCTTTCAATGTACCCTGTTTGTCTCAGATCATACAACCTAAAAGCAACTGCAAAAATCATTACTCCCAATTCAATAAATAATAAGTTGAGCATATAATTCTTGCTTAGTATAGGAAATTCCAAAACTCAGGGAAAGGGAAAAAAAACACATTAACATGAAATCTATGTGTTAAATTGAGAATGAATCTTACATGCAATTTTGTCTTCTAAAGGTGCATTTGGATGAAAAATACCAAGGGATCGAACAAATTCACCAAACTCAATAACCCCGTTGCGCTTGACATCAAATAAGTCAAAAATCTATAAAAGGAGAAACAAAGAAATTATGTGCTAATGTGTAACAGGATGATAGATTTCACTAAAATTAAACATCAACAACAAATTTGGTATGACAAATTATAAGCTAAGAAACACTAACATACACAGCATTGACATTGACACATAGACCCCAATAATAATTTAAAAAAATAAAAGTGATTTAATACTATCATATGCACGGGTGTCGTGTAAGTATCAAATGTTGACACATGTCGAACACGAAACACGATTTTAATTTGAAGTGTCGGTGTTACATAAGTTATAATTATGTAAAGTCAGAAGGCTCAGGAAGATAGAACAAGTTTAAACATTAGAGCATGGATTAGTATATACAAACCCTGTCTGCAAAAAGATTCCTCTCGTTTCTATTCCTGAAGAGTGCTAGCTGAAATTCTTCCTGGATTTAAAGATGCATCAAAAGTAAATTTTGCAAAAGAAATTAGGCACCTAAAACGAGGACATTTTATCTAAACTGAAAAACTTTTTAAACAAACTTGAACTCACCTTATGAATAAGACCATCTTCAATAATTGAATTGCTTAACTTCATGTAGAGTTCATATAACGCTTCTACTTCACTCACAGTAACTGTGAACAAAGAAAGAAAAAAAACTTGTATTACTTAGATTTGAAGCTTTTGTAAACATATTAACTTGAAGATTAACAAATCATAGAAGCATATATATAGTCATTCATATAATTAATAAATCCAGTGATCAGGTAGAACAGAATCACAAGAATTTACCACTTAATGATGATGGATACTCACAAGGTGTCTCAGAAGCAAGAACAGTGGGATCCTCATAACCTGGAATTTTGGATTTCTTTGAAGTTGAAAAAAAGCAACCCATTCAATTGAACCACAAAATTTCTCTACAAACAATATAATATATTCATTCCACTGGGGCAAAAGTTGGACTTGAATATCTACAAAAAAAATTGTAAAATGTTTGACAAATAAATATGTCGTTGAAAATCAACTTGTGAGTGAGAATTCACCGTACAAATAAGTCACGTGGTACCAGACTTCACCGTCATTCGGCTATGCTATATAACTAATTTGGTTTATATGAATATGCCAAAGCAAAATGTAGCCTTCAAATACACGTTTGCTAACATGTGACACAACTAATATTCTAGTTTGGATAAAAAGTCAAAGCAAATGAAGTAAGAAAGAAAAAAATAGTTTCTCTTGAAGTGTTAATTTTGAAGAGAAAAACCCTAGGCAAAACAACTTTGATGTCTCAATCCATGCTCTCAAGAATCAATAACACTATATAATCCAAACAACTAGAGTTCGGATTGATTGCTCAAATTGTTACAAAATTCATTTTTCCAAATGGAAAGGGCGAATGAGAAATGGCCCAAAATTGATGTTTCTTTTCTCTATTCCTGTTTTTTTTTTTTGCTCTTTTTTGCTATTTATCGGTCTCCCGTAATAAAAATATATTAAATTAAATAAACAAGTGTTATTAAAAAATAATTAAAATTAAACTAATAGTTCGACTTAATATCTCATACTAATAAAAAAATAAATATATATTAAAATTTATAAATACAATTTAATTTAATTTGTTTTTAAAAATAATCTAAAATTTGATTTGAACAATTTTTACAAAAGAAGTTCCAAATATGTTTGATTTGTATAGTTTTTAATTTTTTAAATAATTTTTTTTAGTTTAGATGAGAACACCCATAAAATATATATAAAATATAAATATAAAAGTGGTGATATATTGACTTTAAAAATAATAAATTTTATCGCACTATTTTTTATAGAACTTATCACACTTACTCTCAAGGACCGACGTCGAAGTTCTGAGCGGTGGAGTATTATATACCTCTTTCAAATGACAAGTTGCCACATGAATAATATTAAAAAAGGATAATAATCTTTTTTATCTGTGTGGTGTATTGTTATTTAAATATTTAAAGTTATCAAAATTATAAACATATTTTTAGATGTCCATTTTGTTAATAATTTTATAAAATAAATTAATTAATAAAAAATTGTATTTCAAGATAACAAATTAAATATATTTAAAGACTAAAATAATTAATAAAAGAAACATTTAAGTTTGTTCTTATAATTTTAATACATTTAAAAATTATATTATAACAAGAGTTTAATTATTATATATTTTCAATTTAAAAATTTACATTGTCAACACATCACAATCATCTGTTTATAAGATTTTCAAAATAATTATAAAAAATATGTTATAATTTAATAATTCTAAAAACAATTCACATATATTAAAAAAAAAACATAGCGGAGGTTCATGCACAACTATAAACTGGCAAGGACTAGATACAAATACACTATATTTAATTTTTCATATACTATATAATAAAGCAATTTTCAACAAAAAATATATAATAAAGCAATGATGACAAAAATAAAAAACAATTCTTTACTCAATACACTTGCATCTCTGTGCCTACTTTTGTTGAAGCTACGTAGCTAACAAAGACAACAAAGTCTTACTTTTTTAATGTCACCATCTTTTTTCGTAGTCCCGCCCGCATCCGAAGTAAAAAGCAAATGGGACTGGCTTTATAGATATAAAACAAGGTCCATACTTTGATAGAATTCAAGCTTTTTTCCAAGTTTTTTTTTAAATTACAAAGGCTAAAATGGAAAAATCAAAAAACATGGTGGGACTCGTAAAAACGACTGAACCATATGCTTTCTCATGTGTTAACGTTTGGTGTTAATGTTTGATCACTCATATAATATCATATTAGTTATAAGGGTTGATTGGACCAAAGATAAGTTTAATTCCGTTTCAAGCATATCAATTGACTGGTTTGGTCTGATTTTAATTATTTTGTTTAAAAGTTAATTTAAAATTTTTAAAAATAATTTTGACATTTTTTTTAGGTGTGATGTCGATTGAAATTCATTTATTTTTTAAAACTCTTTAATTTATTAAAATCAATTTAATTTATGTTTAGTTCCACCTTTTGAGTATGTCAAATTAATTTTAGAGCTCTAAAATATTAAATTAATTATTTTATTAATTAACTATTTTTTTAATCAAATAAATAGAGGTACATGTTCTTCGATCGCTTAACTATTCAATCGTTGTCTCCATTAAACACTTAAGAGGTGATCGATAATGTTGAAAATCATAGATGATAATGAGAGTGGTTCACCATTAATCTTTATTCTCTCATATTTAGAATTCTAAAATGTATGTAGTTTATGATCATTCTTATTATATAGATATGTCATAATTTATATATATTACTATTGTTAATTTCCATCATAAAATTGATTTTGATAAGTCTTGTAGTCTTAACTCAATTGACAAATGCCGATATTGCTGAATTTGACGTTTTATTTTGGGTTAAAATTCGAGATCTTACAATTGTGTAAATTAACTATGGTATAATTTATCATCTCTTCTAAGATTAACAAAAAATTAATTTTGATAAGTATAATTATTATTAAGTTGAATTAATTTTAGAAGTGAAATTGATTTATCACTCAACTCACTTTCACAGGATAAATGTATACAGCATTAATTATTTTACATTAATACTAACAAATATAATCGATGCATTTGTTAGAGAACTAAAAAGTAAAATATAAATACATTGAAATTTGTGAATAATTGACTGGATCCACCACGGTCCAAATTTCCATCTAAATCCTAATCAATTTGATATATCGATATTCGATAGAATGGAACACACCACACGGTGAGTTACCATTATTCAGCAGCAATGTTGAAATAAATTTTCAACATTTATAAAGGACAAAACCAGATATATACTATAAATATACTTCAATTTTTTTTTATTACTTCGATTTAAAATGAATGAACTATAAAGATCATATTATATATGAAAAAAGGTATGAGGACCATATATAGTATAATAAAGCTTTTATACTTTTTAAGGATCTTCCAAAGCTTTAGCAATAGAGGAAATTCTAATACAGATTATGGTTTACCATTAATTAATAATTGTAAAATGTTTAAAATTCTAACATTTATAGTCATGTTTTAGAAGTATATATTAATTATTATTTTATTTTTATGATTGAAATATAAACTTAAATGGTACTTATTAAAAATAAATAAATATATATCTCATACTTTTTAGTATTAATTCACAATGAATTATTCAAAATAGATTAATTAAATATGTATTTGATATATAACGTTTTTGTCAAAAAAAATCACTCTAAACAGTTGCGATAACACTAAATTTATAATCATATATATTTTATAAAATCAATATAGATAAGTGTAATTCTATCAAAGTCACAATGATACCAAAATTACTTTACACTTTCTTGCTTTATTTTGAACGAAAAAAAAAACGAGAAAAATAGGAGAGAACAGGAAAAAAGAACGCAAAAACGAAAGAAGGCATAGTTTAGGAGAGTGCATAATAGAAAAGAGGGAATGTTAATAGAGAGATACTGACCTGTTATTAGACTTAATGGGTGCCAAAGCTGAGCTCTTGAATGAGAATCATTAAGGAGTAGTAATTTTGATTAAGGTTGAGAAATGGAAGACGAAGCTAGTGTAAGTACAAAGTACTTAGGGTAAGTAGTGTTTGGATTCGTGTCGCAAATTTATAATCAAAACAATCGTATGATAAGAATTGGTCGATCACAGTCCGATTCGAAGGCCCAAAATCTGAATTTGATTTTTTTAAATAAAAAGGGTCAAACTCCAAAAGAACACAAATAAACAAAAATTAAAGTTATTTTAAAAAATATAACCGAAATAATATTTAAATAACAAATAAAAATAATTAGTATATTTATTTCTAATTAAATAGATATACAAACTCTAATAAAAATACAAATTTAAATAATTATTCTAAACAAATTTAACCGTATCAATATTTAAATAACAAATAAAAATAAGTATACAAAATATTCTAATATTTAAATTAATATTCACATTGGAGTGCTACGATTGGTCCACGTTTTCCTCTATTTGTTGGCTCACGTTTTTGTAACGTCCATTTGACGTTAAGGACAAAAAATAAAGTTTTTGGATATTGCAGGGATGAAATTCACATAAATATTTTTCAGGGACTAAAACTGAAAACTGTTATATTTACGGGACCCAAAAACATATTTAAACATTTGGTCCACGTTTCCCTTTGTCGGTTAACGTTTTTTGTAAAGTACACTTGACGTTAAAGACCAAAAATAAATTTTTCTGATATTATAAAGATGAAATCCAAACAAATTTTTTACAGAGACAAAAACATATTTAAACCAAAATTAAAAGTTCATAAGAACGACAGTCAAAATCCTATCATCGAATACGACGAATGAGAAAAAATCAGGAATAAAATAAAAAACATGATCGATCTAAGAAGAAAAAAGATCGAATTTAACAAAAATATCATCTATTTAATTGACTTTACGATAGACATAAGACAAGACTATGATATAAATATCTATTAGAATAATTTTTCAAAATCAAGAACAAGTCTATTTGAGAATCTAATTTGATTTTGATCTTTTCTTCTGTCTATAATAAATAAATGTTACCGGTGACTCCTGGCTCCACCTCAAAGTTTTGTTTTTATTTTAAATAAAATGTTTTTGGAACACTTATTAAATAATTTAAAAAAAATTATATTAAAAATGTATTGGAAATATTGGTTTTAAATATTTAAAAGAACTTCGTTCTTTTCAATGAATTTTTCTAATTTTCTTAACAAATGCGGTTAAGGGTACTTGTTAACGTTTTATATATTCTCAAATTATAAGTTATATTGCAACATAAAATCTTTATTTACTTCTATTTTTTAGAATGAATCTCTATGTTGTTAATACAATTATAAACTTGAGAAATTATACGACCATGTATGATCATGTGTCAATTTAATATGTATTAATATATATGAATATATCGAGTCTTTAAATTAATAGTTAAATAAAAAATTATTTTCTGTCATTTAAAAAGGTATATTAAAATATTGTAGTATTTACCAAAAGTTTTGACAAATTAAAATTCAATTTTTCTAATTTTTATTATTTATAATAGTGAATATTACGTAATAGTGAATATTAAATATTTTTTACGATAAAATATATAGATAAATAGTGTGATGTTTATAAACAGTCAAATAATGTTTTTTTATGAGACAATCTTTTTAAAATTCAAAAATCGATAAATAGTTCTTTAATTCAAAAATAATAATTAATTTATTAATTTAAAAAACAAATATACATAAATAATTTAATCTATAAATATATTGTAGAAGTTCCTTATAAAATTAATTTTGAAGGAGACATATTCACCAACTTTAATTGTTTTAACAAGGCAAAATAGAAAAGTAATATAAAACTGCAGTGTATATGAGTATATATACAAAGGCGAAGCTCAGTGATATGATGGGGTGACCTTTGCTACGCAAAAAAGTAATTCTGTGTGAATAAATAAATAAATTTTTATGTTTACTTGTCCCAAATAAATTTATTTCCAAAATATCAGTAAAAGTGTAAAAAATTATCATTTGATTGGTAAATATATTTTTCTTGATTTGTCGTGAGTGTATCGATCCGTCTTCTGATACAATATTATTTATAGATTTATCGTTTATTTCTTTTTTCTCTCAATTATAAATTAACGATTTTTTGTCTTTTATAAAATCGAACCTGAAGCTTATGAGTTAAATCAACGATTCATTAAAATTTATGCTAGTTTCTAATTATACAGACGATGCACAAAAACTTAACATAATTCCTTGTTTTTTTTTGTTACAAAAGGAAAAAATACAACAAGACGAAAGGTAGACAAATAAAAAAATGTTAATTATAATAAGTGTAGGATGCACTACATATATAGTGATGTTAATTATGTGAACATTATTATTCTTTGTAATTTTAAGATGAAGTAATATACAACTTGAATTTAAGATACATTATTGTAATCTTATTAAGATGATGAATAAATATTGAAATATTTTTGTCCATACAGATAAGATGTGTTGAACTACGTTAATATTTGTGTGTGTATTTTTTAATTCTTTTTCCTGTGCAGTGTTGGTGTGTGCTCATAAAAAATTCATGGACATGTAAGTAAATTCTTAGCATATGTGCTATTTTCTACGACAAATTCAAATCTAGATATTCTGCAATTTTCTACGACGAATCCAAATCAAAGATATCCTCTTTATATTTAGTGCGTAAATTTAGTTGCAGAGTATTTGAAAAGAAACAGAAAAAAACAATATATCCCGTGATGTTTGCTTCTCATATATATATATATATATATATATATATATATATATATATATATATATATATATATATAT
>JBBPBQ010000001.1:55482983-55514899 GCA_037974755.1 Cicer yamashitae
TTTTTTTTTTAAAGAAATAGTAAGATTTCAATTCTTAACTTCTAAAAACCATTTCATTTTCTCAATTCTTCTAAAAACTTTTTTCTTAAAAAAACCATTCATTTTTTTGTCAAAAAAAATTATTTTAAAATGTTGGTGTTTTAGTAGTTATTTTTTTATAGAGTAGTTATATTTTTCTTATAAAGTAGTTATTTCTTTTTTTGTAAGTTATGACATTTTTTTTATATTGATAATTTATTGACATTTACCTTAAATTTTGATAATGGTTAAAAATAAAAAGAATAATATTAAATTTTTTTATTGCAATTTCTTTTCTTATATTGATTTTGATAATAAAACAAATATATTTATATAATAATAATAACCAATATAATAGTACATTAATATGAGCTGGCCATGAGTGTAAGTCCTCATCCTCCTATTTAGTATCTATTGAACAAGACAAACTAAAATATTTAAGTTGGATTAAATAATGATGCAAATGACAAATATTTTAATCAATAGGACCGATAAGAATATATGTCTGTTATTTTAAATTTTGAGAGTATTTTATCTTATTACTTTTGCAACTATTTGGGATAATTTTGTAGAAGGAAAATAACTCACATTTTCTTAGGGTGATTACATTTAATGTTCTTCTAAAAAATTGTGATGAAGTTCCCCGACATCTGTCACAAATTATACTATTACTGAAGTTGTTTAAATTTGTGTTCATGCAAGCTAGCTAGAGAATTGATGTTTCGTTATAATTTGATGATTTAAATATGTTTTTGATATATGTAAATATAGATGATTTTAGTTTTAGTTTCCGTAATAAAGTCGATTTAAGTTTGTATCTTGTAAAAATGTTCAATTATTTTGTAAATGTTTTATATGAAAAAACTATCATTTGTTTGAATATATATCATGTATATTCTACGAGTAAGGATGTCAATGAGATTCAGACTCAATGAGTATTCACAAAAAAAATTCACAGTGAGTAGAGTAAAAATTCGCATAATAGATATGGATACGGGGACAGATAATTGTCCGTAAAATTAAACGGGTATGGGTATGGGTGTGGTACGAGCACTATAGTACCCACTCTGCACCTGCACCAATATAAATATATTATTTATTTATTTATTATATAATATTATATTAGTATTTAGTTTAATTAATTGTTTTCTTTTATGTTTTAGCAGCTATTGATATCATTGGACCACTACAATATTTATAATCGAAAGAAAAACGTTTGTAAACTTTTTAAGAATTTGATTTTTATAAATAGGCAAATAATTGTGACTTTATTACTAGAATTATGTCTTATTAATCGCGACTTTATAATTATACCGTTGTAGGACTTGCAACTTCATAAAGTATTATTATGGATATTTGAATATCTATTGTAAAATGTGTTTATTTGAAATGTTTTGAGTTAGAAAATATTTTAGTTTATAATACTTCAATTTTAAATTTGTACCTGTTATTTTTTGTTGATTCTTAGATTAATATTTGGATTATTATTATATTGTAATTATTATATTGTAATAAAGATAGTATTTAATCCCTAGAATTCATATAGACTTATACTAACTCTATTTTAAAAATTATACTACGTATTGTTGATTCTTAGATTAATATTTGGATTATTATTATATTGTAATTATTATATTGTAATAAAGATAGTATTTAATCCATAGAATTCATATAGACTTATACTAACTCTATTTTAAAAATTATACTACGTATAGCTAAATGAATAGATATATCTATATTTAAATGAAAAATATAGATATATCTATTTTTTACTGTATAAATGGAGTATACATAATAAGTATAGAATATAGTAAATCCATAATCAAAGAAAAACTTAATAAGATTCATTAAGAATCAAAAATTGGATTTAAGATATTTGGATAATTTTTAAATTTAATCACAACAATATCATTTATTTATCTATCTATTTTAGTTAAAGTGTGGGTAATGAGTGTAGGTACGAGCACTGGTACCAAAAGGTTAAATGTACGGGTATTAAAGTTGATACCCAATAGAGTAGGAGCATGGATATGTGTATTTCTTTAAACTGCGAGTATGGAGACCGATACTATAGTACCTACTCAAATCATACCCATTGTCATCTCTATCTACAAGGGAATCTGTGTAGGACAACTGATATAAAAATAAGGTGTGATTTTTCCTCTCTTTATAATTGTGATTTATCGTTCATTGTTATTTTTGTTTCATAGTGATTGGAGATGAAATTATAAATTTATGTTTTTGTATGATACAAAATTAATGATTTTGAAAATTCAGCTTTAGACTTTTTTATGGTTTGAATTGTTGATTGATAAAATTGTTTTTAAAAAATATCAATAATTGTGAATTGTGTTTATAGTGAGTTTTCCGTTAGTTTTCTATCATTTGTTGTCTCATCAATCACAATTCTAGTTTACTTCTATTGATTGAACTATTGTAATTTTGTTTGGTTCAATCAAATTATATTATTGTGTTAAATTGTCCTTTACATGGTGCGATTAATTACAATGTCATTCGAAATACTTAGCAACTATACAATATGAATTGGCCATCTACCATCATCACGTTTTTAATAAAATTTATGTTGCTTGTTAAATAGTCACCGAAAAGTTGAGACTCTATTCTATTCTATTATAGAATCTAAGAATCATCTCAACTAACATCTTTTGTTACAACTTACATATGTGTGGTTGGTTGGCTTCCTTTGTTTCTGAATTTGAGTTTGACAGAAAAATTGCAATGATTCGAATTTTTTTTTTTAATGAAAATATCTTGAGGTATTTAATTAATATTTTAATATAATTAAAATAGGTCTTGAGATAATTATGATTATTTGGATTTTTAAACAATGTGTAAATATATAGTGGTATTCAATCAAAAAAATTTACGACTTCCCAAAAGTATTGTGGTATTGAAAATCTTTTAAATTTTAATTGATTCTTTTCAAATTTTAATAAAAATTTTAGTGAATTTTTAGTAGGAAAAATATTTTCTTACGACATGAGATTTCTACGGATTCTAATTTTGTATTTTTTTCATTTACTCTAACTCCCCCCTCCTTCCTTGATTTCCACATTTTTCTAATTTCTAACAACACTCAACTCAATTTAACTCAAATAACTATGATTCTACGACCAGATTCCACTAATCCCGCAAATCTACCCCGATTTTCCAATGTTCAAACTCTCTCAACTTCTCCACATTTTTCTCTCTCGACTCTCATATACTTTTTTCATTCTTCCCTTAGTTCATTAATGTATTTACATCTATCTCTTCTTTCTTTGTTTCTCTCCTTTCTCCTATGCTTTCTTCCCATATGACATGAATAACTTTATTGTTTTTCACCTCTATCTATTTCTACAAAAATATGTAGTTATATTTTTACTTTTAATGAATATCTAAATGATATTTTAAAAAACATTACAAATATAATATCAAAGAGTCAAAATAATTTTTTAACTTTTTATTAGGCAAACAACCTTTTTCCATAGACAATAAATTAGTAATGTCATCTTATAAATGTTAATATGACTATTAATTGTATATTATTTTACTCAAATTATATGTATGTGTATATGTAATAAGCAAAAATAAAATAAAATAGTGGAATGTGAATTTTTTAAATTACGTCAATTTTGAGATCTACTTTTAAGATCTATGCGATACTCCAGTTTGAGTGTGTGATACAATATACAGATTAGTTAATATCATGATAATGACTCTCAAAATAAAAATGAGTTGATAATTTTTTCAACACATCTTTGAAAAATTTAATTGAAATGATGATAATGATGACTAATATAATTAATCTTTATGGTATTACACATTATGATAGTAATTCTTAAAATAAAAATATATTATTAATCTACTTCTTTTAAAAAAGATATAATAGAGACGATAGCAATAAATTTCTTTTCGGACAAAAAAAAGCCATAGCAATGAAAATGTTGCATATAAGAGTGATGATCATCAAAATAGAAACATATTGCTAATTTATTCATGCATCATATAAGATTATGTTGATAAAATAATAATAATTGCATTTATTTTAAATACGTGGAATTTAATTTTGTATGAATTAATTAAAATTTTAGCAAATAAAAAAAGTTTATTGAGAGTGTTATATTAGAGAACATGTGGTAATCATTTTTCTTTAATATGCTTAAAATTAATTGAATCATTTGAAATTTTATAAATTTATATAATCTTTTAAAACCCTATAAATTATTATAATAAAAATCATTTTTAATCCAAATTATAAATCTTGATAATATTTTAAAATCTTGCAAGTTTTTTTAAAAAATCCACCAGACTTTTTTTATACAAAAATTGTCTCTTGAATTCCTAATCCAATACACCCTCTGATTTTGTGTTTTTTAAGAAAATTATAATTTTTTTCTGGGTTATTATTTAAAGTAATAGTTTTTATTTTAATTTTTTTTATTCAAATATGTACATTCAACAAAAATTGGTCATTTTATCATTTTTTATTATAAAAATTTATTAAGGATAATTTTTTATTATGGTGTCAAAATGTAATTTACAAAATCTAAAATTACGTAATTTTATCAATCTTACGGTAAACTTCAACGAAGACTATATATGTATCCTGTATACATCATATCATATATTATAATAAACTAGAGGTTTAGAAGTCTTCATTCTCTTCTAAAAAATAAAAGTCAAATTTTATGTCCAAGCTAGAGATAAATTATCCATGTTATTATATATTTCTACATGACAATTTGATACAATTGAATACACTTTGATTAGCTGGTCGTAAGCTAGGAGTTAGGTGAAAAAACAAATATATAATCTTCATGTTAATATAATTATATGTCAACTTTTATGTCCAAGCTATAGATAAATTATCCATGTTATTATATATTTCTACATGACAATGTTGATACAATTGAATACACTTTAATTAGCTGGTCGTAAGCTAGGAGTTAGGTGAAAAAACAAATATATAATCTACATGTTGATATAATTATATGTTTTGGAAGGTCCAAAGTGACTTCAACCTATTGTCTCGTAATGTTTTCGTACGGAGTTTGATTTGGTACAAGTTTTTCAAGTCAACATATTTCGTCATTCATCATACCATTTTATGCATTGAAAAATAGGCAACATCTCAAGTTGCACCCAGAAAATTTACAAAGACATATAATCCATTTCTTACACATAAATACCAAGGAATGAAAGAGAAGGTGATTATATTTAGAAAAAAAATAAAAAGAGAAAGTGATTATAAAATTAAAAGATAACTAATAGAGAAATAATAATTAAGAAAAATATAGACACGATAGAGAGAAATTTAGAGACATTGAGATTGGGACTAGGGATAGCAATTAGTAGAGTCAAAGTCGGTAATGGGTAGGTGGAGACAGATCAACTGCACATGGCTCAAATTTGATTAAGAGTATTATAAAGCTTCAAAAAATATTACTAAGAGATAAAAATTCATTCTACATTATAAGACCCAACAATAAAAAGGTCCATAATTCAGAAGAAAAAAAATGGTCTAGATTTTTTGACAAAAAAAGTTAATAAAACAAAATACAATTAGAGTTTCAATATTATTGATATTATTTACAATATAAATAAAGAATGCATCTTTTTAGGTTTTTAGTATTTTTTTTATTTATTATGAACCCAATTTTTAATATTAGAATAGACTTCCAAAATGTTTGAGACGACCCTGGTAGGACACTATACTACCCGCCCCCATACGTGGCGTTTAAAAAATATCTGTACTCGTATTTGCACTCGTACCCGTGCAATTTTACGGGTAATTATTTGTCTCATATCCATGCCAATTGTACGGGTTTTTATCCTATTCATTGTAGATTTTTTGCAAGTACCTACTATATCTGAATCTAATTGTCATCCCTAATTGGAAGAAGAACACCTAAGCTCACCCTCATTTGAGTCGTTTTTGTCAATAAGAACTTGTTTGCTTATTTAGCCCACATTTCCAAGTATCTATTTGATTTATCATTTTTAAAATAACTATTTTGTTTCTTTTATTAAAGGGCGTAAATAATTTGTGTCCTAATTGGACTTGTCTTTTTAAATATTTGGTCAAATTCATTCATTTGACGAGTCAAATTCAATTTTTTTTAAAGGTAATTTAAAAGTTAACGAGTTTAACCCGGCAAACTCAAATTTTACTGACCTTAGCAAGGTAAATCCAAATTTTTAGTTAAACTTGTATAAATAAATGAGTCCATTGATTTATTTCAAATTCGGCTCAATTTATTTGGACCCCTACTTTTATAACTAAACAATGTTCTTTTTTGTTTCTCCATCCATCATATATATTTTTAAGAACATGTATTTTTTCCCATACATGAACCTCGTCACCTACTTTGAGACGCCAACATGTGAGGTGACTCGTTTTGTTGATACTTTTATAGCCTCCTCGGTTTACCAAAGTTCAGTCTTGAACTAATTCAAAAACTTCACTAATGATTTCTTTATGTGCCTCAGAGATATCACTCTCCACTCTCATCAATCATGTCTAAAGTAAGGTTAATCAAACAAGCTTCGAAATCAAAGAAACAATGAGATGGAACAACAAGAAGAACATCTCTCAACAACAAGAACATAGGAAGCAATAACAGCCTCTATAGTTGCAGCAGTGGTCCAATATAGATTATATATGTGACAAAAAAGGAAAGGTGTTTGTTGAGATCTTAGAAGGGAATAAGGAGAACATGGAAGATAAGATGAATGAAAAAAGAAAGTCCTAACTTTAAGGAGAGGATTAAAATGATTTAGAAGAAAATTACTAATCACCGAATTACTAAACTCCATATATCACATATCCATCAAATCTATAATTTATTTAGTTTACCTAGGAATACACGTTTAGCCACACATCCTATATCCAATGCAGATTTTATATGTAAATACACACTACAGTTTTTGCCATTCCTATAAGCGGAAGAGGAAAGGTATGCATATGACCTGCTACCTCCACTCCTACGGTCTACCAAATACACCCCCCACATTTTCAAATGTTACCCAAGAAGGCATGGTATTGGGCCTGTTTACCGTTTACCAATAAGCCCATTACCCATTACTGCTACCAAGTAGTTCGGTGCATCACCATCTTCAAAACTCTAAACCCTCACTGAACCCTATCCGAATCTTCTTCTCCCAAAATCACCACCATGGCTCTCTCCAAAGCCACCTTCTTAACGCATCTCAAAGCCATAACTCAACCTCACAGACACATACGTATCCGAACACCCTCATCCCTCTACCCCCGCTTCCTCTCCTTCTCCTCCCCCGAAGAAGCCGCCGCCGAACGCCGCCGCCGAAAACGACAGATCCGCATCGATCCTCCTCTCTCCGCTCTTAACCGTAATCAACAATCACCTAATCCAAACCCTAAATCACAATCCCCACCTTACTACCTTAATCCCAGTAACCCTAAACTCCCTGAACATACTTCCGCTTTAACCGGTAACCGTCTCAACCTTCATAACCGTATTCTAACCCTAATCCGCGAAAACGATCTCGATGAAGCCGCACTCTACACTCGCCACTCCATTTATTCAAACTGCCGCCCTACAATTTTCACTATCAATGCTGTCCTCTTCGCTCTTCTCCGTCAGTCTCGTTACTCCGACCTTCTCTCCCTCCACCGGTTTATTACACAAGCCGGCGTTGTTCCGAATATCGTTACATACAATCTTATCTTCCAGACCTATCTCGATTGCCGTAAGGCTGATACTGCACTCGAGCATTTCAAGCAGTTCATCAATGATGCTCCAGTTAATCCTTCTCCGACCACTTATCGAATTCTCGTTAAAGGTTTGGTTGATAACAATAGGCTTGACCGTGCCTTGGATATTAAGGAACAAATGGATGGTAAAGGGTTTGCCTCTGACCCTCTTGTTTATCACTATTTGATGTTGGGTCATGCTAAGAATTCCGATGGCGACAGTGTTTTAAGTCTTTATGAGGATTTGAAAGGGAAGCTGGGTGGGGTCGTGGAAGATGGGGTTGTATTGGGGAGTTTGATGAAAGGGTATTTTCTTAAGGGAATGGAGAAGGAGGCTATGGGGTGTTATGAAGAGGCTTTTGTAAAGGGAAAGAAGATGAGTGATATTGCTTATAATTCAGTCCTTGATGCTCTTTCCAAGAATGGAAAGTTTGATGAGGCGTTGAAGCTGTTCGATAGGATGAGGAAGGAGCATGATCCTCCTGTTAAGTTGACTATTAATTTAGGAAGCTTTAATGTCATGGTGGATGCTTATTGTGCTGAGGGAAGGTTCAAAGAGGCAATTGAGGTTTTCATGAGCATGGGTGAGTATCGATGCAAGCCGGATACGTTGTCGTTTAATAACTTGATTGAGAAGTTGTGTAATAATGGGATGATTTTGGAAGCTGAAGATGTTTATGGAGAAATGGAGGGCAGAGGGGTGAATCCGGATGAGTTTACGTATGGTTTGTTAATGGATACTTGTTTCAAAGAGAATAGGTCTGATGATGCTTCTAACTATTTTAGAAAAATGGTGGAATCGGGCTTGAGGCCTAACTTGGCTGTTTACAATAGGTTGGTTGATGGATTGGTTAAAGTTGGGAAGATAGATGACGCAAAGTCTTTCTTTGACCTAATGGTGAAGAAGCTTAAGATGGATGTAGCAAGCTATCAGTTCATGATGAAGGTGCTGAGTGAGGAAGGAAGGTTGGATGAGGTGCTTGCGATTGTTGATATGTTGTTGGATGACAATGTGGTCGACTTTGATGAGGAATTCCAAGAGTTTGTTAAGGGGGAGTTGAGAAAAGAAGGGAGAGAAGAGGACTTGACCAAACTTATGGAGGAAAAAGAAAGGTTGAAAGCTGAAGCTAAGGCTAAAGAGGCTGAGGCAGCCGAAGCAGAAGCGGCTAAAAGAAGAGTATCAGTTGCATCAATACTTCCGTCCAAGTTTTTTGGGGATAATAAGGAAACAGAGTCAGAGAGCACTGGTGCCACTCCTTCTGAGTCAGAGTTGGCAGAGAAAACAACTGAAGCACTTGGTTCAGACGAAGGAGAGGCTAAAAGTGATAGCTCAAGTGAACAGCTAACAGCTTGAAGGTGCCACTTCATTGTGCTTTGATGAGGACCTATAATAAGTTGATGACATTTTGATGAGAAAGTATAATGCCAGAGTTTCTTTCTCAAAATAGTTTTGGATCACCATCGTATGTTACCAAATTTTCGAATCATTGTACATGTAAAGTATATTTGTTGGAAAGAATTGTGCACTTTATGATTTTCCCTAATGCTTTCTTACAAATTTAGTATAGTTCTATTCCATCTTGAACCCCCTTCAGAATTTTGGATAGGGGGTAGTCGAAGAGTTTATTTTGTTATCTCATACAGATTTTGATAAGTATGTATGATTTATTGGTGAATTGCAGTTTCGGAGGCTTTGGTTGTATCTCATTTTGTTAAGTGCTGCTGGATGAGGTATCTTTACCATGTAATTTTCTTTAAGAAGGCAATGGTAAAACAAACTGGGGAAGGTGGTGTACAACGCACGGCATTAGATGCCTTTTTGCTTTTATGCAAGGTGCTGATAGAAGATTGTGCATTACTAGGACACAAGTTAATGTTTTGGTATTAGTTCACTATATTTTTTGTATTAGCAGTTGTGGCCTGTAGGGATACACCAATATCTTATCTTTTATAGGATGCGTTTTTGTGATGGCATTTGCTTTTTCCTCTCATGTTACCAGACAATTATGCAGTATTAATGGCTCTTATTTGTTAAAATGTATGCTGATGCTATAGTACCTGTCATGCGGTAGCTGTTTTGCACACAGCATAGTTGTTCTTTCATAGTCATGCTATTGGTATTTGATAGTTTTCGTACAGCATAGTTTTTCTACAGTACAACACCGCTTTTTTTTTTTTTTTTTTTTTTTTTTTTTTTTTTGTATTAGTAGTTGTGTGGATAGCTTATCATATCTATTATAATGTGATTTTGTGATAGCAATTGCTTTTTCTTCTCATTTCTACTTAAGTTATGCAAACAATTATGCAGTATCAGTAGTTCTCAGTTGGTTAATTTTAAGACGCTGATATACAAATTTGACAATAGTTTTTAATTATTTGGTACAATTTACGAATATTAAGGTTATGCTGCCGTGTGGTAGCTGTCATAATGGTTTGCAATAGTTGTTTTTTAATAGCCATCTTTACGGAATTAACTATCATCTTCATTTTTCACTGTCTATTTCTTTTATTATTAAAGTTTTTAATGTAAAACGTAAAAATTTATGTTTTAAAAATTGAGTCATTTATATTGTATAATTAGACTTTTATACGCTCAAAATATTAGTAATGAAGCTTTCCATTTCTTTTGAGAAATGGAGAGGGTCCCTATCCATATTGGTGGTAGCTAGTAAAGTCTTGTTACATGTGATGCGTTGAGAAATGGAAAGGGTCCCTACTCATATTGGTGGTAGCCGGTAAAGTCTTGTTACATGTGATTCGTTAATAGATCAGGTACATAGCTACAAATGAAAAGCAAGAAGTGCCTCATATGACAGAAGTAAAATAATCTTACTTGGAAATAAATTAATGAAAAAAATTGGAAGTGACTTTTCAAAAAACTGCCTTCAAGTATTACAAGATATTCCCTACATCTGGCCTTGGGTCTCTTATTCAGCTTTATCCTCCAGGTTAAGATCATTTGGCCTTGGATTTTCTCAAGTGGTTTTACAAGAAATTATTCCTAAAATAGAATAGTATTTCTTTAAAATTATGCTGAGTAAATGCTTTCTTAAATTGCAAGTGAAGCGACATTGATAGGGTAGATGACACTCTTCCAAACATTTTTTAGATTTTGAACGAACCAAATTACCATAATGTCAAAGACAAATCTTACATTCAATTTATGAGATGAGTGAAATATACTTAACCAATGAACTATCATAGTTCTATAGGAATTTTTTGCTTCTACCAATTATATCTTGAAGTAACGTAATCCAATTGAATTGACGGCAAGTGGCAGCAAACTTCAGTATTCAGACCAAATACAAATTCTAGTTTCCAGTATAAAATTCTGATCAGGCAAATTATGAAAGAAGAAAATAAATCTTGTTTATTACACAGCTCAAGAAAACTGAAAAATACAATGCCCCTTTAGTGCCTTTAATCTATTACAACAAGCACAAAGTTGGTGAAATTAAACCTTAGAAGAGTGCACCAAACACAAACAATAAAAAATTCTCCTCAAATAACATGTCAGCTACAAAGATTAGGTATGCACACTCCAGCATCTGGATTCTGTTGTTCCTTCCATATTCTTCCTGTGACTCTGAGTTTCAGCTCCTTCCTATCCCCACCAGAGAAAAATAGGGCCATATTTCTTTGAATGATGAGACCATCATGGCTATCTCTGACTTTACGGTGGCTATCCCGAACACTTCGTGGCGTACCCTCCCAAATTAGTTTCCTGCCATTTCCCCCAACTTCCAGGCTATAGCTGTAGTTCCGAGCTTCGTTTTCGTCGCCCATAAAACGAAGGAATGCCATGTAAACAGGGGCCATTCCAAGCTGAAAGGCTTCGAAATGAAGGCAGAAATATTGGCCAAAACAATGAAATACCTACCAAGGAAAATAAAGTTGGCAAACAGAAGAATCAGAAGAAGTGATGGGTATATATACTGAGATAAGACTACATGTTACGGCCAGAGGGTGAGTTGATATGAAGTTGTCGTCATCCATCACTTGTCAACAGAAAAATAATATAAAATCATTTAACCAATCAAATGAGACACAAATATCGTTCAGCCATGTTAAACAGATATACAAGGAAGTCACATAAAATAAATATATAAATAAATAAACAGATGTGTTACACTTACCGTGAGCATCCATGTTGCATTCTCTACTTCGCGGGGATTTGACTTCACATAACGATGGTTAAATGTGCATCCCGTGTGCATGTCCACTTTATGATCATCCCTCAAATGAGTGACGAGGAAGGAAATATCTCCAACAACAGAACACTCTGATCCAGCATAAGGACAACTATAAGGTCTAAAATTGCATACTGTTTCATGCTTAAGCTTGCTGTAGTATGGAAAGATTTCTGGACATCCAAGGGAGTAGTACTTGCACGGTAACTCAAGTGATTCAGCCACCTTTTCTAGTGCCAGACACCTAATATCTCCAAGCTCTTGTCTACAAGTGGGACATCGGTTATGCACCCGTGTTTTGCATGTGGAACATAGTGTGTGGCCATTGTGACACTGCAAAGAAACTAATTGTCACATTTTCTCCTCCCCTTTTGGCAAATATTACACTTTTGGCGGCTTAAATCATGAAGACAAAAACTTTTTCACAACTCAAATGAAGAAATCAACACTAGTTAAATAATCAAAGACCAGCTAAAAATTTCACCGGCTTAACTTTGTGTGAGTAGTTGTAGCTACATAGCAGCGGAAGGCAAAGACATCTGAGCATAAAATTCAGCAAATCTACTAACAACCAACTCATTCCCAGACAAGTAATATGCAGCAGATTGAAATTGAAAGAAGTTCTTAGTCTACACCTTATGGTGTTGTCATTAAATAGAAATTTGTTTAATTTCAAGAACTTCTTCAAACTAACTTAGGTTATAGCTTAATAAATGGAAATGTTGCTTGAAATACACTTCTGAGTTCTGGTATACAGTGGACGGCAAAGCAAACAGATGCACACACATTCACTGATGTAATGTTTAGAGAAAAACAAATGCTTAAATTACTTTTTATAATATAATAATGTATTCACGAGTTTTTGTCATCTGTAGGTAAAGGACTATTAAACTATAAAATGTATATTTATGATTGGTAGGCCATTTTGGATTTGAAGTAATACAATACTAGTACATAATCTATTTTGAATTGATGTGCTAAGAAGTTCTGGTACAAAGAGACATCTCTCATGCGAGATTGTTCATCAAATGTGAAAAAGTTCCGGGAATTGCAGGGACACTTACTTCGAAGCTGGTTTCTTAACGAGTTAAAAAGGTTTCGGGAGTCAAAATCATTGTAAGGGTTCACTTTACTGGTCTATGGCGCATTAGGCTGAGTGCAATAGGCATGTTTCAATGGCGAGTTTTAACCTGTGTATTCATTTTGGGGTGGGCTTTTCTTTCTTTCTAAAATCTGGGAATGAAGTTTTAGCTCATTGATTTTTTTCGAATGGCTTATTAGTTAGACAAGCAAAGGGATTAGAAATCCCTTTTTGGAGCTGATGGTCAACTTTTTCTGTTGGTGTTCTTCAAGCTGTTTTTCCTGTACTTTACACAAAACATTGTACCTAAACCTACCTAGAGTTTCTGATAAAATCTATGTGCTTTTCTGTATTTCACATACATACAGGTATAATAATAATCACATAAAAACACATTGAATGAATCAGTTTCAAACAAGACAAAGCATCTAAACACATGATCCAAACTTGACATAGCCAAATTACAGACTCTGAAACTTATCCATCCTAAAGTATTTTCACAATTTATACGTCTAGAACTGGAAACACCAAGCACCTAAAGAAACTTCCAATTTGAAATCAATAAGCAGAAAAGCAAAGGGCTAAACTACAATCAGAAGCTTTTTTCCATTTCTAAATTTAACAACACAATTATTCCTCAAATTGACACCATACTAACTATCATAAATTGCAAGTATTGCCATAATCTCACAATCATATTGAATTCTGATCAATTCATATAAACCCCCCTCATCTCCAAAAAAAAAAAAATCTAAAAGCCCTTATCCACCCAACCCCCCAAAAAAATAAAATAATGAAAACCCCAAAATCTACCAAATCAATAAAACCATTAAAATAAATTAATTAAAAATAAAAACTGACCTGGTGAATTGGAGGGTACATTGAATTAGTACAAACAGGACATTCCAGCAATTCATGAACGCTTGTTGCAGGAGCAATAGCGGTGGGACCCAAAATATTATTATTATTGGTGGCTCCATTTCTATGCTTTGTTGAAGAAAACTCAGAGTGATGGTGTTGATGGATCTCATCTTCATCCATGCCATCAGAAGATGACACACACTCAATGTTATCCAACTCCATCAACACACCAAACCCTTTCTTCTCAAAATACCCACTTATCAAAGAAAAATACCCACTTATCAAAATCGTAAATTTCACCAAATTAATTACCTGGGTATGGTAATTACCCCCTTTTTCTTAATTTCCTTCCCCAAATTCTCTCCCTCTCTTTTCTCTTCCTTTACTTTCCCGGAAAATTTGAACAAGAAAATAAAAGAAGGATAGAAAGAGAAGAGCAGAAGGAAGATGGGGATGGAAATGGGTCGATAAATGGGAGGAGTTTGAGAAACCAAACTCCGTTCTGGGGAAGAACAGGTTCTTTTCTTCGTTGTCTCTCTCTTTTTTTTTCTCTCTTTCTTCTCTGTGCACAGCACGGCATAGAGAGAGAGAATGACAGGTGAACCGTTAAAATTTGGAATTTTGATATTTGATGGATCAATCCAACGGTAACTACATTTTGTCGATGTTGTTTGTTGTTCGTTTTTATATTTTTTTTTGGGTAACTTTTTTCTTTTTAGGTAACCGAATCGCAATTATAGTAAGCGTTTGAAAACGATAATCCAATTTTTGAATTTTGCTTCTGTGAAAAAATTGTAAAAGGAATAAATTAGTGAATGATATTATAATTATTTACTATAGATTAAGTAGGTATATCTAATTTTATTTATTAATATTAATTCGTTTCTACATATAAGACTGATATGTTATTGGAGAATTTTATTTGTTGTTTTTGAATTTTCAATATTATTAATTATTTTTTAATAATATCTTATTAATTACACATTTTTATGTAATCAATAATAAATATTAATTCTTTTGTAATAAAATATAAATAAAAAATTGTAGTCGTAAAATTGATGTATTTGAACTAAATATTTGACTAAATACATCAATATTTAAATTATTATTTTTATTTATATTTTATTCCATAAATAATATAATAGAAACATCAACTATTTTTCTCTCTTCAATTATAAAATTTTAAAAATAACATAAATTCTTAACAGATTTAATACGATTATCTACTTTTTTTAATTTTTGTGACTTTTTCAAGGAAATTTTATATATATAAGGACTGATATAATAATTGATGTTACTTATTTTATTCTATAAAATAAATAATTTACTTTAGAAAAATTTAATATATGTTCTTTTGTTTATCAAATTTTTAATAGTAAATAATATTCGGCATGGTGGAATTCATCAAACTATTTGACAATTTATGAAAACAAAAGTTTTCCTAAAAAAATTTAAAAAATCTCATAATTTGTCTCTTGATTTTTTTTGGTAGAGTTTTCCTAAATTGAAAAATCATATCTGAATAATTAAATTTTCCTCTCTTTTCCAAAAATTCAAAAAGATTGTTAACAAAATTATTAAAGTTCAAAACGGTAAAGTATACTTAAAAAAAATGTTGGGGTAGGGAGATTAAGTATGGGGATATAAAGTAGAATTTTCTTTCATTTTCAATCATATTCCTAATTCACATGGACCAAATTATTGCAAACTTAATGACAAAACCAAGCGGTATGTAATGGTAAGTATTCAATTCGCGTAGAATTGTCAATTGTATTGGCTAATTCTATTTAAGTTTCTTTTTTTTTTTAAAAAAAAAAATATTTATAGTTGGAGTGAGCTTTGAAGGCAATCTATTTTATGAGTTTTTATTTTTTATTTTTTATTATGACCTACTAGTATATATTAATTTATTATGTTTAATAATTCAATAACAAAAATGAAAGAAACTTGATTTAATTTTTACTTGACAAATAAATAAAATACAAAAAGAAAATAATTTTAAAACTATTTCTTGATTTAATATGTCTCATAAAAAAAATCTGCAAAGGCAACAAAACTATTAATGATAAATTTTGAACCGTAAGAAATCGTGCAAGACTTGTTAATTTGAAAGAGCCAGGCGATATATCTTAATCGCGTGGATGGAAGGCCATAATCACATGATGAATCACTACGTAGAAATTGACACCAAGAAAAGTGAGGTGTATTTAGCTCTCATTTTTCTATCACAGATTTTCTCTTATGCCACCCAATATTTTATGATTCTTTTCTCTTTTTATACCATTAAAAATATTAATTAATATCATTGGAGAAACAGACTTGTGTACAAATGATGAAGGTTATCGATATTTTAAGTATACGTGGCATGGCTTAATTTGGTAGTATTTGATAGAGCTATTATGATAGTAAATACCTAATAAAATAAACACTTTAAGAGATTAAATATATTAAGTTAACAAAAGTTGATGTGTTTGCTTAACTTTTATTAACACAAAGTTATTTATATTTAAAATTAGGGTGAGTAACAAATTTAATTAAAATGCTTAACGCACTGAATTTTGCAATGTGTAAAACTCATGAGCGCATGAAATATATATGAGATAGTTAATGTAATTTTTTTTTTTTTATGAAATAGTTCAAGTCATTTTTTAAGTTTGACTAGCGGTCTTGAACATGAATTAGGCTTTTGGAGGCATTAGAGAAACTTGTTTGTCCGTGTAAGTCTAGTATGAGGAATTGGTTTTTGTAATAGCATGCAAGAATACCTAATTTGTATCTCCGAACAAATAGGCATGTAAGAAGAAAAAAAACATTTTAAGGTGTACTAATTGCACTCAAATAATAAAAATTTATAAATACCAGATCGTTAGTTAATATCATGTACAATATATGTATTTGTATAAAATAGTAAAAATCCTAACTTTTTTTTATATAGAAAATTACTTTGGAGAATTGCAAAGACAATAAAGTTCTATTTTAATATTTTAAAATAAACCGGGTGAAATAAAATGGAATAGAATTGAATGGAATCGAAATTCTATTCTTTTTTTTTTTTACTAAAGAGGTTCTATTTAATTGTTTGGGTATTTTATGGCGGAATAGAATAAATTTATCATTCTATAGACAACAAAAAGAGTTTTCATTTTTTACATCATTATCCTGAAATAGAATAAATTTGTCATTCTATGGACAACAAAAAAAGTTATCATTTTTTACATTATTCTCCTCTTTCTCTTGCCATCGTACGAGGCTTACACAAGAAACTTGCAATTATAATGCTAAATACAAAAAAACACACCAAGTCTACAACTATATTAATTAAACACCACCAACACATACAAAAAAACAAATGATCAATACAAAGTACGATATAGTTGAATAACAAGCAGATCAGAGTGTTGTTCTTGTGTGTTAGTCTTTGAGTAACAAAAAGAATGTCAATTTATATACCTTCGAACTGAGTTCATTTCATAATAATAATAATAATATGGTGGATTCCGAATAATAATAATATTATGGTGGTGTTACAATTAGCAGGACGTGGAAAAGAGAAAGAGACGAAAAGGGGCTGGGATTTTTATCTGGAAGAAAATTAACACAAAAAAATATAAAGAACATGAACCAGCAAGCTCAATCGTTGTCCAGAGCTAGGATTTCTTGAAACAGTGCATAATAAGTGTTTTGATGTAAAAGTAGATAAGGGATAATTAAAAATTTAAGATATTAGATTTCATCCTATAAACTCCAAATTGGAGGAATGATGGAAGAGAATGAAATGGGAAGAAATGTATTCTATCATATTCCAATCTATTCCACTCTTTTTTTTTTTTAAATCCAAACAGTGGAATCTCATTTCATACCCACTCAATTCCATCTTATTCCATCGATCCAAACATAGCCTAAAGGACGAACGGGAATTATATAGTGATATACATTTTTGGTTTCTTCCACAAGTGTTGCCCCAAAACTACATAAATGAATACGGTATTTTCACATTTAAAAGAGGTATGTGACATTTAGTTTACCTCACTATGATTTGTGCTTATGAGACTAATCACAGGAGGTCATTCTTGAACTACTCTTATATAGTACATTGATTTCGACCCAATTCACATGACATGAGGCATCTGAATCTAACCCTTTATATTATTTTTAACAAATGTATCAACTAGTTATTATGTACAAAGATAACTACAATAATAAATATCACCAACGGATTTTATTACATGCTGGCAACAATGGAAGAAAGTTCTGTCTCTGCTTCTTGATCTCCACCAGAAACCTCCATGATCTATAATACAGAAGAAAAAACACATGATTAGGAGTTAATTTGATAGCACTAGCAAAAACAACATTCATGTCATTGCAAATTGGACGCACCTCCGAATCGTTCTTCTCCTCGGAAAGATAACGATCCAACGCACCCCTACCATGAAGGATTTTAGCGCCTCTCACACAACCCTCACCTCCAACAGAGTCTTCATCAACAACGACAGCATCTATAACATCGTCGCCTGTTCTGATATCGGGAATCTGCACAAAATTTGACTTAATCAAGAAATCACATTTTAGGACATGGTTTATTTTTACAAGACATTTAAAGACTCTCACAATCTCCTAGATACTCCACCGTCCCATATTAAGTATAATAACTTTGTTATAACTACAACTAATTTCAAGGTAAAATAATCTTTTGTAGAATAAAATGTCCTTAGTATAGTGGAAGTTAGGTGACAGAATAATTAATATAGGACAGTTGACATACAAATTAATAAGAAATTATTGATTTTTTTTTTTTTGATATTCCAATGTGACAAACTATTTGAGATATACAAATATTCCAAAAGGACACTTAAATATGAGGAGGAGGAAGTAATAATTAATCTAGTTAATCGATGCCCTGCTTCAAAGATTGGTAACATGGGTGAAGTTTTGAATGTCTATTCTGTGTTATTCAATATTTAAATAAAAATTAAATAGAGGTTAGCACATAGGTGTGTCATTAATATTATGGTTAACTACGCCTTTGATGTTAAGCACCCCCTCTGATCCCAGAGGCAACACCTTTCACTCCATCATCCATGTCACGCTATGAACAAATTATTCATCTGAAGAAAATAAAAAAGCATACCTCAAACATGGAATCTACCAAAACACTCTCTAATATTGCTCGTAGGCCCCGAGCACCGGTATTTTTAGATATTGCTTTTCTTGCAATTGATCTGAGTGCGCTTTCTGTATAATGAAGCTTTACCTGAAAACGATGTACACAAGATATTGTTGTCAGAACAGCCATTTCTAATTCTATCCCAAGAAAGTCTATGCCAACAATACAAAATCTAAATGACCAACAAATTCAACTATTCTTTTTATTTGGTTATGGATCGAGATATAATGGTAGGTTTTGCTATTGTTGCTTTTCGTGCTTAAACCATGGAGAGAAAACTTGTCAGCAGTAAAATATACAAGGAATGAGGAGACTTGTGGAAACTTACTCCATTCATTTGGAACATCTTCTTGTATTGCTTCCCCAAAGCATTCTTCGGTTCTGTGAAGACCTAGAGAAATTAAAGGCATCAGGTAGCAAGAAAAATGACTTTTTAAAGTTTTAAAACAACGCACTACTTCACTCAGGTGTGTTGTGAACATAGCCAAATGTAAAAAACATTACAAGTAAAAAGTTGAGTGACCAATATAGACTACCTGAATGAGTTGATTTTCAGTTAAGGCTGAGAGACTGACAAGAATAGGAAACCGTCCAACAAATTCAGGTATTAAACCATATGCGATAAGATCACTGCTTTCAACCTGTCAAAAATAATGATTTTCAATGTACAGATCCAACTTGAAATTAGTTGGTTTGTTAAAGCCAGTACCCTTACGAGATTGATGACAAGAAACTTACAGTTCCTAATAATGATGATGCAATAGCACCATCTGTGACACCTCCGGCCCTCATCTTTGCGCGTACAGGTGCTCCAAATCCGATAGAAGAATCTTGGCGCCTGAAAGAAGATCAACAGACTCTCTAGTTACAGAAACACTGCATATACCATATTATAACATAGGTACTATGAAATTTTCAGGATTTGTTCAACCTTTCTGAAATTGTTTTCTCTAAGTCAATGAAGGCTCCTCCACAAATGAAAAGTATATTCTTTGTGTCAATCTGTGAAAAGACACAGATGGCACAACACTTATAAAAAAAACGAAAACAGTAGACGGCTCATTGCAATGTAGAAGAATACCAGAAATGAAATGCAACCAATCCAGAGTGTTCAGATACATATAAATATAAACAAACTGGAAGAAGAGAGATAAGGCTAAAGAGTACAAAAAAGATCAACCAAGCTTACTTAAAGGTTTAAACAATGAACATTCTTAAAAATATTTAAATATGATTGCACCCACATACAAATTCCGTAAATATACCTGATAACCTCAACAGGCTACAAGCAATTAAAGATATAAAATTGTAAGGTATAAAGAATAATGTACACATACCTGAATATTGTCACCTCTTGGATGCTTTCGGGCTCCCTTCTCAGGAACATTGACAACCTGGGTTGAAAAGAATGCTACAAGATCAGCATAAATGGACTGCCAAAAATACTAAAATAAAAATAATAATTGAGCACTTCAACTGTCTTAGACTTTGCTGTTTCGTCGTCATGTTAGAAGCAGTTTCATAAAACTCTAAGTCCAGTTGTCTAGTTTTTTGGGCTTTAGTAATTATGAAAAGAACTAACCGTTCCCTCAAGCATCTTCAGTAATGCCTGCTGAACACCTTCACCAGAGACATCTCTACTGATATTAAGGCTCTCAGCCTGATACGTAAAGAAGTGATTTAGAACAGTGGACAAATACATAGTTGGAAGAGGAAATGGAAATCATAATGAGGAACCTTTTTGGTAATCTTGTCAACTTCATCAATGTAAACAATGCCTTGCTGTGCAGCTGCCACATTATAATCTGCAGCCTGAAATAAATTTATGCAACTTTGATTCAGACTACAATTTGTTATGCTATGTTTGCTAATTTATGTTTATTTCATTGAATAGCCGTTAGTACCATGATTTGATGAAAGAAACACCAATATTTTTTTACGATTGATAAATCATGGAGAGAGAGAAACATATTACAAAATTTAAAATGCAGGGAGCAGACAGAAGAAAATGGTTCTTAACAACAAATTGTTTGCAATAGCATTCATAAGTACGAGTCTACATTCAATGCTATGCCATAAAAATATAAGAATTGAACCCCTATGTTCTTCACAAGGTTGAATCACACATTATACCTATGAAGCACGGATACTAACACAGACACCGGACACTGGTAATAACTTGAGAAAATGAATTATTTGAATGTAATTAATGTTTCGATGTCGGACACGCCTTCGATCAGAAGTGTCCGTGCTACAAAGCATTATACCCTTTAAACCCAGTTAATGTTTCGCATATAAGTAGATCTGAAAGCTATTTGTCATGGGTATTGGATAAGGCTTAAAAACATTAAAAAGCAAAGAATTAATACCAATCTAATTTTCCATAAAAATTTACATTTTTTTGTTCAAATAACAAAAAAAAAAACTCAGAGATTGGATACAGTATCATGGGTCTTGTTTGGGTTGTCTAAAGAATCCCCACATTACATTACATTAATGTAAAAAAATAACATAGTTGTTACTCTTCAAAGTATTTACCGAGAGGAGCTTGTATAATATGGACTCCACATCTTCTCCAACATAACCAGCCTGCCAAAGGTGATGCTAGAGTTAGACCTTTAACACAAACATGCAGATGCAGCTTTAACATAACATAAACTAAGATGAAAATGACATATAAACGTAAAAATACATACTGAGTAAGTGTCTTATAAATTCCAACCACCGAGAAAAGGAAACAAAAGAATTCCCCAAGGTACCTAAGGTGCTGTTTAGCTTGATAACAAAATGTTTCTGATATATATCTTAATTTATTTTCATTTAGCATTTTCATAAAATACATGAGATTAGAGGATGGCAATGGCATCGATATTTGCATTTTTCTTCCTTTTTTGTTCGTAGAAAGTTACAACCTATGTGGAGCTTTACAAGTCATGTAACAGAAAGAGAAAAAAAACTGCAAACAAAAAATTGTATTTCCTCTTTCCATTCCAATTCTTTATTGTATGTATTTTTAACATATGCTTAATCAGAAAACAAGAATAAAGCCAGCCTTCTAACTTGCCTGAGTGAGTGTAGTTGCATCTGCAATAACAAAGGGAACATTTACAAACCGAGCCAAGGTTTTGGCAAGTAATGTCTTCCCTGTCCTTGAAACAACATCAAAGAAAAACAAGTTAAACTGGTTGCCAGGAGAAACGACACATTACCAACTTTTTCAAAGAAATGATGATGGAAAAAGCAAAAGTCCTAAACTTGATTGCCCGGCCCCAAAATTGACAAATTCACGGTAGAATGTGAAACCAATGCTCAGCATAAAATGCAACATACTAGTGCAACAAAACGAAACTAGGCCGCTGACAGCCAACTGAATCCATTAGAACAATTCTTGATTCAAAGAACATAAGCATCAACATTAACATCTTATAACACTTACAAATGGCAACACATCACCAAAAGTACAAACTCGAGAGCGTAGAAGGTAAAAACTAGTTTACCTGATCCTGTTGGCCCCATCAAAAGGATATTGCTTTTCTCAAGTTCAACTCTATCATCATCAACATCATCAGCTTTACCATCATTACTTGAATCTCCTGCAGGCCTAACATTCCAAATAGTAAGAACATGGAAAAGCAATATCTACTATCTAAATACAATTTTAGAGTTTAAACAAAACAAAAAAAGACAATCACTTTACATTATCAACAAAAAGAAAAAGTGTGTGCATGTGCATGCTGAAGTAATATACCAACCACATAGACTTGGGTGAAGATTCATGAAAGATTCTCTTATAATGATTATAAACTGCCACAGAAAGCACCTACAAATTCAATTAAGGCAACATCCATCAACCAAAGAGTTTAACAAAAACCTTCATCAATCACACAAAACCATTGAAAAAAAAAAGTGACAAACCTTCTTGGCCCTCTCTTGTCCAATTACATATTTATCAAGCCCTTTACAAATCTCCTTAGGAGTAGGAAAACTACCTCCCAAATTGGACCCACCCCAACACCCATCTTTGGAATTCACCGAATCACCACCACCGGAGCTAGCACCGCCACCAGCTCCACCACCACCGCCAGAAACATCATAATTAGAATTTCCCGGGCGAACAACAATTCCACCACCAGACCAAACTTCAGGAGGATCCCCAAATGAAGAAACAAGAACCCTATAGGCGGTTCTATCATAGGGAACATGGTTATTAGGGTTAGGATTGGGTGTGGTGGGGTCTTGGATATAATTGGTGGTGGTAGTAGAATTACCGTTTTGGGTTTGGGTGAAATCGCCGCGGAGAGAAAGGGGTTTGAAGGACGTGAAGTGATAAGGGGTGTTGATTAAGGGTGTGCGTGAAGGATAGTGAGAGTTACCAGCATGTGTGTAGTTGAAAGCGAAGTACCTTAATTGGGACAAAGCAAGGGTTGCTTTTTCTTTGTAGTTTGAAGGTTTTGATCGAAACGCAGCAGCAGCAGCCATGGAATGAGGTTGATTTTGATTTGATTTTTCTTTAGGGTGTAGGATTTAAGTGAGAAGTTGGGATTTTAAGACATTGATTCGTAGTAGTGAGTTGTTGTTGTATTGTAAGAGAAGAGAGGGTATGGAGTGAATATATTAGTAATAGTTTTATCTATGGTGTTGTGTTGTGTGTGGATGAATGGAAAGAAAGTAATCCTCGAATTTGTTGTGTCTTGAGCAAGGAGACTTGTTTGTCTTATTCAGCGAATCGAGTTTGTGTTGTGGGGATGGATGGAAATGGAACTCTTTTTTTCAGGTTTTTATTTTATTTTATCTTTCCACGTTTGTTCATTTTACAGTGGTTCATGTGCAAAGTGCAACGCCACGCCACAAACACCTCAATATCTTCTTCGCTTTCATTTTTTTTTTTTGGTCAATTTCTTCGCTTTAATTAAACCGCTACCAATTAAATCCATAGCTTAGAGACTGTTTTCTAATTATTTATTTTTTCCGAGAATTTATAACATTTTTGAAAATGGTAGTTCATGTAATGTTTGAGTTTATATATATAGTGTATCATTTTTCTTCATTTGTATTTTTATTATTTTGACTAAAAAATACAAATATTATTTTTTAAAATTTGTGTAATTTTATATTTATTAATTAATTTAAATGTTAAGTTTACCAAAACTTCAAATTCAATTGTTTATTTAATTAATTTATTCACTATTGATTACTTTAAACAATATATCAACTTAGTATTTTTTTTTTTACGATTTCATTAGCGGAGATTATTAATAAATTTTATTAATTAATATTTATAATTTTAAAGATCAAAATAATAAATAATTATTTTTCTTGTTTTTCTTTTGATCTATAGAAATCAATGTAAATAACATAAAATAAACGTATTAAAATTCTCATATCTTTGCCTTGGAATCAATTTAACAATGTTTAAAAACCTCGTTTGTATTGTTGAAATATTAAGTGTCTGCATTTCCAATTTTTTATAATTAGAAATTGTATTTGGGGTCATGTTATTTACAATGTTAATATTTATGGAATTGGTTACCTAGTTGTCTAGCTATCTTTCTTCCTTTGTTAGAGATGAATAATTTAGGATAATTTTTGGTTTATAATCACCCCTTTAAATCATTATTTTTTATCTAAATAAATGTCTTACATATGAATTTAGTATTTCTTTTCTTTTTGTGATTTTTCGTCTGGTTGTGACATTTTTTTTTTGTTTTTCTGTCTTTGTGCGTTGCTCTTTGGTTTTATTGTTTAGGTGCAGTGTTTGTTTTGATTCTGATTGACATAGTTGTTTTAATCAGTTACAAATTTCAATCGATGATTTTGACAGCGTTAACGTTCTAGATCCAAAGGCATATGTATCTCGGACACTTAAATCTTGTCATATTTGTAGACATGTTGTTATTTTGTGTTATGTTATGGTTTTACGCTTTTAACTTGAGTGTTGTGAGTTTGTTCACAAATTCATTCTTTTTATTTTTAACAAATTTGAATTTATATTGTATCAATGTATTTTACAATTTGAATAGATGAATACGTTTCTTTTAATAAAAAAAATGAAATTTGATAACTCTAAAGTGATAAGTTGGTAAAGTGGATGAATCAATGATTAATATTATAAAAAATTAATTTGATACAAAAATAAAAACATGTCGTAAACATCTTAAAACTTACTGAAATATAATAATTTTATGATTTTGATAATGAAATCTAATTTGAAGAATTAAGATTTATTTGATAATTTAATAATAAAATTAAAATGAAAATATATAATATTAAGTTAATCACATTTAAGTTTTATTTAATGTGTGCATTTCTTGTATAATAATATTAACTATACATATTAATGTGTAGATAAAAAATTTACTGAATGATGATTAAAGTAACTTTAAAATAAAATCTTAACTATGATTGAATTATATATTTATGATTTTACAGCAAAAAAAAATAGAATTTAAATAATTCCAAAGACAATTTTCTTTGATTTGCGCGTATCGCGAAAATTCTAACAACCGAGGCTGAATATAAACAATACTACAAAGGAGCAATAATATTAACCATGATGATAGTCTATTAACTACTTGAGGAAAAAACCACCGAAAAGAGGAATGTTCTATAACTCGCAAGAGTCTTACACTCCAAATATTTTATATACTCCAAGTAAATTCCCCTTTTTATACTTAATGTTGATAAAATTTTATATTGGTTCATACCGTAAATTTCTCTTTTTTTTCAATATTAATGAAAGCAATGAAGACCTTTTCTTTTGGAAGAGAATTCAGATGCTTAGATGTCACTAATACCTGTATTTTGTAATATAAAATTCACTACTAATTATATTTTAAGTTTATATTGAAAATATTTTTCCTCTATTTTATTTATCTCTCAATTGACCTCCATTAAGACCATCATCTCATGGGACCAAAGGATTAGGACCAAAAAAGACTCACCCTTCGATTATTTTGATAAATTAAACTCGTCAACTATTATCAAATCAATGCTCTCTATTCACTCAAACATTCTTTTGAAGATTTTCCCCCATTTAAAATGATTCAGATTTATTTATTCTCCGCAGAAAGAGAAAGAAGGTTGTCCTCCAAAAACTGTAGAGAAGAAGAAAGGAAAATTCGACAACAACTAAGGTCAAATGAAATTATAGAACTACAAGCAGAAAAAATGCTTAACAAAGATCTACAACATTCACAGCCTTCAATCATACTCACTAGAGAAAGAGTATAACCAGCTAATCGATTTACAAGGAACCACGAAAACGGTTATCCTATCCTTTATATTTTGTCTTGAAGTGTCTTGTAGACTAATCTGATTTTCTTCACAACAAAACTTGGAGGAAAAAAGGAAGCCTTTAACTGTAGAAAAGACTCCAGCTACAAACAACAACATGCTTCCTTTTTTTTATCCAAAATTTACCTTCATGTTCTCCTTCCAGAGCCAGTCCTCAAAAAGGATATGAGCTATATGCTCAATACCAAAAATAAGTTGTTAGCCACATGTTATGTTCTTCATAGCTTTGCCATCAGCCTTAATTTCATCATCTAGATACGTATCTGTCAGTAGTCTGAACCTGATAGTGCATTAGATTAAAGAAAATTTAGCAATGGTGAATTCTATCACAATTCAAGACTTACTGGAAAAGCTCTAGTCAAGCAATTAGCAATGGTAATAATGCACCATTATATCACAATCTGAAGCAATCTTACTGGAAAGGTTCCCTCAATTGAAAAACTATGTGACCAGATATTTGCATGCATAAGCTTGCAATTGGATAATGTAATAAGCATGCATCATTAAGAAATTCAATTATTGATTAATCAATAGTCAATACCCGATGCAGAGTTTGGTAATAATTTAAAATATAACTATCACAAGACATAACTACCACAGAGAGAAAGGATTTTCAGTAGTCTCAATAATAAAATAAATTCCTAAAATATTAGTAGAAGACATTTAAACTGTTCTAACACAGTCAAAAAACTTGGATAATGTTGAAACGTCAAATAAGTAAACAAACTATCAAACCACACTCAATGTTTTATAAATCACCTAGGCTTCGATTATCAAGAAAGATTACCTGAGTTGCATAAGATGAACTTGAAGCCAAAAACTTAAGAAAATCATTCTTCTTTTTATTGAAATTGAACTTTGCCATGTCCAACAACGCCCTTTCCCTTTTTAAATCGTCCAAAATCTTTTCTTTCTTCCATTGGACATCTTTCATTTGCCTCTCAATTTCAATTTGGTCATCAAGCCCCACTGCTCTTTCGGGTCTGGGGAATCTCACATCAACATCTTCCCTGCAGGCCCCAACAGTTTTTATTTTCAATTCACATATATGATGATTGTAATCTTCTGGAAACAAGTTACAACAAACAGAAATTTGATGTTTCTAAAATGAAGCTTATATTTTTTAAAGTATTTTTAAACATATTTAAAAACAATAAAAATCGGTAACCACAATATCAATGAACCTACAAAATATTAATTTCACAAGTTTCAATGATTATTCATTGAGGTTCCATTTCGGACAGTAACATATCAAGACTTACATAGTTCATATTGTACAAGTTGATATACAAGTTTTAGTAAAAGATTGAGATAACTGGCATTGTCAGACCATATTTTGAATAGCATTCTTCTGGTAAACTGCAGTTACTCTGGCAAAACTGCTTCATGAGAGATTAATGAAAAGATTTCTACAGGATACAATTACAAGAATGATTATTCTCAGATTCTCCCATTAATATATATCCTTCTTTCTTGTAAAAGTGGAAACATTTAAGTTATTTCCATTCACACGATGGCAAAGTTTTAAGCCTGTCATAATTTTCAGAAGATACTAAAAATGAGAAAATACATAATTTATAAATAAATCTGCTGTTCATATTATTACCTATTCCCCAAGGAAAATACACCACAACTCCTAACCATTCCTCCATCTAAAGAAAGAGCTCCATCACTTATGCAAGGAAGTGCTTGTATCATTTCAGCCCTTGTCTTATATACTTGTAGACGAGAAAAGAGATTATAAAACAGAGTTTCTCTGAGACCATAACCACTATGCGTTACACAAAATAGGTTCCAGCTGTCTATATTAATCATATTCACAGCAAACCCCATAAATCCAGCCGGACACTCCCCATTGGGCAATCTTGGGTTTAAAATGTCCAACTTCCGTTGTGAGTCATCAACCACAAATTTACCAGCATAAGGCCTAAAACAAAATAAGGAAAAACTTTAAAAACAATGATTTATCCACAGCCACAAATAAAAGACAAAAACCAGATTCTTATAGTCATGCCTTAGAGATTCAAGACATATCACTAGAAATCGACCATCCAAAGGCCTTCCAATTGTGGCACCTAGCCCATGAAGACCACAACTTTTATTTATGCATCCTTCTCTATCATACATTTCAAGAGCACTAACTCCTTCATAAGTTCTACAAACAATTGCCAGCATAGTGTCCACTCCTAGATACTCTGAGAAAAGTCTGCATTGCAAATAAGTAGAGTGAAACTACCTGCATGTATGCTTACATATTCATAGATATTAACAATGTCGAAAAAATAAATTATTTTTCCTCTTGCTTAAAGATAATGTGACAGAGACCAAAGAAACAAAGAAGCTATTACAAAGTTGAAACGGGTGCTTGATTTTGCAAACCAAAAAGAAAACATCTATACAAAAAGTACCTGCTAAGATTGTCATCCTCAACTTTTCCCAGCATAGCAACAATACCTACAACATCCTTTGATAGTGTAAGAAGAGAAGCCTGCGCTCCATGACGAGTCTTCACCTGGCACAAAATACCAGCAGCAGTTTTTTCGTGCTGCAATATTTGTTTATTTACCTCCTCCTCGGTTGTACTGTGGGAATCGTCGACAGTACCGGTCTTGGGCGTGCTTGAAGATTTTGATTTCCCAATAGTAACTATGAATAAGAAAGGGGGAAAAAACATAAAACACAACTACTTTTTGTTGATAGAGAACTACTCCATCATTTCATATAAAAAATGAAGAGTGGCAATTTGAAGTTTATTGCATCCTTAATCGTGAATAGTAGACAGTAACCCTTCAGGTATACACTTCCATTTTCAATCTGTACATACATATTGAAGCATATTAACAATGCCCCATCTTAGAATTTGGGGTTGACCTATTTCAACCTCCAAAGCTAACTCAAGAGGTGAGGATAAGTATTGTAAGAATTGTCCATATCTCCTGTTGATGGGAGATCTCAACACCCATAAACTTTATAATCAAAATATTTATGTTTGAACAAACAGATAAAACTTGTGCAACCATCAAAATCAAGGAAGCTTAAACCATTGATTCAGTGGGATGCACTTTAAAGAACCGGATTGTCAACACATTTCATGGTGAGTAGCTTCTTATCCACTTACCAAACAAAGAAGAAAAGCTACCATAAAAAGTACAAACAATTTACCTTGCAAATGAAGACTAGAGTCGTCTAATTTGCTTTTTTCAATGTTCAGAAGATTCAGCCTGTCCTCGTGCTGCTTAATTTTTATCCCTAGCGTATGTAGATCATCTTGTAGTTTCTACAAATATTATTTAGGTGTAAGTTAATATTGTACAAATCATCATCTCTCATTTGAAATCCTGAAACTTAAAAAAAAAGTATGTCTATATATTATACACACACATGCAGCGAAACAGAAGCAACCTTTTCAGTTTATAAAAACAAAACAAAATATAAGAGCATCTCCAATGCAAGAAAGTTAAGAATGTCAAATAGGTGGGCAATATCTTGCCACATAATATAAGAACACTTCACTCCAATGGTAGAAAGTTAAGAACAACTTTTGCAGCAAAAAAGTGAAAGTTGCATACGAACAAGATAGACACAATGATATTAAGAACACTGCAAGAACATGTTCTTTTGAGGGGTACCGTTCCTACATGTGGCACATAGCCACGTACTCTAATATAAAAACTCATTAATATTATATTTAATAATCGCAAGAACATGAATCGAAGATGCTCTAAGCAACCTGGGAGTGTCGGATGATGTTTTCTGCTTTAATAAACTCTCCATTTTGCACATTTTCCTTCGTTTCCGTGCAGTTTTCATTCAAATCCACTGGCACCAATGCTGAGGACCCTTGGACAGACAGTGCCTTTGTATGAACCAAATGCTGCACAAGAAGAACTTATTCACACAATAAATACAGATATTGGTACCACACACGGAAAAATAAATAATTACTAGCTACTATACTACTTCAGCAGGTAGATTTCCCAAAAAGCCTGTCCACCCCCAAACAAATGAGCATCATCCAGTCTTCAATAAAAGAAGGATTTGGAAGTTTAAACACATAGAATCGTGTTATCGATGTGTGTATAAATTTCTTATTCACTTTATTCATCGTTTCACCCACTTTTTTTAAAAATTTAATTGTTTCCATGAAAAGTATAATGATCACGAAAACCATGACAAATTTCAAATAAAGGTAAAATGGGGGAAATTAATTTTCAGCAGTATAAGGTTAGCAGGGGAAAGGGGTAAGTAACGAAAAAAAAAGCCATCAAATCATATAATATATATGCATTTTAGGTAGCATATATTTAATTATAATATGATACTTGTTCCCGCAGTTCTAATGGCTTGTAAGCGTAATCAATATGACTCCAAACAAAATTCTATCATAAAAGATCCCTCTCTCACATGCAACATCACATAGTAACTCCAATGCAAGTGGAAAAAAAATGTAGGTTATATCATTATATGAAAGGAATTTAATTTTCTTGTTTTATTACCATACGCGAAGAACAGCTATATACCCTAAATTAAGTTACAACGGAGTAACTTAAAATTGCTAATTCCGAAACAAAATTCTCCGATTGAAAAATTCGTAAGCCCTTTCAAAACTTCGAAAATTGAAAACATAGATTTTGAACCGAAAGAGTTAATGAAAAGAATTTCACAGTAAATTACGAAGAGTTTCGACAGTGAAGCAAGAAACGAGAAGAGAGAAAAATGCAGAGAAAAAACTGACCTGGTTGTTGCTGCTATTGTTGGGTGGTTGAAACATGACTCAGTGAGTTAGAGCTACGAGTCTGTGGAATGTGAAATTTTGGAGATGAATAGGGCCAAGTGAGTAAAATGAAGAATATGAGCGTGTGTGTGTGTGTGACTCAATGAATGACTCAACACTTTGGAATCTGAATCCCTCGCATTCGCAACTTACGTATTTGCTGCGGTCACAAATCCGTACCACTTGATCAGAATCCTACGATTAGTTTTTTAATTTGTAAATTCAAATACAAATCATTACGTAATATGATTAAGATCTGACGGTCCATACGGTTTCAGTGCATGTATTTCCAACCGCAGGGAGTCTCAAACCCATGCGTTTTTTATCCAAAAAAACACGATGACTGTGTACTTGAATTAACAAAAAGAAAAAACGCCGTTGCCGGGGATCGAACCCGGGTCACCCGCGTGACAGGCGGGAATACTTACCACTATACTACAACGACCCATTTGTGACTTTAAATTTACGTTTATAATATAACAAAATAGTACATTTCATATATTACTTTAAATAACTTTCAATTTAATCGATTAATCTACCCTTATGTTTTAAGGGATAGTTTTGGTGTAACTTTTCTCTTTTCATTTATCATTTTATTCTTTTTATTTAATTGAATAACATAATATTTTAAATATACTTCTATGTAAAAGAATAACAAATTTTTGTGTAATATTTTTTCTTCTAATTTACCCAGCATTTAAACATTTTTATGTTCAATTTTAGTTTCTCTAACCAATTTAAATTAAACAAATGAGTGTCTATGTACACATTTAATTTTTTTTTTTTTTTTTTATATT
>JBBPBQ010000001.1:55514989-55557378 GCA_037974755.1 Cicer yamashitae
TATATTTGTGCTATGAAATTCTAAACCTTGGCACTACTCAAACTCGTCTAAGATGCTGCTTGTACTAATTATTTTTATGATTTAAGTTGGAAAATTTAGTTTACTTTATAATTATAGTAGTTGTTTTTGTAACTTTTTATAAATTATTTCATCAAGGTTTTTTATAATAGACATTTAAGTTATAATTTAGTCAATGAAATAAATTTTATAAATCAATTTTGATTGACCTTATAAACTCTTATATTCTTAAGAAGCTCCGCTACTTACTATACAAACATCGTACACAAAAAAGTATTGGAAATAAAGGGTGATGATATAGAGATTTATTTAGAAGCTTTTAGAGTAAGACACAATATTTATCTTTAATGCATATGATTTTTATTATTCATCTATTATAAAACAGTTGTATAATTATTTAATTAATTAATCCTTTCAACAAATTTGCAAGAGAGATGTATTTGGCTTGCTAACAACCACAATCATATAAGAACTTTCATTTGAAGGTTTCGATTATCTCATATGAAGAGGGACATAATACATTAATTTAATACATTATCTCATATGAAGAGGGACATAATACATTAATTTATATATGGATAAACACATTTTTATTTGCAGTTTAATATCATATTTATATCAAATACTGTTTTGTCGAAAGTTTCTATTGCATATAAAGGTCATTTGTTGATTAAGAATAATGAGTTAAATAGTTAAGTGATAAAAAGAGAGAAAATTCAATCTACCTCCAACATAATAAACTAGCAATTTTTTTTTATATGTGCTTAAGATACAATAAAAAAAATGTTGAAAATAATATGTTTAAATATTTTTAAAATATTTTTATTTAGATTTATATTTAAATTTAAATATATTTAAGATTTAAAATAAATATAATTAGAACAACAAACACTTCTGTTCTGTGTGTGTAGTGGTTTGGCAATCTTTTCTCAATTCTTAAAGTGGTCAATAGTGGGACCATGGTTAATTGATTGAGTATCCAAAAAAAATGGACAGTGTAGCCTATAGGGTACATGGCGTGCGAGCAAGGGTACATTCAAGCTCGTGAGTCGTGACCTACTTGTGAGTCTCATGAACAAAGAACTCGGCAAAATAGGCTTATTTTTCTTTTGAAAAACATAAGGTTTATTTTTCTTTGCCCATTTTTTATATTTAAATATTTTTGATTTCTAATGTTTTTTGTCCATAAGCAAAATGATAAAAGTTATTTGAAATTCGCAAGTTCAAATTAATAATATTTATATTTATTAGTTGAGTTAAATTTTATTGACAATTTAATATTTTTATATTACTATTGTTTATGGTGCATTGACTCAGAATTGACTTTATAAGATTTGCTACATATTGTGGTAAAAAATAAGTGAAACTTTATGAAAGACAAAAGTCAAATAATAATTGTAAAGGTTTTTTTCAGTTTTTATATAATGCACAAGAAAAACAGTGTTGCCTCATGCATAATTATTTTTTTTCACTATTAAATTAATACATTCAATCATATCTTATTTGATTTAATGGTGAAATTTGTTGATAAAAAATTATATTAATATATAATTCAATTATCATTTTCTGTCAAGTTGGAAAATCTTAATTGACTATATAAAAAAAATACAAATTTTAATTGCCTAAAAGAATTTTAAAAACATAAATTTTGATGGGCATTTTACATTCAAGGCTTGTGAATAAAAGAAACAAAAATCAATGGTTGGTTGTCCTACACAAGTGCTAGCTAGTACTTGTATAATTACCCTTGTTTTTGTTGGAATTTTTACCCTTAATTTTTTCAAATAAAACGTAGATAATGTAAATATATTTGTCAAGGGTAAATTAAAAATTTTATTTTAAACAAAACGGCTGATATTAAGAAATATTAAGAAATATATCAATAAGATATCTCATATAATTAATATTTTAAAGTTTTGAATGAATATACGATATTCAATCCATTTATAATTGTTTTTGTCAAATATAATGATTCATGAATCTCTCGTAACCTAAATTATTAGAATAACTATATTTGATATTTTATTTTATATTTTACTTTAATAAATAATAAATTCAATTACAAAATAATCAGAAAAGTGAGTCAAGAAAAAAGTTGAAAATAAAAGAGTGAATTTTTATTATTTTATTTAGAGTGAAGTTATTTGTCAGTCCATTATTTAAATATAACTTTTATATTGTAAAAAGTAGATGCATTATATTATAAAAAAGAAGAAGTATATGGATTCTATTTTGTAGCAGTGATGGTAGTTAGTAGTTATTAGTAATCTCTGACTTTATTATGCACACACACGCTCTGTCACTCACTCTCTCTGCATCTTCCATCACAATTCTGTTTTCAGAACTTCCCAAACATTATTGTCCCATGAATCTAAAATATGCCATACACAATACATAAAGGACCACTACCAACAACGTTCATCTCACAACCAGGTTTGTTTATTATTGTTTCACAATTCATCTCTCTCAATTTCTTACATAAACATTCTCTTCGTAACATAATAAGCTGTACGTCCAAATACAGAAATTTTCGGTTCAATTCAAGAAATTACAACCCTACCAAAATTCTCGCTTCACACCTACAAACTAAAATTTATTAAAAAATATCACATATATTATGTCTCGTGTATTATTGGGCCCACTCTGCTAACATGTTGTCTGAATTTTTTATGCATGTGATGTGATGATTGTGGTGGCTGTTAGAAGCAGAGTTTTTCATCACAGATGGGAAAGAAAGGAAGCAGTTGGTTCTCATCGGTGAAGAAAGTTTTCAAGTCTTCTTCTAAGGATTCGCCATTGCCTCAGAACAAGGTCATTCATTCATTCATTCAACAAAACTGGTTTACTTAATTAGGATTTTTCATTTTGATTGATGTTTCAAAAACATAATAAATAAATGCTCATTATTTTCTCCCCTTGTCTTTCTTTTTTGGTTCTTTGAGTTATATATTAATTCATTAAATATTCATTTGAGAGTTGAAGTTAGTTGACCAAACTTGTTCTCTTTGATAGTTCTAGTTTTACAGATTCAGTAATTAATCATCAATTCACTGAGATGCTATCATGCTAGAGTATTGAATTAGTCAAGAGTCATGCATGACAATTAATTTGATCAATCCCCAAGAAACCAAAAGAAAGCAGAAATTACTACTTATTTGCAGCATAAGTAATGCTATTATTGCAGTTTACCTTTCACATTAAAGGATAATATCACCTCCACATAACTACAGTAAGTGAACTTTTTAGTTGTAATTGCTGTCTTTTATGGAACCACATATAGGATGAGCTACTTTGTCTTTAGGACCAACAACCCAAAACAGTATGTAATTATATGTGTACATGGTCCCCTATCATGTGAACATAACATGTATCACATAATTTTGTTAGTATTTGTTTGTGTCACATACTTATCATACAACCTAACACATCACATCAACCACATTGATTCTCATGTGTTTCCCATGTTAGATCTCCATCATACCTTAAACAAATTCATCTTGGTTAATTGCTTTATTATTACTATTCTATAATTTTTCCAAATCATTGTTTTAATCATAAGATAGAGATGATTGAATAAATAACTTAATTAAACACTTATGCTACAGACACTTATCATCTAAGTACTTATCTTTAAGCTATTTTTATAAAAATAGATAAAGTTAAATTGCTTTCATATAATTTATAAGCTTTTTGTTTGTCTTAACCCTCTCGTTGATAATTTGAAATTTGGTTAGGAGATAAGTAAAATTTGATCAAAAATTATTTCAGTTAAGATTTAAAATCGAGTTCAGTCTACGATTCGTCCTTAATTAGAGTTCGTTAAACACTTGAAAGCTTATGTGCATATCACAAGTTTTTTCAATAATTAGATAGTTTCATAAGTATTTATATTAATAGATTAATTCAAATAAGTTAATCCAAACAGACCCTTAATTAATGTTGTGACTTTTTTCACTTTTAGAAGGAAAAGGAAGAGAATTGGCAGCATGAAGCAGCAGAGGAGGTATCTTTGGAGCATTTTCCTGCATATAGTTCACCAGATATCACAAATGAAGGAAGTGTTACACCATCACCAGATAGAAACCATGCAATTGCATTTGCAGCAGCAGCTGAAGCTGCAGTTGCAGCAGCTCAAGCAGCTGCTAGAGTTGTGAGATTGACAGGTTATGGACGTAACTCCAAAGAAGAAAGAGCAGTAACACTCATTCAATCATACTATAGAGGCTACCTAGTAAGTGTTCCTTTATCTGTTTTTGGTAAAGTTGTTGATCATTATTTAATACATCATAATTCAGTTTCAGTGGTTCAGTATGGTGTCCATAAATATATGCCACCCACTCTCAACCTTTCAGTTACATGTATTAATAACATATGAATGAAACACTTGCAATATATCGTCATTTTTTTTTAATCTGTTTTCAATATTAAAGTTCACATTGATTTATCATATCATATTAATAAATAAACTTAAATGAAAAATATTTGTATTCAGAGTGTACGGATTAGCTAAAAATTAACCGGAACAGAGTTTTTTGTTTATAGGTTGGGATAATTAATGGCGTTATCATTAAGTACAGTATTCGTGAATTGCTTTAGAATTGATAACTTGATCAAAGAACCAAAAACAAATTAAGTTAATGAACATTATCTTTTGATTTTGGCTATTTGTGCTTACTCAGTTTATTCATCATAAACTTCCAAGTTATTATAACTCAAATCGAGTGCATAAGACTGACACTTTAGATTGAAGACATGTTTGATGATCAACACTGATACATGTGATTACATTTAATCACTTTTTTCCTTCAATTATTAACAATAATAGTATATTGATGTGTGTTTTTGTCGTGTCTGATATCTGTGTACGTGCATATTGGGTGTTGAATTTTGTATGTAGGCACGACGTGCACTGCGTGCTTTGAAAGGATTAGTGAGGTTGCAAGCACTTGTGAGGGGACATAATGTGAGGAAGCAAGCACAGATGACAATGAGATGCATGCAAGCATTGGTTCGGGTACAAGCTAGAGTAAGAGCTCGCAGGCTCCAATTGACTCATCATGAGAGGACACCAGTGGAGGAACAACATCATCCTATGACAAAGTTAGACACAAATGGTTGGGACTTTAGGCGTCAAAGTAGCCACAAAATCAGGGAAAATGAATTCAGGAAACATGGAACTCCAATTAAGAAGGAGAGGGCTCTTCCATATGCTTTCAACTGCCAGGTTATTGTTTTTTCTTGGAAATTATGTTTTGTTAAATGCAAAATGATTTGGCTCATCTAATTAAAGTGAACAAGGAGTGAAATGAGAAACAATAAGTATTTATATTTCACTGCATCTATGATTTGTTGTTTATATGCACAAAATTTCAACTATTAATTATTTATTATAATAATTTATATTACTTATTTTATAGTCTAAAATTAGTTCCTCAAATGTATCGAATATAGAATTGCAGTTTTGACAACATGCAATCCTTTCTATTTTTATGTAGTCATCATGCACCAATTAAAAAATTAAAAGACTAAAAGCAAAGTACATGAATGATATTGTGGTCGTGTGATTTGAATCGAACGGTTCAAATATTAAAATTATATTTTAAATTTAATAAAAGCAATATAATCTATTTTAATTGCTTAATTGAATGACGAAAAATGTATTAACTTAATGCAATCTTGACAGCATATAATCTAAATTTGAAAACCACGTGCAATGAATCAATTCCATCTGAAGAATCATTACTACAATAAAATATATCATTTTAATTTTCGGTGTTCATAATTTTGTTTGCAGCAAAAGCAATATTTGCAGATAGACCCAAGCATTGATGATATTGAAAACTGTGGCAATGAGCGTGAAAGAGCCCAATTGGATTGGAACTGGTTGGAACGTTGGATGTTATCACAATCACACAATGTTAGACCCTTGGGTTTGGGCCCAATTGAGACTCCACCATATACACCCACTAAAGACATGTATGATGAAAAGACAGTTGAAATGGACATGGTTGCACCTCGAGACTCAATCCATGCCAACATGGGCCTAATGAATCAACACTTTCATGATTTAAGCCCAATCTCAAAACATCACCAACGACAGCACAGTACAGGTCTACCTAGCTACATGGCCCCAACCCAGTCTGCAATGGCCAAGATTCGAAGTCAAGGCCCAGTAAAGCATCGGGCTTCGTTTGGGTCTTACTGGAGCTCGTCGGCAAGGAGTCCTGTTAATGGGCTGGGCTATGACTCGTCCGGCTCTGGTGGAGCCACTTCTGCTCATATGTTACAGAAGAGCCGAAGCCCAAAAATGAATGGGACTCGCCTTCAATCTAAAGGGATTTCGGGTGTTGGTCCAGATAATGTTGGTGTTGAGGATTGGGCCAACCCACTTGGGGCTCATGGCTGGGCAAGATTTGATTGATGTGTTTATTTTGCTAAACCTCGTGATAATTTATACTGCCATATTTTGCGGTCTAAGGCATGCATTTGTATTTTATTATTTAAGGACAGTGTAGTGTTGAAGTCATGTACAAGATCCAGGGTTGGTCCTGAAATCTGGGGTACTTTGGACAAATCAATAAATGAATGTCTTTGTAATTATTCGAATATTATTTCTCTTCTATTTTTTATTGTAAAAGCATTAATGATGCTTTCATAATTAAAGGTTCTTTAAACAATTATTTTCAACAAAACTTAAAATTAGACTATTTAATTTATTTTGCTATAAAGTAAATCACAAATAAAATTTTGAAAATTTCGATTTAAAAAACATTTTTTAATTTCAATTTTGTCCAGCAAAAGAAATTGTCCTAATTAAGACATTTTTAGTGGTTTTCACTTTTCTTGTTGAAGATGATTATATATTGTATTGAAATTAATGTTTTTTGAAAAATATGGCCCACATGCTCGGGAGCGAGAAAGTCCTGAAAAAAGGGATTGGGATGAAGTGGTAGAACTAGAAGGGTGAGGCTATCATATTTTGATTTACATAAAAATAATATCATGTCGACAGAGCTAAAATGTAGAGTTATTTTGGGTATTTGTATCTGACGCAAGTACCCTTTTTTCTCTTTCCATATCTATATTTTCATCACACGTCATCCATGTCATGTGAACCGTGAAGTCTCTCTTGAATCACTATTTTTGTTCACACAACACACACCACACTCTCTCGTCTCTTCTCTTTCCGATCCTTTTCCTCCTACATTGGACTTCCTTCAAACCCGCATGGACTCTCTAGAACTCCCTCGCCTCCTTCTCCATCACCATCGCGCATCTTCACCTCTAACTCGACCTCACTACAATTCCCGATTCTTACCTCAATTGCCTAATTTCCCTTCTAAGCTCAAAAATGCTACTAAATATGCCACCTTGCGATCAGTTTCCGGCGGTGGTTCCGACGCTTCTAAAGACGGTCCATCTGCCTTCGATGATGACAGTGCTCTCTTATTATCCAGAGAGATTGACGATTTTGGCTCTCTCGTTGGATTTCGCTTGATTCCTGACTCTGGTTCGTGTCTTTCTTTTTTATTTCCTCTTTTCTAAATTCTCACTATCTTCACATGCATGGCTGTGTTATTGAAATTATTGTGATAGCCTTATTCTATTTCTGTTTCATTCTAACTCAAATGAATAGTATGTTGTTAATGTATACAATGCCAAATAATCACCTTGCATCCCCCAATTCGTCATCAAATTTCAGGTAGTGTTATTGTTATAGGAGTTATATGGTGATTTGAGGGAGGAAGATAGGGTTTCTCAGATAATGTATTGTGGATTCGGATCAATACCAATATTTCTAACAACTAATTACTTTTTTTTTTAAACACTTGGTTTCACTTTTGGAGGAGGTAAAATTGATTACAGTAGTGAAGAATTGATTTTGACGTGTTTGGCAAAATCACGAAGAACAATACAGATGTTGGCAACAGCTACCCTTTGGAGCTTCAACCAAAATCACAGTTACACCGTGATTTTGGCAAACTAGCTGCCAATCCAAACATATATTAGAATTGATTTTGTCTCCAAAATTGATTCTAACTTGAAGTTAGAATTTGAAGCTTTTACCTCTAGACAAAATGTTTTTTAGCCTCAAATTTTTTTTTCTCACTTTTTAGCCAGAATCAATTTTACATAATCAATTCATTCATAATCGATTTTTGTCACAGCATAACCAAACACATACTTACAGCTTTAAAAAGAAAAAAGATTATGCTATTGTTATGATTTTTTACTAGTCATGGAGTTTTTATGAGAGCGTTACATGCAGGGAAAACTACCAAAACTCAAGGGGATTTAAGGAGCGATGAAGTCGAAAAACCGGAGGTTGAGAATGTAGGAGAAGAGAAGGCTAAGACAAGAGTGTCCTATAACATTGTTTTTGTTACATCCGAAGCTGCACCGTATTCTAAGACTGGTGGCCTTGCAGATGTTTGTGGTTCTTTGCCAATAGCACTGGCTGCTCGCGGACACCGTGTCATGGTTATCTCTCCTAGATACATACATGGTACTGCCGCAGATAGTAAGTATTCCGGTGCAGTTGATCTTGATAGCTGTGTCAAGGTATTTTGCTTTGGAGGTGTTCAAGAAGTTGGCTTTTTCCACGAGTATAGGGAAGGTGTTGATTGGGTAAGAACCTCCTTTTCTTTGTACTCTTTTCTTTTTGTTCTAGGCATTTTCTACTTTTGGATTTGATTTCTTGCATTATAGCATCTACTTTGTGTCTGTGTTGATGATACACAGTTCTGTACTGCATCACTGTTTTTAGGTATTTGTGGATCACCCTTCATTTCATAGACCAGGGAATCCTTATGGAGACAAGTTTGGGACTTTTGGTGATAATCAGGTATAATCTTACTTCTCGCTTTGATGCTAGATTAGCATTCTATTTCCATCCCTGATGTAAGAATAATAATAAATTTCTTTCTCATTTGGTTTTACAGTTTCGGTTCACTTTACTTTCCCATGCAGCATGTGAAGCCCCATTAGTGCTTCCATTGGGAGGGTTCACTTATGGAGAAAAATGTCTATTCCTCGTTAATGATTGGCATGCCAGCCTAGTTCCAGTGTATGCATGCCGACCTACCTTTAATCTTTTTTATTTTCCATTGAAGTGATACAATTTTCCCCAAGCATGATATCTGTCGAAGTTTTTCTTTACTTAAAATGTTGGTGTAAATACATTTGTTAAAAGACTATATTTCTTCCAATGACTCCCCGCATCCTGCAATTTTCTATTAATTTGGTCATTTCACTTTTCCGTATTTTCAAATATTATTTTTTATTAGGCTTCCTCATGGCATGTTGATTTTCACATTTTAAGTTTCATTTAAAGCTTCTTGGGATTTATCTGAGTTGATACCGTCTTACTGAGGACAAGCACTAATATTGTATTGCAGGCTTTTGGCATCAAAGTATCGTCCACATGGGGTATATAAGGATACACGTAGTATATTAGTGATTCACAATATTGCACACCAGGTAATACCATCGATAATGATATGCTATCTCTATTCTCTACTCTTTCTCAACTGAGCTTTTGAGCTTCAACAAAAGAACAAGAGTCTCTATTAGATCACTTTTATGCTTTTCACTAACATGCCGTCAGCTTAGCAGCCTCTCATTGACCAATTATTCAGCCACATTCTGTAGATCAAGATCATAGGCCCTGAGCCACCTGTTATAGCAATAAATACTCTGTTAATCACTGCACTCTATATTACTTTCATTTTGAATTTTATACCAACATCAAATTACCAAGGACCATCCTGTTAGGTGGGATTTATTTTGAAGTTCAAAAACATATAAAATATAATCTTGTTGCTCTGTTTTCACATTGAAATGGATTTTTTGAACACAATTAGCTGGGCTGTGCATGCATATGTATATCAAAGATGCTTACATGTGTTAGTAAACAGTATGAGAAGTGATTTTATCTTTGATCTGTCATGCCAAAAATAGGGTGAATAATGTTTTGTTGAATGTAATTTATATCTACACAAGAAATTTGAGACAGGTTCAGGATGTAACAGCGAAAGTATTAACCTAGATAATTAGTTATTATAAATTGTTAGATGGTATACCTTGGTACCTCACATCTTTAAGTTGTTTAGTCTTGTTAAATCAGCAAAGAGATTGATAAGTTTATATGTTAGGGAGTGGAACCTGCAATTACATATAGCAATTTGGGGCTGCCTCCAGATTGGTATGGAGCCCTGGGCTGGGTATTCCCTACCTGGGCGAGGACGCATGCTCTTGACACAGGTGAAGCTGTCAATTTTCTAAAAGGCGCCATTGTTACAGCCGATCGGATAGTAACAGTGAGCAAGGTGATTACACTTCATATAATTTATTTTGCTTCCTATTGTTTGATCCAGTCAAATATTGGGTATTTGATAATTACTCCAAATGTTTCCATTCCTCATAGTGGATGCTCAATTTACAAATTTTAAAATCATCCATTAAACGATAAAACCTGCATCACATTGTGATAACTTACAATACCTATAGGCTATAGTATCTTAACATTCTCTGTAATAGAATTTCCAGTTTCTATTGGAATGTGTTATTGTATGGAATGCTTTAAGGTCTGCCTCTCTTTTCCAGGGCTATTCCTGGGAAATAACTACTAATGAAGGTGGCTTTGGTCTACATGAGATATTAACCGAAAGAAGAAGTATTCTCAGCGGTATGTTTTTTACCATTATTTTTCTTGTTGCTTACTTTATCAAGCACATACCATAAAAGATTTATTAAGGCTTGAGTATTTTGAAATTGATGATATATGTTTTTACTCCTGAAGGAACTATAAAACCCAAATTTGGGGGGAAATAATTCCCTTCAGTGAAAATGCACATCTCCAATAAAGTTTTAGATCATATTTGGTACTCCCTTGTTCCACAATAATTGTCACATTTGACACATATTAAGAAAAAACCATAAATAAAAGAAAGAGATTAGTAATTTTACTAAATTATCCTTATTAAGCATTGAGGTGTTCACCATTATTATTAATGCAAAGTGGAATATAATGTCTTGGAGTGATATACATAGTATTAATTATAGGGTACAATTGAAACAAAGTAATTTAGTATTACTTTGAAAATTGAAAATGAAATCCATTTGTGACAATTCTTTTTGTAAATGTGACAATTATTGTAGGACGGAGGGAGTATGTTTGTGGTAAATGTTGAAATTAGACACTTTGACTATATAATGGCTTTCATTTTCACCCATAATAGTAGGTTGAGTTTGAAATTAGGATTGCTAAAAAATTCAGTTCATATCAATTTTGCTTTGAAGAAAAGAAAAAATAATCTTGCTGCAACTTACAATTTCTGCAATATCGCACCTATGTTTTGATTAATTGTTAATTGCGCATGAAACTTTGATTAGTTGTTGATGTGCATGTTGTGTTAACTTTAATGGATGGATTGGTTTGGGGACTATTCAAGCATAATTGTAGTTGGGGTGATTAATGAACAATCAAAAAACAGATGAAATTGCCTAATCTGGTGTTTTTCAAAGTTGAGAAGGATTCGGTGCATTTTCCCTTTTGTTTTTCCTTCAAGCTGTATTGTTCAGTTAACTTTTGCAAGTCATTACGTAGTGCGTTTTGAAAAATACTAATGCTGCTCTGGATGCACCAAAACTGTGTATTTGTTCATTTATTTGCTAGTACAGTACTATTAACTTGTGTCCTATAATATATTGCAATTATAATGGTTTATATTATCAAAAAAGAATTGTTGAAGTTCCTACGGCTTATTTTCTTAATAACAAGTAACAACTAAATCTGATTTAATAAATTCAGAAGTTGTGGAATTGTTATTTTCCTAGTCATTACGAATATATTGGAATTGGGAAAGCAAAACAGTAAACTGTATTGTTAATTCTTTACTCAATGATGTACCTTGATGCTCAAACTTGGAACGGTTTTATTGTTGAATAGGGATCACAAATGGAATTGATGTTACTGAATGGGACCCATCATCTGATGAACATATTGCTTGCAACTATTCTGCTGATGACCTTTCTGGGAAGGTTGTTTTAGTCTTTAGCTGTATCCTCTGTCCCTTGTATCTTTAGATGAACTTGTCTTACCCTAATTATCAATGGACAGGTGAAATGTAAGATTGCTTTGCAGAAGGAATTGGGTCTTCCAGTGAGGCCTGATTGTCCATTGGTAAGTTCATGTTATCTGGTTAGTAAAATTCTTCTCACTCTATCTTGTATTGATCGTGGCTGTAACTTGTAGATTGGATTCGTCGGAAGACTTGACTACCAGAAAGGCATTGAACTGATTCGCCTTGCAATTCCAGAGCTTATGCAAGATGATGTTCAGTTTGTAAGTGATTTTGTAAATTAGATTTATAAATACATATCTGTTGCCAAATAATTAAGTCCTTGATACCTATCTGTAACCCCTGTTCTCACCCAGGGTATAATACAATATAGGGTTTAATAGTTTTTGGTCGCTGTAAAATTGGTAAAATATTATTTTAGTCTCTGTTAATATTTTATTTTAATCCCTACACTTAACAAAATAGTCCCTTGTCAGGCTTTTCCCAGGGCTAAAAGTATATAAATAATTTTTAATCTTTTAAGTTTTAAGGACTAAAAATGTAAAACGTTTATAGAGACTAAAATCAACATTTTCCCAATTTTATAGGACCATTAATATATTTAACGATATAACTACCTGCTAAATAAATATTTAAACATCTTGATATTTTGCCTGGAAAAAGTCCAGGTAATTGATCATTTTTGCAAATCCAGCTTCTTTCCTTGTATGAATAATTTCATTTAAGAGTATATTTGGGTCTCCTATAACTGATAGATAAAAGTATACATTCTGAGGAATATATGTTGTATATGTGGCCTTCATTTATATTAGACAGCTTCTACTTATTTATCCTTTTTTCAGGTAATGCTTGGTTCAGGAAACCCTATTTATGAAGATTGGATGAGAGCGACAGAGTTAGCTTATAAAGATAAATTTCGGGGTTGGGTTGGGTTCAACGTTCCAGTATCTCATAGAATAACTGCAGGGTAAATCCATAGTTTATGTATCTTCTATAGAAGAATTGCAGGGTCATTTAAAACATTCTTGCTGTTTTAATGTTTCTGCATCAACTATTCATGTTTATTGATTCCTTCTATGACCAGCTGTGATATACTGTTAATGCCATCGACGTTCGAGCCCTGCGGACTAAACCAGCTATATGCAATGAGATATGGAACTATACCAGTAGTTCATGAAACTGGGGGACTAAGAGTAAGTCAAAGAAATTATGAAGTAGTTCACTAGTTCGATATTATATATCTGCCTTAAAGCCTTTGATTTTGTTGTTTTACAGGACACTGTTCAAACTTTTAATCCATATGCTGAAGGAAGCAACGCTGAAGGAAGCAACGCTGAAGGCACAGGGTATGTTGTTCTTGTTCATGAGCTTCAATTTCTTTTCCCTTCAAGTATTAATTGTCGCTTTTAGTTGTGATTAGCAGGAATTTAAATTTTTGGAAGTTATCTGAGTATAATACTGCAGCAGTTAAACTCCCATTAGTATCCATTAGCCTGGAGAATGAAATGACAGCCAGTACCATAAATATACATTATAACCACGGATTAGGCGGTCACTGGCAGTTTAGTTTTTTTGTTTGTTGCTAAAAGCATGTATTATTCTAGTAAAAGGAGGAAAAATAGATATCAGACTTGGTTTTCTGAAAACAAACCATAGCTTCAAATATGAATTAAAGTTTTTATGGCTATCTTTCTAAATCTATGGATTCCTGCTATGCTTTTTGTTCCCTGTGGCACTGTTAGAGGTAATGCTACAATGTCCCATGGTTTTCACTTATAATACAAATGAATATGCTCGTTTTGGATTGTTTGACATTGTTATAAATTTCATTAACAGGTGGACGTTTTCTCCACTGACTAAGGAGAGCATGTTAGTGGTAAGCATGATCTACAACTCATCTGTTGTCCATTTAAATTCATTATATTTGTTTATAAGCATGCTTTGGTAGTGCCTTTATATTTCAATACATTTTATATTGTCTCTCTCTCTGTTGCAAATTGATGTGAACTTTTGCGACATATGCCATGTTATCTTTCATTGTCATCTTTTACTGTGGTTGTCGTAGTCGTGGTTTTGACTTTTATATCTTTTTCAGGCTCTAAGTTACGCGATTCAAACATTTAATGAACACAAGTCTTCATGGGAGGGATTGATGAAAAGAGGTATGACGAGAGATTACACATGGGTAAATGCCGCCACTCAATACGAGCAAATCATTGAGTGGGCATTCATGGATCCACCCTATTGCTGAAAACAGAAATGAAGTTTGCACAGCATCAAAGATCAACACAATATTTTCTTTCAATATCAAAAGGCTAGATATCAGGATTTGAGACCAGCTGCTTTTTGTTATTTTACTATTAAACACAATTTTTTCCTACCATTTGTTGAGGGGGTGCACATATTATATATTACCCTTAATTGGGCTGTGATGCTGTATCCTATGATAGGTGCATAAAATCAGCTAGGTAGTCCTCGTGGGATTTTTTATACTGATTGTAATTCCACGTTGTTTTGTCACTATATATGAAGCATTTTAATGCTATTCCTAAGTTTACACTACAGAGGCGAAAACAATTGATGATAAATTTTGTGCATCCATAACAATCGGTAAATAGCTTGAAAAAAATCAAGAAAGCTGTACTATTGGGAGTGACTGAAACAATTTGCAATTTGCAATTTGCAATTTGCAATTTGCATGATGCATCAATCTCTGTTTAATCAAGAAAGCTGTACGATTTGATAGTGAGTTCGGTATGTCATAGAAAATAATAATTGATGTAACACTTCCAAAATTAATATTCTACTTGGGATTTAAATCATGAGAGATCAGATCAAATAATGGTTGAGTTTAATAGTAGTTATTTGCTGTTTTGGCGCTAAAAATTGGTTTGAAACACGCACTAGATACACATTTTGTTTATAAAAAAATTAAGGTAAAGGGAAGGTGATCTAGGAAGATAAACTAAACATATTATGAAATGAATGATGCCTAATGTTGGTTATGAGTTATACCTAATGTTGGTTGTGTTAATTAAGTCAATCAACTTTTTATGTATATATCAAAGGCAAGTTTGTTTGTGTTAAAAGGAAAAAAAATGTATTTTTTAAAAAGAAAACAAAAATATATTGAGGTAGTTTCATAGAAGAAATCTTCGTTATCCAATCACTACAAATTGTAGAATCATAAAATAGTATAGAAGTTAGAGGAAGAATATGAACCTAAATCATACAATGCGAAATAGAAAATTAGAGAGTGCATATTTAAAAGAAGCACCTAAATTATATACAATAGAAAAAAGAGAAAGTAAAAAAAAATGGAGATTTAAGAAACATCCTTTAAGAAGATGTAGATTTAAATGTACCTTTTTGTTTTAGTGTTGTCTTCTTATTTTGAACTCCTAGCACAAAAGAACTTATCTTTAAGAAGATGCAACTTCAAAAATAACTCTTAGTGTCTAATGTCTTTGCAAAAGAGAAACTTCCACAGCATAGAATATATTTTGGTTTTTCATTTTTCAGCCTAAACATAATTTTTAAATGACAAATAAGTTTTGACTTTTTGTGTGAGTAACACTAGAATTACGTTGGGAAACTTAATTTTGTCTCAAGTGTATGTTTAGCCAAAAGTATCATCATAATATCTTTGCTTTTTTCATTTTCCGTTTATATGATTTGTTCTCAATATATCATCTACTATACATTACAATTATAAATATAACTTTAAAAAATATATATCATTTTTAATAAATACACATTTTAAAAATACATTTGATTAATTATATAATCCAAACAAATTTCATTTTTATAAAACGTTTGTAGAAAAAATATGCAAAATGAATTTCTTTTAATAAAAAGTACATTTTTAAAATAAAATTAATACATGGAAACTATACAGATACATAATACATTGTATACATAACCAAGTGGGATACTTACTTTTAATTTTATACGTGTCAACTTCCCTCAAAAATAACCTAGGGGTTAGTTAATTTTCTTTTGAAAGCATAGTGGGATAATTAATTGGAAAAAAGCTCATCGATTTTTTCATGATTTTTAGAGAACTAATTAAGAAATGCCGTGATTTTTCTTTTTTCTTTTTACTTCCTATCATTAAAAAAGAAACATGAACACTTTCCTAATTAACTATTCCACTTTGGAAACACTTTCCCAATTTAAACATAGATAATTAATTGAAATTGTTTAGGATACTAATTAAGAAGTATCGCAAAGAAAAAGTGTTGTCATATACATTATCACTATATTAATATTATTCTAATATTATTAAATTGAATTGTTTATTTCAAAAAAATCATAATATTTACAAGAAAATCATATTAATATTAAATCTTTTTTAAATATAAATTAAATTAAATATTTATTAGATATAATATTATTTAATTTATTCAAAAATTGAAAATATTAATGTTTTAAATATTTTCAGCGACAAATTATGTGTTGATATAAATTTATGGTTTTCTAGCAATTTAATAATGTTGTCGCAATAAGTTGAATTATTTCCGTTATATTTTATTTTACAGTCAAAATATTGTATTATTACCAACAAAAAATTATGTTGTCAAAGATTATATTATTTTCGATGAAAAATTATTTGTTGACAAAAAATTATATTATTAATAATTTACGTTGTTACCAAAACATTGTATTATAACAAATAATGCTATTATAAAAAAGTATTACTATTTCCGGCGACAATAATAATTATTGAATAAGTCATTTTTTCCGACAGTAATGATATCGTAGAAAAATAAAATATTTTATTTCAGTGACTTAAATAAATTACTTATTTATATATATATGTTGTTGCTGGCAAATTGAGTGTCGTTGAAAAAAATTTGTTGTTAAATATCTCTTTTCTTGTGCAGTGACTTACATAAGATTTAAAAAGAACAATATTTTATAACAATAATTTGAGTTCAAAATATTAACAATCTAAGTAAAAACCTAAGCCACACATAAAAGTCGACATACCATTTAACCTTAGATCGATAAACTATTATTTTGATATATATAAAACTTTCACATTATTTAAAAACAGACATTAAATATAATTTATAAAAACTCACATTTTTTTAATTTGGGGTGAATATCTTATTAAAAACAAAATTGTGACGACTTCCAAAAAGTAAAGCAGACACTAGGGTTTTTTTTTTGAATAATTGTTTTTTGAAAAAAAAATTTAAAATGTCCCGTTTTGAAAACTATTTTCCAAAATATATACCCTATTTTAAAAAATAGTTACAAGTCGTCATTTGAATTTTTATTATATATATAATTAATATAATTCATAACAAAAATAACAAAAATATATATATATAATTAATATAATTCATAACAAAAATATATATATATATATATATAATTAATATAATTCATAAAAATAACAAAAATATATTATATATAATTAATATAATTCATAAAAATACATAAATATAAATTTTAAATTACATAAAAATAATTCATAAATATAATACATAAATAATTCATAATTCATTCAGTACCACATAAATACAAATTTTAAATTACGATAAAATTTTAAATTACATAATTTATTCATAAAAAACCACAAATTTTACAAAAATTACGATAAAATTAATGTTAAAGGTGACCTTCAGTACCACATTGCCGAAGTTTTCTCACGCGTACATGATTTTGACGACGCCTTGGTACATCACGAGTTTGTTCTTCTTCTTCTTGATCTTCGTCTTCTTGCTGTTGAGGATGTCTAGGAGGAAGTGTTGTAGAAGAACTATTTCCACCTTGAGTCCAGTTGGATATTTGATTCAACGGAGTATATGCACTTCCAAAGCTTGGAATTTGAAAGCTTTGTTGGCACATATTATTCAGTAACTGGGTAGCGGACTCAGGTGTATTATAACGAGTGTTGAACGTGTTATACAACAAATCCTCTTCACTTGATGCAAAAGATAATCGACGATTGTCTTCTTGATGTGGTTGTTGGCTGTCAAAATTAAATTATTTCCCTGGCGTGAACCCGTAAGATTGATATGGTGTGTGGGTAAAAGTATGAGGAAGTGGTGTTTGAGTAAAGGTTTGAGGAGGCGGTTGAGTGTCAGAAGGTGTTGGTATATAATATTGGTTTTGTTGTGTTGTGTTGGGCATTGATTCCTGAAAAAAATGTTGGCTAGATTATGGTGGAGGTTGGGGTGGAGGTTGGAGTGGATTGACACGATGATCAACCAATTGGTTTTCTACAAAAATAAATCGTTTAGAATTTTTGCAAAACCAAACCATGTATTCATAACTTGGTTTAAATTCAACATTTAGAGGTTGACCATGAAGAATATGATTCTCTCATTCATTCCACTCTTTGTTATCACTTTCGTAGAACAATGTCCAACTATAGTCAACTTGTTTATGCAAATCTACCTTATGATATTTTTTCATGTTCCTCGGGGGATGTGGAATTTCTTGAGGTAGTCCAAATTGTAGTTTCAATTTATGGGTTTGATGCATTTCTATTATGTAGAAACAAATCAAATATGTAGATGCATTCCATAGCCAATTGTCTTCTGGATTATCGTATTTAGATGTAGGTAGGGGACACATGACTATGGCTTATTCTCAAGGTCGACGATGGGGACACATGACAACAAACATTTCAGAGTCAATCAACGCAGTGCTCAAGGGTACACGCAATCTCTCAATCACTGCTTTGGTACAATCAACATACTATAGATTGGGAGTTTTATATGCAGAAAGGGGACAACAACATCAGACATCATTAGCTTCTGGTCGAGTATACACAGACAATTGCATGGACAAGATTAAATATGAAGTTGGTAAATCTAATACTCATCAAGTCATGCAATTCGACTGAAATCGTTATTCTTTCATGGTGCATGAAATAGTAAACCCAAGAGAGGTGCGACCAATTGGTCATTTTGAAGTCAACCTTCAAAGAAAATGGTGTGATTGTGGAAAATTTCAGGCTATACATGTTCCTTGTTCACATGTCATAGCCGCATGTTCTTACGCTCGTCAAAACTATTTAGTGCTTCTACCTGACGTGTACAAGGTTGGTAATGTATTTAACATCTACAAAAAGAGTTTTCACCTATACCCAATAAAGGATATTGGCCCACATATGAAGGTGAAACATTGTATCACAATCCTGAAATGCGGAGAATTAAAAAGGTCGTTCAAATAGTACTCGTATTAGAACTGAAATGGACGTTAAAGAAAAAGTACCAAGAAAATGTAGACTATGTCGGTTAACTGGCCATACTCGAAAACATTGTTCAAATGTTACAGTCAGCTCTAGTCAATCTATGTAATTTAAAATTTATATTTATGTATTTTTATGAATTATATTAAATATATATATATATATATATATTATTTTTGTTATTTGAATTATATTTTTATGAATTATATTAATTATATATATATTTTTGTTATGAATTATGTTAATTATATATATTTTTGTTATGAATTATATTAATTATATATATAATAAAAATTCAAAAAAAACTGATTTTTTTTATTAATTATATATATATTTTTGTTATTTTTATTATGAATTATATTAATTATATATATTTTTGTTATTTTTTTATAAATTATATTTATTATATATATAAATTGAATTTTTTTTTTTAAATTCCTTTGGAAAGTCGCCATTTAAAAAGTAGGTTTCCTCAAGGAAGTCGCAATTACAAATAGCGACCTATAACTATTTTTTAAAGTAGTGTATTTTAGAAAATAATTTTTAAAGGGGACATTTTGAAAAAAAAAATTTAGAAAAGGATTATTAAAAAAAAAAAACCTAGACACTAGCTCGTAAAAATGGACAGTGAAGTTGAGGTATGAAGTATATTTCATCTACAATAATGAAATATGAGAGAGAGAAACTCAACCTCCCATGAGGGGTGAAATCAAATCCCTATACGATATTGCTTGATTAAACACAACAAAGAGAAAGCATAGTTGAGAAGTTAAGTTAGGATAAATTAGTAATTTAACGAAAACCGAGACAGCGATAGTTAGCTGTGGTTGGGAGAGCATCCAATCTAATTGCATGTCCCACCCATCCCATATTCTATTCTCACCCCCCTTCTCTGTTTTCTTCCATCTTCTTCTTTACATATTCATTCTTCTCTCTTCTCTTTCTTCCTTCCCATCCCAAATGAGATCCTCCTCCATCCCTAAATTGAAACCAAAACCCTAATCCCAATCCCAATTCAAATTCCACAATGACCACACCAAAACCCAAAAACTCCACAGACCAAAATTAAAAATTGAAACCCCTTTCTCGATTGATTCAGCCTTTTTTTTCATTCATTCATTACCATTTTCATCCATAGATTAATAAATGGGTGCAGCTTCAATGATTTGGAACCCAGACCTAATCCATTATCTATGCATTGCAAAATCGACAACAATCCTCGCACATCACATAAAAAACACCAAAGATTCAAACTTTGAATCATTAGCCTCTGAATGCTTAACAAAAACCCCTCCAAATCACTCATTCTTCTCTCACACCGTTAATAACCTCACCTACACATTCCTCATCGACCCTACCTTCGTTATCTTCGCTATCTTCGATCACCACCTTCTCAAATCTCACGCACTCACTTTCCTTTACCGTGTCAGATCCTCCCTCATCGAAACCCTAAATCAAAATGACGAGTTTGTCCCTTTCTCCCTTCAGACACAATTCGATTCAGTTTTCAACGAAACCCTAAATTTCTATGATTTATCTCCTAATTCCGGTAACGAGAAGAGTTCGCCGTTGACGACGCTTCCTCTACTTGGGAAACCCGGTGAAGGCTTGAAGAAAAAGAAGAGACTTGTTGACGATGGAAAAGACGCTGCTTTGGTTGATTTATCAGACGACGCCGTTTCGTTGCCGTCTGCGAAGGTGAATGATCGTCAGAAAGCGAAGCATGTATGGAAAAAGCACGTTTGGGTTGTGTTGTTGCTTGATTTGTTTGTTTGTGCGGTTTTGTTTGTTATTTGGTTATGGGTTTGCAGCGGTTTCAAATGCATGGCTTATTGAATTTTCAAATCCCAAATTTTTCTTCAAGAACAAAAAATGGTAACTTTTTTTTGTCCCTTCTATGAGGGGATTCTTAGTTTCTCGTTTAATGGAAGTGCAGAATATAGATTTCGAGGAAAATCGGTATTTCCATGTAATTGGGGTTTCGCTTGCTTTTTCATCAGTTTGTTTTTGTTCCTTTTTTTCTTGATGGAAATTGCATCCGAAGATCTTGTTATTTTCCGGACAATCCTGGTCTGATCATGTTTTGTCTCATACAATTGTTTGAGAATTTGTATTTTCTCAATTGTGCAAAGTTACAGTTTCCTCATTTCTGGTGTTTAATATCTGTTCTATATACTGAGCATTATTGATTGTTACTTACTTTTCCTTAAGCTTTAATTTTTATGATGTTGTAGTCTTTTATCATTTGATTTCACAGTTTCATGGATTTGTCTCTGTTTAGTAATTGAGTTAGCTTAGGTATTTGTTATGTCCTTATGTGGATGGTCATTTGAATAGGTTAAATGAGTTTGCTTGATGTAATGAAAAGCTTTATATTTGAACAATATGCCACACCAATCCTAACATATTCAGTTATATATACTAACATAGTTAGTTCTGAAAAGTTCATCAGTTGAAGGGTTGAGGCTTTTTTTTCTCCTTTGGCTATATATACTTTGGTTGAATAACGAAGTCTAATGAATTTTGATCCTAAATATTTTTCTAGAAAATTTGGAAGTCTAAGCTCCTCCAAAAACCAACCAAAAACGAATGTGGTGGCATGAGGATGTGGCCAACTATGAAGTATCCTTTGTGTGCGTGTTTGTATAAAAGGTCGGTCCTTGGTGGTGGACAAAGAAGTTCAGTTTCAGGAAGTAGGAACCAGCACATGCACACCGAACACGTAAATAAGAAGCGATGCATCTAAATTTAAATTTTAGATAAAAGAAATACCAATCGTTATGACTAGTCGGCTTTGGATCCTTTAGTATTGAATAAGAACTTCAATACTATCTTCAAAATATCATAACTTCATTGTATGCATACTTGTGTTAAATTTGATATGATTAAACATTTTTCCCTTTTTTATCATCTTTTAAAGTCTCTTTGGTTCAATATAGGAGAGGGGAGAGAAGGTGCTGGGAGTATGAGAGATTTTAATAGATGAAAAGGAGAGGAAGAATATTGTCATTTTGGTGATTAGTTAGATAAAACATAAAATTACATTATTCACTCTTATAATAATTAAAATCACATTAGATATCGTAACGATAGTTCAGTTGGTAACTGTAATAATATTGATATGTAAGAATTTGGATTTGAACTTAACATTCTCTATTTCTCTAAATTTAAGAATTTGGATTTGAACTTCACATTCTCTATTAACAAATGAATCAAACATCTAAAATTTAAAATAATATCTAGTGTCTTCTCCAACCAAACACCCATTAGCATATGGTATTTGAAGAAAAGTTTATCTAGATTTTCAAATAGTACTTTTTTTTGTGTGCAGAAGAGATAGTAAATATTACCATAAATTTACATACAACTGTAAAATTATGCATTTGAATTTGGGACAAAATATTCAATATAATAATATTGACATTAGTCAATTGAGCTAAGATTTAAAGATTAAATAATACTCTTTTATCTCATATTAAATTTAATATTTTTTGGTTACATATATTAAATTTAATATGTTATCGTTCAAAAATGCACTTTGGTCCTCTTATCTTTATTGATTCACGATTTTAGTTCTTTTATTTTTAAATTTAAAAATGTTATTTTATAATTTTAAATTTTCAAAAATTTCTCCTACAATTTGGAGAAACCAAGAACATTCTTGACAGAATTCTATAAAACGAATAACGTTTTTCACAATTCTAAGATAACAAGAATGCTCAGATTCTTAAAGAAAAGACTGGTTTTATTATTTACAATTTGTTTCCAGAATTTCACCAGAAATATACAAGGATTATTTCAGTAAAAGAATCACTCCAAAGATCAAAGGAAAAAGTTGTGCTTCATAATCTGTCAAGCAAGATCATTCTCCAAGTTTGAGCAAGCATCAAGTACGAATTTGACAGATTTGATTGGACACTTTAGCTGTACTTCTGAGCAACCTGCACACAAGATAAAAAGCAGGGAATCACTTCAAGACAACTGTCAAAGAAGCCTAAACCTCAGCACCCATCAAAGCAGAAACGGATATCGTTTTTGCTTTAAGGAAAATCTTATCCATTAACTGACACATGACAGTTGGACCATCTTCAACGGTCAAATAAGCTGTCATAAGCCTTCTTGAAGCCTATAAAAGAAGCCTCAAGATGAAGGATAAGGCAGAGCTTCAAGTGCAAAGCAATACATCACTCATACAATCATATTCGAAATCTCTTAAGCTTCTCAATCATCTCAAAAGAGTGAGTTCTGTTCTTAACTAAATATCATAACATTTTTACTGAGTCCTAATCCAAAAATCTAAACTCAAACAAGTGTTGAGCATGCTCAGATTCTACCAACTTCTTTAAATTATCACTTTGTAACTCAAGACTATCGTGTTGAAATAGTTTGAGTAATTTGTAAAAATTATTTTATGAGTAAAAGGTAATGTGTAAAAATCCTTTCTAAAGATTGAAAGGTAACATGTGGAAATCTTTTCTAGGTTGAAAGGTAATACTTTGTAACAGATCAAGATTGATTTGAAAAGGCTGTGTGAAAACCAAGAAACATCTCGCTTTGAGCACTTAGTGGAAAATCTCACAATTGTGATAACTAGATGTAACTCGTTTTGGGTGAACCAGGATACATCTCTGTGTGATATCTCTTTCCTTATCTTTATTTACTTTTTATCTTCTAATCATATATTAGATAGATAAGTTAAAATTGTGTGTTTTCACTAACCAATAATGTTCTTCGTTTATAACCAAGATCAATCTTGAATTAGATACTTTGAGTTTTAACATGAATTTTTAAAAAGGTACAATTACAATTCAAACTCCTCTTCCTTGTAATTGACATTGTTACTTCACAGACTTCATGTCAAATTTGTCGTGAAGAAACCGGGAAAACCATACTATTTTTTGGGTATTAAGGTTAAATACTTAAAGAATGGCTCAGTACTACTTACTCAATCTAAGTACATAAGGTATCTTTTGGCTCGAGCTAAAAATAGTTTGGCACATATTTGGTTCATTCACCGGAAGTTAAGCAAATGTGGCACATTGGTTCCTGATCCACATCTTTATAAATCCACTTTGGGTGCCTTGCAGCATGTAACTCTTGCAAGATCAGATATCACATTCAGTGTAAATAAGGTTTGCCAATTTCTTTCCTCACCTATTTACAACTAATCGAAAGCTTTAAAATGATTATAAGATACCTAAAGTGAGACTCTCATCGTGGGTTGTTGCTTCAACCAACTACTCCTGGTAACAAGTTCTCCCTACGAGCTTACAATGGCAGTTATTAGGCCAATGATCCTGATAATTATAGGTCTACTTTAGGCTATTGTATTTTCTTTGGTCCCAACCTAGTCTCACAGAGCTCCAAAAAGCTACCTTTGGTGGGCAGATCAAGTGCAAATGGTGTGTACAAAGTGCTAGCTCATACAACTTCAATATAGTTGTGGTGACAATCTCTCTTAACTTAGTTACAAGTAGCATTTATTTCTCCTACTCTACTATGTGATAACATGAATGTTGTTTTGATATCACACAATCCTATCCTACATGTCTGCACCAAGCATATAAAACATGAAATTCATTTTGTCAAAGATAAAGTTGTTTATAAAGTTCTCAACACTCAACGTGCCCCAGTTGCCATGCAGATTCCTGACGCTATAAACAAGCCCTTGTCTGCAACTGAGTTTTAGGATCTCATGAACAAGCTCAAGGTTATAGCTTTACAACCCCTTCACCTCGGAGAAGTATTAGATAATGTAGCATTGTATTACTAATTGCAAGGAAGAGGTACCACTAGCTTACTTAGTTGGTTATTTAGAGACTTAGAGTTGTGAGATTAGTCTTTTTTTTAAATAGGCAAGACCAAGGCTCTTAAGAAAAGTCTTTTTAGATACAAATGTCAAACTACATACCACATAAAATACCTTTTATATCTACCAAGTCGGTCTACTTAAATAAACATAAATAATATTTTTTATTACTACTATAATTATTATATTCAATTTTGAACTTTTTGTTAGATATTTGAACTTTTAGTAATTTAAGAATATTACCTTCTTTAATGACATATTTAAAATGTATAAGGTTTAAATATATCTTTGGTATCTGCAAATATACCACTTTTTTATTTTAGTCCTCGTAAATTTTTTTGTTTGAATTTAGTCTCTATATAATCAGAGACGATTGGATTTGATCTTAACGTCAAATCAAAAGTTACAACCAAAAAAAGAGCTAACAAACTGCTGTGGCACTTTAGAAGATGGGTTTTCCAAAAACCCCTAAACCACACTTTTAATTTCTATTCATATGTTTTTATGTAAAATAACATTAATTATTAAATGATAATTAATAATTTTATTAATTAATAATATAAAACATTTTAATTTTTAATATATTATAAAAAAATGATGTGTTGGTGTACATTTATAGGGCCACGTGTCCCAGCGCTCTTTTTTTATAACTTTTCATTTAACGTTAGGGACCAAAGTTGATGTATCTGATTTTATAGGGACTAAATACAAACAGAAAAACTTACAGAGATTAAAAATAAAAAAATAATATATTTGATCAAAGACATATTTAAATCTATAATTATAAAATAGAATTAAACTATAATTATAAAATAGAATTAAAGTAAGAAGGTAATTACAAAGTGTACCGTATGTATAGCCATCGTGATATAATGTACACACAAAGAGGGGAAATGTTGGTTATTCTTGTAAACGTTGGTTATTCCCATAAAACTGCTCATATATAGTTTTTACGAGTTTTTGGTCTATAACATTTTTACCCTCATAATTTATTTTGTAACCACAAAAGAAAGTTTATGCAATGGACATAAACTATAAATATGGGTGGAGTCACTTGTTTGGTTGGCTAAATCTATACTCTTATTCAAACAACTTACATCAACAAAGAGAGACTTAGAACCTAACTTTTTAAAAGAAATAGCAATGACTAGAGGTATACCTTATAAACAACATTTAGGGGAATAACCAACGCATCATAGCAAAGAGTGCACAATAGATTTTCTCTCATTGTTTCATCTCTATTATTTTGAAGCAGAAGTTATTGAAACAAATCTATTAACAATTAAACTAACAAATACATTCAACACTTATGTCAAATCCAGAACAATATAGAAACGTACCAAAGAAAAAGAAACAGTATAGAAAAATCACTGCCATAGAGCAACAAGAGAGCAAGCAACAATGTTACTAGTACTTTATGGTAATAGTAATAATATACGTAATTTAATTTATACAAAATAAACGCACCGGTTGACTGGTTAAGACCTAGAAACAGCAGGCGGATCATGCAGCCGGGGATCATGCGTACACAGTGGAGACAGCAATCGCACAGTTGTTTCTTTTCAAAGCTACCAGAACCTTTCTTTCTTAGATTTTTAGCTCCTCTTTGTTTTTACATTGACAAAATTAGATGGAATCGTTGTGTGATTTTGTAAAAGCGTAATTTTTGTACTAAGAAGATGGACAAAATCACGTTTAGTTACCACAAATTTACAAAAAAATGCACTTTCAAGCTTAAAAAAACACTGTAGTGAAAGTAGGTGTCGATACAAACATCCAGTTAGTTTGTTTGTCTTATTGAGACCTCCGAGTTTACTGAATGTCTCTCCGTTGCAATAAGTAATTGAGGACAGATGAAACAAATGATAATAGTGAAAACGACGGATTTGGAAATTTTGTAGATTGGTCCTTGCTGAGACAGTAGTTAATGCGGACTTAGCAGTACTTGCACTGAAAATTGATTAGTACTACTACTTTTGTTGGGCCTATTATTATTATTAATGGGCCGGCCCTTATCTGTCCTTTAGTATCTCTCAAACTCCGCCACGGCCTCCGCCTCTCATCTCATCTCACTACTCCTTAATTGCAATAGCATGTGGAAACATATCACATTTGTCAAATGCACATTTAAACCAGCATTTATGAGCTACCACAGTGCAGTCAGTGTGAGCATTTATTTATAGGCACATGCACAGCTCTCTCTCTCTTGTTTGTGCAATGCAATTAATTAAATTAAATGCTCTTCCTACCATCCATTTAATGACTCTCGTCTCGTCTCCACAAATTGGCAGACCAACACAACACGCGACCACCTCCATTTAATTCCTCCCTTTTCTTTCATTGACTTCATCCATCACCCTAGCCATTCACCCACTGCCACGTGTCCCTCCTCTTCTCATTCATTAATTCAATTCTATTTCAATCTCTTTTCACCTCATCGCCGTCTGTTAAATCTCTCCGGCGACAGTAACGCCTCTGGATCACCGCATCTCAGCCGGCTCGACGAAAATACCGCCGCAGACGACCTCGAAAACATCGGACTCGCAATCGACTTGCTCCTTCTCGACCAGCTCCCTCCCTCGCCGTACCTAACACTCGACTCCGACAACGGAAAGAATCCTCTTCGCCGGAAAAATGGAGATTTCATCCCTCTATAATACCTGAACGAAAACACTCTTGATTTCCCTAACGAACCAAACGGAGACGGTCTCTTGCTCCAGAAACCGGTGTTCCCCCTCCGATACCGCCACGGAGAAGTCGTGGCAGGGTCGATTACCATCCTCTCCGACGGCAAACTCCGCTCGAAACCAAACGAATAAGAGCGTTTCAACAGAAAATCCTCCCTTAAATGAAAACGATTCTCGTCAACATTATTCGCAACGGGAGATTGAGGAGTAATCTCCGGCGCCGGCAAAACAGAGTGAGAATTATGAAAAGGCGTTTCAAGGTGAAGATTAATAGTTTGATCATGAAAAGAAGGACGGATTCTAGCGGCCATAAGAGGTCTGAAAGGAGATTCAGATTCAGAACAGAGAAGACCGGCGCGACAGAGAGGACAGTTAGCGTGCGAACGAAGCCAAGCGTCAATACAATCGAGATGAAAAGTATGATAACAAAGAGGGAGGGTACGAACGTAATCGTGATCTTCAAATTCGAGTAAACAAACGGCGCAGTCACGGCGTGATTCTTGTTCGTATTTGGTGGTGTAAATGAAGAAGGGAATGGTTTTTATAACGGACTCGTCTAAACCGTAAGTGTGTGGGGCGTCAAATGTTGTTGAATCGTATTGGAGAGATTCAACGTCAACTAATGAGGTGGCGGAGGAGGGAGGGAGGAATCTGCGGCGTTGGAAGTGATGGATTAGACGGTGGATGGGAGGTGTTAGATGGCGACTGATGAGGCGGGAATAGGTTACGAAGAGGAAGGCGGCGGCGACTACGACGACCATTGCTATTAAGGGTGGAGTGAAGTCAACTGCAGGGGAGTTTGGAGAAATTGGGGGTTGTTGGTTATGCATTGGTGGCTGAGCTGGAGCTATCATATTTGATATGGTTTTTTTGATGATGAGAATGGTAAGAGACTATGAGGGGAGGGAAATAATAGGCATCCAATTATGTGTAATGTCTTGTGTTATTCAGAGAGACTAGCTCTCACAAATGGAAACTACTGTGCTGGGGAATTGGGCATATTATATTGGGTTTTGGCTTTAATTTTATAAATGCACTGCAATGTCAATTAAACCGATCTCAAGACAAATAAATGTTACCATGTACCAGGAAGGCAATTGTTATATATTTTTTGTATTAAAAATTGTAATTTCTTTTCTTTCAAAAATTGTCTATTTCATTTAATATATAATTAGTATTTGTATAATCCTTAATATTTAACATATATTTGAATTTATAAATAAATATACGAGACACACACATAAATAAATAAAAATTACTACTAACTGATAAAATGATTAAACGATATGACTAAATAGTTATTTTCTTTGATCACTATAAACAAACAAAAAAAAAAGAAAAAAAAAATATATATATATATATAGATTTAGTGCAATTAATTTTTTATAGATTTCATGTAAAATACAAGTTAAATTTAAGCTAAATTATCATTGTTAGTCTGTTAATTTATTTTGTAGTTTCACTTTGGTTCCTAATTACTTTTCAAAATGTTTTGGTCCCTTAAGTGTACTTTTGTTAGAAGTTGGTCATTTTGTTTAATTTCTACCAAAAAAACGTTAAGTTTTAAGCATATGTTATCTCTTTCATCTAACTTATCTTCAAACCCATAAATTTATGATCTTCTTTTAATCTAAAAATTCAAGAAAAGTTCATTAAACACATTACCTTCAAACCATAATCTTCCAAATTCATAACTTACAAATTTAAATCTATAACATTTCAAACTCAAATAAAAATGAAAAATAAAAAAAATTTAAACTCATTCTTCTTGTTGTCCATGTTTGTTCTTTATGAAGTAGCAATATCAATTAAAATAAATAGGGATTTCAATTGTGATTCATTTTTTAAATTTAACTCATTAACTTAAATTTAATTAACTCAAGAACAATTTTAGTTGAAATAAGTTAATCTCCATAACGTTTTGGGTGTGTTAGTTTAAATAAAACAGTTCAGTTTATAAACAAGTGAAATGTGATTAGTGAGTGCAAGATAGATACAAATAAGAGTTAAGAAGATCACACAAGGATGTGATCAACACCAGAACGTTCTGCCTTGCACTATTTTATTTTTATCACACTTTGATCAATTACAACATTCACCTTTCAACCTTGAAAGAAATTTCTATAGTCACTTTAAGTCTATAAAGGGATTTTTACAAGTACATTTAAAACAAGAAATAATTTTTACAACACACTCAGTCTAACTTAAGAGATAGAATTGAAATACAAGTTGTTGTGTATGATAAAAGTATTTAGCATCTAAAAACTTATCAACTTTTGTTTGAGAATGACTAACAACAAGAACTTAGTAAGATGATCCACATATATAGTGGGAGAACTGAAGTTTTGCTTTAGAGAATAACTACTACTTAAGCTTAAATGATAAAATGTAGATTGATTGCTTGAAGCTATTGTCTTTGTCTTTTGATTGATCTTCCTTTTATAAATGAAGAGATGCTTAAAAACTCAGATAAAGTTAAATATAGATGTTAGACACAATGGCCAACTATCATATCTATTTTAAAACATTTTAAGCACATGTTCATATTTTTGTCCAGATTATTCTTGACAAACTAGAACATTATTGCTTTTGGGTCTCAAGGAAAACGTGAATGGGTGTGAGTATGAGTTGTCGTATGTCAGTTGGTACTGTTCTAACTCAGAGCATACAAAGTTTTATATAGGCACAATGTAGTAGTTTCCTTGTTGTCATTGCTCACAACTCATCAATCTGAAAACTATTTTCTTCTTTTGGGCCGTCATTTTGAATTATGAACTTGATCATTTATCTTAACGGTATTGACATTTTTAACATGTAGTTTAGACTGCCAAGAATGATCTACCTTTGACTTTGTGATAGAGGACAACAAGAATGTTCTTCTTATCATTCTCCAATTATCTTGTCATTTACTTTAAATATTCTTCTAAAACTCTTGGACTTTGTAAAGTAGATTTTTGTCTTGGTGGGGCACGAGTCTACAAGTAATGACAAGAACATTCTTGATTGCTTTTAAAGATAGTCACATGATTTTTGCATGAATATGCATGTTTATGCTCGATTTTCTATATTTCAATAAATCACTAAAAAAACATAAGTTAAATGATAATATGATCATAATCATGATCAATTATTTAATTGACGATTTGATTATCTTCAAAACACTAATTCGGGATTTTGCCTCAACACTTTCACCATTGTCAATGGAAAAAAATAATAAAAGAAAAGAAAAGAAAAATATGTTATAAGTGGAACAAATGGGTTTGATTTGGGTAGCTAGTGTGACCAAATCTGAATCGAAACTAAAAAAAAAAATTGTCAATTACGAAGTTGTGAAATACGAGTATATGAGGGATAAGAGAGATGTGTGGAGTTGTGGTATATCTAAGTTTTAATTGGATTTGAGATCGAAGGTTATAAGATTTATGGGTTTGAAATTGAGCTTTTTTATTAAATGATTAAATCATTTGGTATTTATTTTGTTCTTTCTTTTTAACATTATTTTGTTTTATGAGTTAGAACTTTACTCAATATATTGTTCAGATACGTAGAAGATGAATGGAATGGAGAAAATGAAGGAGATTAAGAAGATGAATGAGATGAAGGTTATGGAGGAAAAATATGTTTGGACATTCTTCATTTTTCTGAGTTTGAAATATTGAATTTGAATTTGTATGTTATGGATTTGAAGGTCACAAATTTGATGAATTTTAAGGGTTTTTAGATTGAAAGATGTCATAAATTTCTAGATTTATGAGATAACACTTGTACAAAGATTAACGTGTTTTTGACATAACTTAAAGGAAATAACCAATTTGGCTTACGAAATTATAGTTAAGAGATCAAAATAGAAAGAAAAATAATTTAAGGACTAAAGTGAAACTAAAAAATAAGTTAAAGAACTAAAAGAGTAATTTAGCCTTAAATTTACTAAATTGTTCATTTTTAATGTCAAACACTCAACTATGAACATTAAATATTTTGAATTAAATGAATGATGTATTGAAATAATAATATTAAATGATTCAAAAGTAGTTAACTTTTGCTTATAATAGTAACCAAGATTTAAGACTTTTTTATGCTTATAATAGTGTCAAGATGAAATATTTTTTAAATTATTTTTACTCCATTTGTCTCAAAATAATCGTTTTATATGTCAATTGTTTTATCAAATTATTTATCATTTTACTGTAGCAATACAACATTAATTATTTTTTCCTCTGATACACTATTATTTATTATATCTCAGCTTATTAAACTTCTCAATTAACTATAAAAAATGATAATTGAATAAATGAAACTTATTTTATCATTAAAATCATCACAACTAAACATTTTTTTAAAAATTGCGCATCACTCGAATAAGACATTTAAAATGAGACATATGACTATTTATGTATCAGTGTCCAAATATTCTAATTTGAGATTGTACCTATGTAACACTTGTTCGCATCTGAACTCTTTTTTCTCATGAAAACACTCATATGAACTAACAAATTTGATTATCTATTTTACTCAGGTTGACTTTATGTCCATGAAAATCTATTGATGTACTAGTATGTCTTTAAGATTATGTGAACCACTAGCTTTACACATTTTATCCTTTAAAATAAACTACTTTATAATATACTATATAATACAATGTTCACTTTATTCTAAAATAAATGATTCACTAATACCTTACAATACACACGAACTCACATATATAGGTTTCTAACCTACACAAAGAAGCTACCCAACTGAAACATAACAAATTATCCGATTTTATTCAATCCACCAAGTAACCCATATAACAAGTAACATTCTTTAATTAGAAGGAGGACGTTATTTGTTGTTATATAAATAATTTGTTTGGATTATTTACATAATTACATTCTTAAAAAAATAATATCCTCTAATGTCTCCCAGACAAATTTTAATAGCTTCTGTAACAACAATTTTAAATTTTATTCTCAATTAAAATATTATTTAATGTAGGGACCTCTTTGCCATTTCCTATAACTTGTTGTAAAGAATCAGACTGTAAACGAATCTAAACCGTCCAATGTATAAAAGTTAGATCCTATGGTTTCATATCATTCGTCACCGGTGAGTCCAAAGTTTCAATTTTCTAGATCTCTCCCGATAACAATACACTATTTTCCTTTTCCATACTCCCCATTCGTTTCGCCTCAGAAACTCGGTGCTTAAGATTTCAATCCATCGGATACACAGTTTCGAGGTTTTCACCGCAAAGACAAACCAACGGAATCAAATCCCTATGGGCGAGATTAAGATGGAGGACATGCCGCTGCCGGCGCTGTTTGAGCAAGCAAGGAAGATCCACGCAACCGCCACTGAGTCCGGTGCTGACCAGGTACGCCGTGTTTCTCTCTCTCTCTCTCTTATGTTTTTGTGATTCTTAATTGAAGTGCTTTTTTGGATGTGTGTAATTTGTTCAGGAACTTGTGAAGAAGGGATGCGCGGCCTTGAATAAATGCGAGGACATGATCAATAAACTGGCTTTGTTTTCTGCTAATGAGACCAAAGAAGATATCAGCACCACCGATCTCAAGTATATTCTGGTACTTTTTCTTCTGCTGCTTATTATTTTTCAATTACCTTTTTCATATCAATTAGTTTTTTCAAAGCTGAAGGAGACTTAATAGTAGCAGTATGTATAGCGATTTTTAGGTTGGATTTGAAAGAGTTGAGTTTGTTGTAGTCGATTTTCTCTTGCTTATTAGTGATAGTAGCATTTTAGATAATAGGATAGAGTTTGTGGGATGAACATTAAGTACAACTTTTGCTTTAATTCGGGCTTATGCAATGGTAGTTACCTTTTCACTGTCAAAAAGCAACAACACGAATTCCCTATGCCTCCTATTCAAGATAAAAAAATGTTAGCTACAATTGATAACAGATGCCAGATTATTTCAGATCGACATAAAACTGATATAAGTAATTAAGTACAGAATATTCAAGGGTCTTGGGAGCATGTAATATTGATTTTACACCGGCACACACAAGTGTTACTGGTGTTCTTCCTTGCTTAGTGAGATGTAAAGATACGTGCATAACTGTCTGAAGGAAAATGCTAGACTTATTTGTACAGATCCCCATAATAAACAAAAATAAAATATAACTTTTGGTTCTTAAATTACTACAGGGCAAAATCTCTTTTGCAGAATCCTACTTCACTGTTCTGTTAAAGAGAAGTTTTGCAGATTGTTAATATTGAAATAAAGAGCAATAAATTGTTTTGCAATTCTGCAGTTTTCCATGTACGACAACCTTCTTACAATAAAACTATACTACACAAATTGGAGTATAACTAATCACTAAGAAGTATAATCACATGTTTTAGTACTAAGATCACTTAAAAAATATGTATATTGGAGGGGCTTCTGTAACCCTTCAATGTTGTGAGTCTGTTGCACCGCTATGAACATGAACTAAAGCCACCCTGCCTGCACCCTTAATGCACAACGCACCTGATCTCACTTGGCGGCCTACCACTTTTCGACCTGATCGCAAATCTAATCACAACCTAGGTCTTAGTATTAACTACTAAGACAACTTTAGAATTTGTAGTATGTAGGGGGGGTTCCAAAACATAGTTCTGTATTATAATTTATGGCATCTGTTGCTGGATTGATATGACAAACTGATTCTGAATAGGAAACAAAAGGAAAATGACAAAGTGAAGAAAAGGGAAATGAGTCTATTATTATTACATAGCTGAAAACGACACATGTCACAACGAAATTATTTGTTGGTAGATCGTGTTTTTTTTAAATAGTTTTTGGTAGATCGTGTTAATGTAAAAGTGCTCATAACTTAATATAGACTTATGATTAAGAAGCACGCTCAAATAAGAACTTCATATTGATCAAAGATCTTAACTACAGCAAATCATCAAGCGAATTTCTTATAATCAGGGACCAGTTGACCCTGCACTTCCACACCACAAGCAGTGAAGATCAACATATATTTGATCGATAGAATGTTGGAATTGAGACTTTTAAGTATTTCTACAAATTCATTAATTGGTCTAATACCAGTGCTAAGGCTATGATTTGTTTAAGTTAATGTCCTATGGAGTTGTGCAAAGGCCAATGTTTTGATGGATTTTTAGCCACAAAAATCTATATAAGTGACTGCAGGGTAAGTATTTAAAAAATGTTATATTTTATTTTGTTAAATAATAATACTGGTATTGCCAGCCTATTTCTTGCAACGTGAACCACCATTGACAGCAATGAATGAAGGTACGTGTAGTACTAAGAACTTGCACCCAGCCAAATTATACGGGCAATACCTAATTTTGTACAATAGTTAATACCATATTCAAGGGAATACGGAAATTCGTTGATTCATCCTATAAATATTGAACAAATAATAGAAAGCACCAGTTTAAAAAAATGGAATTCAACACACCAATTAGTAGAGAGGCCGTATTGCCATATTGCTCAAAGATAAAAGGTGGATTGGTCATTCCAATATAAAGTTTTGTGCTTGCATTAGCTGGTAGAGAAATCATAAATCTAATAAAAAGATCCAAGCAATATTATGAAAACTGTAACTGAATTTAATTTCCAAAGCCTTAAAAACTTGGGAAAAAATCTTAATATAATATGGATAGCATCTTAATATAATAGGGATAGCAACAGACTAAGAAAGTTCAAAATTAGGAGACAAAAGAAAAGGCACACAGGAGTGTGGAATTAATGGACCCATGCTTTTAGTATTAATACATAAATTTCATCATTAGCATGCAGCGCCCATGCTTATTTCACTTGAGTATCCTAATGTGTGTTAATATGGTAAAGCTGGACAGATGCACAATCGAATATTTGTTTCATTTGTCTTACGGTCTTACCTTCCAATTACAGACTATTGAAGATAGCTGATGAATGAATATTTATGTATTTTTACCATTTATCAATTTTATGTTATAATTCCCTCAGGTGCCGTATTATCTTGCTGAGTTGACTGAAAAAATAGCACAGGATGACAGGATACAGATTCTAAAGTCTTCCCAGGCAAAACTGAAGGTGAGAGCTGCTCTATGGAAAGGAAACACCTGCCCCAACAACTAATTCAACATAATATGCACAATTCTTGTCAGCTTCTGTAATATTATTTAATTAATGTCCTTTAATTGAAGTTTATTCATTTTTTAGGAATTTGTCTCATTTTGTGAAGCCATGGAGCTGGTCCCAAAAGAGGAGTTAGAATCTTATATGCAAGGGGCACCAAAATCTGTTGCTGATCTGAGGGCCAGAAAGGTGTTATTTTTTCTTGTACAATGCTATGATATGATTTTTATACAATTCACGCATTATACACTTATATATTTATCTCTTCTTCCTGTTATTCCCTTGATATGAAAATTGGACAGGCAAATTTGAATGATGAGCATCATAACTGCTCACAATCAAATTTATTTAATAATTTTGTAACTGTTGTGCAGATAGCTAGATTTAAACGGCAAAAAGCTGCAGAATCAAAGTTGTTGGAAATAAAAGAGCGAAAGGAACGACGTGGGCGTTCTACTAAAGCAGCTGCCTTGTCTACCCCTGTTGAGGCAGGTGAGGAAGAAGTATTGGATGATGATGGGGAAGAAGAAAGAGAGGTTTGTATCTTGAATTTTCAATCTGGTACTTATTTCAGTTCAGTGCTGCTTTACTGCTACATTATGTAGTGGGCTTATGCTGTATGACTGCGTCCCTGTAAATCTGTTTTACCCGGTGGATTTACCTACCATTGGATAGGCTTAAAAATAGGTCTGTGGGACCTATAGTGGTCCTATATATTGTCTGACTAGCTTATGATTTATGAAATGGACCATGGCGGTTTCACATGTCCAAAAGCATATCTTTAACTATAAAACAAAATCTGCTCATTAGGCTGTTCACTTATATTTCTTCTCTTTTTCAGGCTTGGAATACTACCATATCTTTGGCAATCTGTAAGGTTGGTTCATACTTATGCAACAATTCCACTTGTTGAAACTTCTATTTCCATTATTCCCATGGTTGTTTTGCAATGTTCAGGCATTTGATCTTCTGGAAATGATAAAGAAAGAGGAAGAGATGCTTTCTGCTGTAAAGGATAGACAATCTAAGGTAGTAAAAATTATGGTGGAGGTCTTTATGGACTGTTTTTTAGTATAAAGTTAAAACTTGAACTATTTTAAAGTGGCAGATCTTAAATTTTTTAGACTTGTACATTTCACAAGCTAATTCTGGAATATTAGGCTTTAAAGCATATACATGTGATGTGAATCTATCAGACATGTTCTGTTTTAAAGGGAATGGTAAATTGTACTTCTATGCAGAATTAAATTTGGTCCTATTCATTTTTTCTTGTAATTTTGCCTGTTTTAGGATGGGGATCAGGAGTTTTCTAAGGATGTTCTGGATGAACGTGCCAAGAAAGCAGAAGCTTGGCATCGTGATGCTGCAGTTCGTGCACGGTATACTAAGCCATCTCCACCAATCACATGTGCCACTTTTGCTCAAGATGTTCTAGAAGGAAGGGCAAAAGCTTCACAGACACATGATCACAAACACCAACCACTAATATTTGGGCCAGCAAGCCTCGTGAATGGAAGTTTTACAAATGAGAGAGAGAGAATGGCAGCTCAGGTCTTCCAACCCAGTCATAGGTACATATTTATTACCTTTTTTGTTTTGCTTCAGATAGCTTAGCCACAAAAGTCACACACACTTAATTGTGAAAAAAGAGGGGTATTGCAAGTTTGAACTAGCACCCCAACACATCAAATGTCCCTACAACCATTTACAAATTGAGCTGCACTTACATGACAAGTATTTATCCCCTTTATTACGAATGAAGTGCACATTTTCATAGCTAATAAAAAGGCTTTGGAATAGGGAATATAGAAAGTTCATTAAACAGACTAGGGGTGGACAAACAGAGCTGACCCGACCGAAAACCAAGTAATCTGAACTGAGAATAAGTCAAATGGGCGGGTGCGGGACGGTCAACGGGTTGATCACAATAGAATGTCAGTTTTGAATGGTCTTAAATGGTTGGTTTCGGTTTGATAAAAATTCACCATCGATGCCCGATTTCGACTGACTGTGTTTAATATAATCCTGCCTATATTAAATAATACTACAGAGACATAGGAGTAGACTTTCTTTTTACTTTGTTGCATTTTGATATTCTGTCTTGATTCTTCACCTCCCTCTAGAAATTGAAATTCTTTTCAAAGCTTTCCTTCTTTTTTGCATGATGCCTTTGCCTCTTGCTTGAGATGAACTCGTGAAAGGAGAACACAACAACATTTTCTCTTTTATTTCCTTCTATTCTCTCTTCTACTCTCTCAATATAACAAAACGACACAAAAGAATGGTTTCATTGTGTTGTTTGGTCTATTCTCTCTTCTGAAACAAAACTTCTCACAAGTCATTTGTTTCATTGTTTGTTATTTTACATTTTTTCTTTTACTATGTTATGTTAGATAAATTAAGATGGTTTTGGATCTGTTGTTATGGATTTGGATATGTCTTCTATTCTGTGAAATAGCTCAAAAAAATCACCGTTCAAAATGATCGAACCCGAACCCACCGATCGACCCATGTACCCAAAAAACCGTAGCCTGTCCAAACTGATTTTCACATGGTAGGAAATGGGTCTAAAGATAGCACCCGTGGTTTGGGCCAGATTGGGGGGTTTGGACCCGAATCTGTCTGTACCTGCCTGCTTGTCCACCCCTAAAACAGGCTATATGACTGAAAGGAAATGAAGTTTTATTCCCTGGCAGTCTTGTTGTTCTATTATTTAGAAATGATAGAGAATCAGTAGTAAGTTAGTAACGTGATGACATTTTTTTGAGATGTTAAGTTGCATATTTTGTTGAAGGATGCCAACTATGAGCATTGAGGAAGCAGGACTTAAAGAAATGGAAATTATGAATAAATGGCAAGAGAACAATGCCAGACTCATGGAAGAAGCCAATTCATCTTGGCACAATGATAGGAAGTTCAAGCCAGGTGAAGACGAGGAGGATGAAGATGATGATGCTGCACAGGATAGAGCTAGAGCTTTTGATGATTGGAAGGATGATAATCCGCGGGGTGCAGGAAATTCGAAGCTTACCCCATGTGGCTAATTGAATCTATGATTGTCACGAAATCTCAGTGATTTGTTCCTAGTATGTGTTAAAAGATTGTGTATACCATGTGTATAATTTTGGAGTTCAAGTAGGGTTCTACCTCATCTCCACCTCCTTTTATTTTTTGTTTCTCATCTCCACCTCCTTTTATTTTTTGTTTTTCATCTTCACACGATTTAATTATATAACTAGTTGTTTAATTTGCGGCATTTGTCCATATAGCTTTCCAACAAGTTTGAATAGAAGTGGGATTTCCTCCGGAACTAATGGCACCTTCTAATGCAAGAAAACATCTGTTGTTTTTCCATAATACTAACATATTTGAAGTTGTTTCAGTACAGTCATGATTAAACAATTGAGTTCCTCATCAAATTTCACTTTAGAATCATAACCACAATGCAAATCATCATGAACCAATAGGGAAGTGGTATGGAAATTTTAAATGTTATTCATTGTTCTAATACGAACATAAGGAAAACGCGATACTTTTGAGTCTTTGCTCTGATCATTCTCAATAAAGGCTCCATTCAATTGGTCATAAAAAATCTATTTATTTGCTCAACTTTCTACATCAGTTGATTTTTAACTCACTTAGTGTTACAACATCTATACTGAGTAAAAAAAAGGGTTACAACATCTATTTAGTTTACATCAATTATTTTAATAACAATGTAAAAATGTTAGCTTAATCCCAGACCAAAGAAAACTGCTAACTACAAGAATTGAACTGAAGGTTTACCTACAGTAAAATCCTCACCTTTTTTTCTCATTCTTTTCGTTTTTTAAAGGAAAGAATTAAAATATACACCTTTTGACAATTACTTTATCCCTCGCTTGAGTCTTGATATGATAAAACTCATTTGTATAAGTGAGTTCAATCACAATTCTAAAAGATAACACAACTCTACTTATTAAAAAAAAAAGTACCCATCTAGCATGGCTGCATACAATAGACTCATTTGTTCAAAATAATTTTTATAATATTTTGTCTTTTTATTTTAATATTTTAAAAAATAATTTTAAAAATGAAGTTTCAAAATAAAAATTGGTTAAAATAATTTATCTTAAAATACTATTTTATATATTTCATCTATTTACTATAATTTATTTTTTATAATCATTAAAATAAAAAATTATTATGAGAAGGTCTTTATAAAAATTATTTTTAAAATAATTTTTTTAAAAAAAATGTGATTTTTATCATGTTAAAATATTTAAGTTAATGAATGTAAAAAACAATCGATAATAAATAAATTTAAAATAATTTCTACTATTTTTAAGTAAATTTTTATAAAACTCATTTTAAAAATATAGCTAAAATAAATTTTTAAAATTTTAAACCAACGAGCGAATACGTGATATGACATCAAATTGCGGGAACCTTGATAGATCTTGAATCTGCAAAATTACGAAATGCAAATCGCAAAAGATCCGGCAAGTCACCATCAGGAGAATTAACCAGGGCAAAGATATTCCACAATAAACAAATGAATATCTTTCTTGTCACTACTGAGGGTGAGAACAGGGTCAATTGATACTTAAAAGCTATGCTAAATCTCACTTTTGAAACTTTAACTTTCATGGTTTCACTTTCGTTCTTACAAATGTACGTTTTGATAACTCAAGTTAAGTGGTAGATTAAAAAAAAAAAATTGAGAGGAGTAACAAAATAATATATATATTTTTACTAAAAAGAAAAATATTACTAACTCTTATAAAATTCATAATTTTAATAATTAAACAAAACTCAAAATACATAAGAATTTTTAAAATTTATAATTTTCTTCTACGATATTTCATATTTTTAAAATACTTAATTTTTACATTGTCAACATTATCAAATATATTAATCATTTTCACTATATACATAATTAGTAAATCAGTTAACCACTCATCTTACAAGGACTTAAAATAAAAATAACAATATTATCAAAAGGGTTTTCTGTTATCTTGTGGGACCCTTGGTCTCCATTGCTTATATAATAGACATGCCTCTCTTAAATTATTTTTGTTTCATTTTAAGCTCTTAAGCTATAAACATTAAACAATTCGATTTTTTAAGTTGTAAATATTGTACATTTTAATTCTTTTTAATAGTAACTTAAGAGATAAAATTGATTAATTTTTGTAACTTAAACGATCTAAATGTTTGGTGTTTATAATTTAATGGACTAAAAAAGAATAAAAATAATTTAAGAAATCAAAATATTTAATATTTGCAAAATTAGGGATGAAAATGAAATAAATAAAATTTAAGGGACTAAAATGAAATTTAAAAATAACTCACAAGATCAAAAGTATAATTTAACCTTAAAACTAATTATGTATGGGTTATAATTTTTTTTAAATTAAGCTTAATTGCCATTTTAGTCTCCTATTTTTAGCAATTCACGAAATTGATCTCTTATTTTAAAATATGACAGTTTTAGTCCTCTATTCTGATTTTTTTACTAAAAATGGTAATGTGGTATGCTTTAAATAACATGATATATGATACGATAATGTAGAATGATTAACACCCATGAAATCACAATAAAATTCTATAAAAACTTAACTTTCAACTTTGAAAATTTTTAATTTTTGTAATTTAATTAATGACATATGATTAATTAATGAATCTATATGATTCTATATCATAAATTATATATCGCATCATTTAAACTATGTCAAATCCTCATTTTTTTTAATTCAAAAATATGAAAAAAGAACCAAATTTGTTGACTTTTAAAATAAGAGTACCAATTTTATAAATTAGTAAAAATAGATAAATCAAAACTGCAATTAAATTTAAAATTTAAGTTTGCCAATTTTTTTGAAGTTCCGATATTATTTGTTAGCTTTTTTATAATTCTGTTTGGGGTGGTCAACTAAGTTGTGTACTCTCTAAATATTACTCTCTTCGAATTATAATAAATGTCACATTTAAGCTGTGTCAAATTTTTTTTAGAGAATGACGTCAAAAGAAATGTTTTAAAAAAAATTATTAATTGTATTTATTTCGATGATAAAATTAGAAAGAGACCCGTGCGTGCGCACATATATAATTTATTAGTTCGAAATATGTCTTGTGTATAATTTTTTATATTTACTGTATTATAATTGTTCTTATTTTTATGTAGATGATTAAAAAATATTAATTTTAAATAATTTTTTAATAACAAATATTTATCTCGTATATGATTTTAATAATAAATTATAATTAACATATTATAATTATTTTTAGTTCTATTTAGAAGATATAAAAAAATCAACTATGTGTCATTTGTTACGTTTTTGTTATATTTATTAGAAATAAATATTTGTCCTCTAATTTTTTAAAATATTGATCAATCACAAATATAGGTCTCGTGGTTTTTTTATGTATCAGTGACAAATATTTATCTCATATATATTTTTTTTATATTTATCTATGGCAAATATTTTCCAGATTTTTTTTTGCAAATTAATGAAAAATATT
>JBBPBQ010000001.1:55559483-55569794 GCA_037974755.1 Cicer yamashitae
ATTTGGTCCTTTATTTTAGTTTTAAGTGACAATTTGATCTTTTATGTTTTAAAATGTCAACAATGTTATCCTTTTTTTTACAAAAATTCATCAAAATTTTCAAACAAAACCCATAAAATTAATTATCATCTTCAATATAATGCAAATTTCATTAAATTGATAACTTAAATCTTTAAATAAACTCATATTTTTATTTTTTATTTGATGAATTTAATGTTGTTGGAGATGAAGTTGTTATTATAATTGTCACTTCCATTTATATAAAGTTTTACAGAGAAAAAAGTGATGGGTTTGAAACCCATTCTTTTTTTTAATTAGAATGAATTTGAAACCAAAAATCTCATAAATTGAAATGAAATTAAAAAATCTTGGTAATTTTAATTTATAGTTTATTTTAATAAGAATAAATAAAATATCATAAGGAATGACTTTGAAACCCAAATATCTCATAATTTAGTATAAAATTGTTTTTGTGATAGTGGTCTTGAGGTAGTTGGGGGTGGGGGCAAGGAGGGAGAGAGAAGGAAGAAGATACAATCTAGTGTGGGATGAGTAAGATAAGGCTTAATAAATTTACCAAATTTAACCATTGATTTGGTGTGGCTTATCACAGACAAGTTTGGTACTAGTCCATGTTAAATGTCACCTAGAGAAGTGGAGTTGGAGATGATAAAGAGAGAAAGAAATAAAAAAGGAGAGAAAGAAGATGTAAAAAGTAAGTGATTTAGATTTGATATTCACAAATATAGTGAAATTTGAATGTAAATCTAAATTTGAAGAGTGAAAAATGATATACATTTGTTAATAGGTTGAGAAACAAATAATACATTAAATAATACAGAATAAACAAATGATACATTGGTTAATAGCTGATATGTTCGAAACAAAAAATACATTAGATAATAGAGAGTAAATAAATGATACATTGGTTAATAGCTAATATGTTGGATAAATAAGTGTTGTGATTAAAGTGTCATTAATTTTAATTAAGTGTCAATTGATTAAATAATGGTAGTTATATAATATCTTATGTATCTTACTTTTCTATATATATATATATTAGATGAATTATTAATCAATAAAAAATTGATAAAATAAATTTTATTTATTCAAATATTTTTATTAGTTGGAGTTAGTGAAATAATTAAATGATTTTTTTTATGAAAAGTAATTAGATAAATTAAAATACAATAAATAAAAATATATTAGTTGAAAAAATAATTAATGACGCATTTATAATATAAAGAGATATAAATAATATGAGAGAAATAAATATTGCAATACTTAATTTTTTTTAAAAAATCTGTTTGACATGATAGTCTATTTTATATAAATTATTTAAAAGTGTTCACAAAATTATATATTTTACTCATACAAAAATATATTATTATATTATTGTATATATATTTTTTGAAATTTAAAAAAAAAGTTATGTCTCAACTCTTAAAGACCTAATAACCAACCCACTCATCATCGATTGAATTAAGTTTACCAAAAAATTAAAAATATTTTATTTAATATAAATCAATAAAATTTAATTAAATCGAATAATGAATTTGACCAAAATAAACTCATCCGATCTATACACTACACCCCTGCACAGACTCGTCTGTTTTTATCCATAGATGCATTCAACAAAATAAATAAATTTTGAGTGAATATGTAAATTGATCATTGAAATTATAAAATATCAATTAAAATAATCTCTTTGTAAATTTATATTGTTATATATTTGTCACATAGTTTGATATGACAGTGTAATTGAATTTGTACTTTATCCACGTTATTTTCACATTAATGTCATATTTTCAAAGACAAATTTATCAATGAAATTTTGTTATCTTAGAGATAAATTTGTGAGTAATTATAATTGTTTGTGAATTAATTATTGATAAATTAGCCAATAAAACACTTAAATTTCATAAGAAAATTAATCTATATTGTGATAACATTAATATGAAATAAATTTCGAGAAATTAAATATTCAATTAACATGTCACATCATAATCTTTAACGATAAAATTTTAAATATAGATTATTTTAATTATTATTTTATTGTCACTTATAATCTAAAAGTCTAATATATTTGATTGACACTTATAATTTAAAAGTCTAATATATTTATTCACTCAATAATTTTTTTTAAAAATTGGGCATCACTGTGGTGATACTTTATGTCCGGCTTAGTGCTTACTTTGCAATTAATTATTGAATAATGATTTAATGAGTCTAATATTCAATAACTTCGATGCCTGCGTTTTAGATAGGAAATGATGTTAGGACTCAAACTCTTGGGAGGTCCTATATATTAGTCCAAAAAAAAAAAAAACACGATCCTATATAAAAAGAAAAACAATAGACAACAGAAAATAAAAAATAAAAATCATAAAGAATAAAGAGGTTCATTGAATGGTAAAAGTGTTTTCTAAATATAATTCTAACATTAAATATCATCACACTCATTCATATGAAGAATAATTGTAATTTGAAAGATATTAAAGTCATTTTAACAATTTATACATCTTACGATTCATCTCCAAAAAATTCGTATATACTCCGTCCAGAAAGAATTATAAATAAAAATAAATCAAATTATCCATATAAAAAAAGATATCTAGCCACATTTAATTGCTGCAATTCTAATAAAAATTCGAGTATATTATCTGAATACCTTCGGTGATTAATAAGTGGATGTTGAAAATGAAAAAATTTAAACTAAATAAATAGTACTTTAGAAATATTATCATTAAATAAAAAAATTATTAGTTTTTATTTATATTTGATTCCAAAAAATATAAATTAATTATAGTTATATTTCATTCTAAATGACGAGTTTTAGTAGTCTTTTCTTAGTTGTAATAATTGAATTCGGTATCAATGATTTACAATACATATTTACATACAATGAGTAAAAAAAAATAGCCATAATGTATATTGTATAATAATGAATATAAAAAATCAACCGTAAAAATATATAGAAGTTGAAAACATAAGAATTGAACTTATTTATTCTTGAAACCTAGTGCAAGTAGTCAGTGGATAGTTTATTGAATGGTGTAAACACTACAGAAAGTACCAAATTTAATTCCTATTATAATTTCTTTTCTTTCTTTTATGAAGAATTTGAAGTTTGGTATTTTTTCTATATTGAGAGTTAAATAAATACCCCACAACCACAAGTGAGGGATTTTTTTGGTATGTATTTACATAAATAAAATTACATGTGATATATTTTGTTTGGAAACTATTTTTTTTGTGTGTTAAATTTCATATCATAAATTTTTATTTATCGTTTTATATATAAAATAAAATTATAATATAAAAACATATCAAATTATTAAAATAAAGAATAAATTTAAATATATTTTAAATAAAATAAAAATTATATAATTTAATAATATTTTATTTTAAATCTTAAATAAATTTAAATAAAATATTCTCAAAATATTTAGATATATTATTCTCTAAATCTTGATGACCCTGACATTTTGTTTAACATGTTCGAGCTTTTAGAGATCTCAACTCACAAAAGCAAACGAGTTAAAGAGAAGCATATTCCTCTAAACATTATTGCTTCCAAACTCAGAAATATGTACTAATTAACGCAAAATATATTTTTGTTTCTCACCAAGTTATATTTTCTGGCTAATATGGTAACATTTTTTGGGAATTAAAATTTATAATTGGATTTGACTTGTTAGGTGGAGAATTCCTAAATATATAAAATTTTACGGATAAGATACGTGGTCCATAAGTTATTAATTTGGATACCTGTATTACTAAATGCTACAATCATGACAAGAGGGACCAGTTTATCAAAATGGGTTAATCAAGATGCAAAGCAACCGGTACTTGTTCCTAACTTTGATACTTACTATACAATACAAATAAACAAAGAAAACAGAAACATATACTTTATGTTACTGCTATTCATGCACTTTCAAATATGCACAGTCTCTGATTTTTTTATTTTTTGTTTCAAGTCTAGTCTTACAAGTTTTTTATTTTTTATTACTACTATCATTTCCAGTTCAGCTAGAGTTTATTAAAAAAGTGTCTTTTTGTGCATTCTAATAATCAATGTACAGGTAGGCAATTGTAATTGTATTCAATATTATATATATTTTATAGCCAACTTGATTAAAAAATATCTATATATTCTTTTGGTTTTTTAAACTTCTATTTCTCTGTCAGAAATGGTGACAAGCATCCAGGAATCAAGTGCTTTTGCTTGCTAAAATTGTTAACAATTGAGGGAAAGAGAAAAGAGTGGGAATTGGGGAGTTGGTGGTGGTAGGAGGAGAAGAAAAGTAAGAAAATAAAAAAATATAATTGTTTAGAAATACATTATATAAGATATGAAAATATGTTTTTAGATGCGAATTATCTCGTCATATAAGCTGATTTTGTAAAGTTAAGTTAAACTCAATTTAAATTATAACTTATTATTAAAGTCCATAAAAAATCTATTATAAAATGAGTAAGTATATTTATAAGTGAAACACGTAGCTGACTTTACAAGTCGATTTGAAATGGTTGAGTGTGAATAATTGGAATTGTAATAATAATTGAAAAAACAAAGCAAGGAGCATGTGGGGTTACTAGACATTAGGCAAGTCTTCACTGAAAACCAGGAACCAAAAAATTCATAATCATATTCATACCTTTCTTTCTTTTTTTCTTTCTTTGTATTCTCTATAGTGTACACAATGTGCAGTCTTACACGTGTAAACACCTATCTTTTGTTCAGTCTCTGGCCATTTATAGAAGATACCAATTTCACATCAGTTACATTACTCTTTGCTGTCTGGTGTGACTGTTGAAGTTAACTTTGTCCATTGGAATACTTATTTTTTTCCTTTTTCTAGCTACACTTTCTTCCCCTTCCAACTTCCTTTTTTTGTCCTTGAATGTAAGTTTCATCAGGTAAACATGTTAACTTCTTCAACATTAATTGTTTCTAGTCACACATACATCAATTTCATGTTCCTCAATTATTATTAAGTGTTACTATGATTATTTTGTTTCCAATTATTGATGACTCTTTTTTGGGATCTATGTTTTCTTTTATCTTTTTCTTTGTCTTGTGAATCATGTGAGTTGTTATGTAATGTGTGGCTTATAGAGAGTTATAATAATTTTTGGAATTGTTTTATAACTCTTTTGTTTTTGTAGAGAGGCAAAGAAAACCAAATCTCATGGTAATGGGTGATACTAATGATGATAGCATGTATCCAATGTATTTTGGTGTTTCTTGTGCTTTTTTTGCACTCCAAGTGCTTAGAAAAAAACCACATGTTGAAGTTGAAAATTTGTCTAAAATTGTTGAAACAATGCTTCAAGGAAGTGCACAGCTTTTAGGGTTGATTGTGTGGAAAGTTCAAAAAAAAGTGCCAAATGATGGGGAAAACCTTATTATTAAATTGAAAAGTGCTGAGATAGAAATTAAGAATCTTAAAAAGATGAGACATGAAGATGCAAAAGCAAATGAGAAAGTGGTTGGAATCTTTGCAACACAAGAGCAAAGTTGGTTTAGTGAAAGGAGGAAACTTAGACAGCAGATTGGTGCTTTACTGAATGAGTTAAGAGTTTTTGAGAAGAAAAAGGGTTCAGAAGTTTCTGAGTTGAATCAAAAATTGAAGGAAATGGAGAGTTTGGTTGAGTCAAAAGACAAGAAGATTGAAGAGGAGGATAAGAAAAGAAAGGAGTTTGAAGAAAAGGTTAAAAAAGCTGAAAAGGATGCAGAAGAATTGAGAGAGTCTATTAGGCATGAAGCTCAAGAACATTCTTCTGATCTTAGGAAACACAAAACAGCTTTCATTGAGCTTGTTTCTAACCAAAGGCACCTTGAAGCTGAACTTGGTCGTGCTGTTAAGCATTTGGAAGCAACAAAACAGGAACTTGTTTCTGTGATGGAGAACAAGGAGGAGTCTGATTTGATGGCACAGAAATTAACTTTGGAGATTGGTAAATTTCACAAGGATTTGGAACAAAAAGATAAGATTTTGTCAGCAATGTTGAGAAAATCTAAACTTGATAGTGCTGAAAAGCAAATGCTGTTGAAAGAGGTTAAGTTGTCAAAGGCTAGGAGGAAGCAAGCTGAGCAAGAAACAGAAAAGTGGAGGGTTGCTTCAGAAGGAAAACATGATAGACATTCCCTTAAAACCATGTTGCTGAATTTGAGTTCAAGGATGGATGTTTTTCCTAGTGGAAGAGGTATGCAGCATAGTTCTTCAACAGGCTCCTCACATATTTCCAATGAACAGGAACAATTTTCACCCTTTTCTGATCACTACTTGCCACAAAGAAATGAAGAATCATGTAAGATTTAAGTTCTACAAACTTTTTTGTCGCAATTTTATTTGTTGCGGTAGTTTGTGTTTGGTTCTACGGTAGCAAAACTTGATTTTGAATGAATTGATTCGGTAAAATTGATTTTGGCTAAAAAAAGAGTTTAAGGTAAAGTTTTATGTTTGGATACATTCATGAGAAAGGGAGTTGAATGATAAATTCAAGACTAAAATCAATTCTAGCGTATCTATTTGTTGTGCTCTATGAAGCACTGATATAGACACGAAAATCAAATACGACATTGATAGTGACATATAGACACTAGTAATAATGTAAGAAATTGAAGTAAGTAAATGTGTGAGTGTCGTGTTAGCGTAGGACACTGACACGTATCTGACACCAAACACATCTTCAATCTGAAATCTAAATGTAAATAGCTTGTGCTAACCCTTTCCCTTTCTCCAATTTTGTCTCTAGCCATTCCTGCCAATGCTAAGCGTTTGGAAGATTGGATGAGAGGTGAAACAGAAAGATATGCAACCCTAATTGAACAGAGGCATCACATAGAACTAGATGCTTTTGTAGAACAAATGAGGATCAAAGATGAGAAGTTAGAGGCATTTAGGTGGCAGTTGTTGAGAACAGATTTAGAATCAAAGCAGCTTCAGTCACACTTGGAGGGATTGGTGAAGGATGTGACACAGCTGAGACATGACAAGATGAAATTGGAGAGTTTATTGTTGGAAAGAGAGGATGAACTGAATTCCCTAAAAGACCAATTTGCATCAAAATTGAGGCCTTTAAACTTCTTCAGAAACAACTCTAATTTGTCTCCACAATCTTCATCAGAACTAACTCAAGATGCTGTTTGGTCTAAAGTCAAGATTGTGAAGAGAAAACCAGGTGAAAAACAGCTAGAAATGGTGGAAACTTTGATTGAGGAAGATTGCAAAAAGGAGGTGGTTCAGCCCTTGCACCATGATCAGTTTGACAATACTAATTCACAAGTTCAATCTCCAGAAAATAAGTTTGAAGAAGAAAAACATGTTTGTAAGGAGGATAATCCTACTTCTGTGCAGTATCAAAGTCCAAAACACATAGAAATTGATTCTGCTGAAAAGATAGGATCATCAACCAGCCTGCCCTTTAATGATGCAAAGCAATTCCAATGGAAGATGGATCTTCATGCTCTTGGAGTATCTTACAAGATCAAGAGGCTTAAGCAGCAACTAACTCTTGTTGAAAAGTTGACAGGAAGGCAAACCAACAATGAACATGAAGAAATGAGTGAAGATAGCAAAGTTGGTATGGAAGCTTACTTTTCCTTGACTACTTTGCTGAATAAACAAATTGGAAGATATCAATCTCTCCAAGAAAAGACTGACGATCTTTGCAAACGAATGGTAAGCAATAAGTATCGACTCTTGTATACTTTTATGCGTTTTGCATTCACGTCTAATCATATTTCTTCGAAATGTTATCATGTTATAATATTATTTTTTTAAATATCTGGATGCATCATGAGATATGAATCTATGATTCAATTCTATTTTTATTCGTTTTGTTTTGACACTATGATCCATTTGCATTTAGATAAAAACAATCTTTTAGAGGCATGTGAGTCTTATTTAGCTTTCTTTTATGTTCATTTTATGATATGTTGAAAAATGGAGCAACATTGCATGAACTATAATCTAAATTCTACTAGTGTCCAACTTCATTTAGCATTGCAAAGATTCAATCATATGTTTTACGTTATTTCAGCAAGAGAACGACTTCTACGCGAACCGTGTAGAAATGAATGGTGCAAGAAAAAAGGAGAAAACATCAACACTAGAGCACTTCTTGGAGGAAACATTTCAATTACAAAGATACATAGTTGCAACAGGACAAAAAATGGTGGAAATTCAGTCCAAGATTGTTTCTGGATTTGTTGGAGTGGCAGAAGAGATGGAAAAAAGTGCTTCTGGCATTGACATGAAGCGATTTTCTGAAAGTATAAGGAATTTGTTCCATGAAGTTCAAAGAGGTCTAGAAGTTAGGACAGCTAGAATTATTGGTGACCTTGAGGGAACATTGGCTCGTGAAGGAATGATATGTTTTAGAAGGTAGCAATAATGGACCTTATATAAAGAGATCACATCAAATGACCTTTCTTTAACTGTTTATTTGTCTATACTCTATAGTCTATATATAGTATACTTGTTACTGCAGTTAAATAACATCAATTTGTATATGAAAGTTACACATAATCAAGTTTTATTTTTGTGTCATGACTCATGACTTTGAAAATGTGACAATGCTCATGCAATTTGTCTAGACTCTATAGTCCAAATATTATTTAGTATAAGGGTATTTAATTCAGGTTGGATCACAGTTTTTCATTTTTTCAATTTGCTTTGATTGCATCACAATAAGGTTAACTTTGTCTATTGAAGTTACAATTTATAAGGTCAAATTTTTACTATTGAACTAATGCGTTGTAAACAAAATAAAACAATAGTTGAATATAGAGCTTATATATATTTTTTCATACAATATAGTTAATTTCACTTTTTGACCTTATAAAAAAAGATGTTTATGATTATGATTCTTACTATCTCCAAAGTGTCTTGTTTTGCTCTCTACAAGAGCCCCCTCCCACATATGGACGATTAAATATTGAATAAGACTCCTTTTATTTTATAAGCAAATAATGAATGAGACTTATTATGACTAGAAAGTCAACGATGTGAGAAGAAAGTTTTGAAAGGTTCTTTGAAAAAGTGGTCCATGTTTGGATTCTTATTGCTTTTATTCTAAAAATTATATTATGTTCTTTTAACAAGTAATGAATAACAACATATGTTTTGTTCAATATAATAGGAACACTATCATTTTTTTAATACATTTTTTTCTAAGGTCTCGTATTCAAGAAATACAATAATACATATCGTCCACCACGTTTTAAAGTAGAAAATAATTAAGTTAAAAAAGAGGAAAATAATACTACTAAACAACAACTCAAGAGAGAAAATGGCATATTATTGATCTGTTTTTCTTTTATCCTTTTTCCTTTTGCTCTCTTTTCTTTCAATACGTTAGAGTAAATTATTTTTAAACATTTTCTGATATTTGGACGTTTATTTGGATTTTTTATTATTATATCTTTTTTTAAAAATTTTACACCATACTGTTCTACATTGAAAAAAAATACTAAAATGCACTGTTTTTTAAATCCTATAAAAAATACTAAAATGCACTGTTTTTTAAATCCTATAAATCACCGCATTGCTGACTTGTGACTAGGTGAAGAAAAAAAAAATAGATGTAATAGGAGATCTCTTATGTACTGGTTTTAATTTTTTTTTCTTCCCTCATTTTAACAATTAGAAAATTATTTATTTAATAAATTAAAAATAATTAAAAAAATTTAAAAAACAAAATATTATTAATAAAATAAAATAAGAAAATGCTGTTGACTAGATTTGCCTAAACAAATAAGGTGTTATATTATTTTAACAACTCCCTCCTATTTTGTAGATAAATTTAAATTATTTTATTTTGTTCACAACTTTCTCTTTTTTTTTGTCCTGATCTAATAAATAAAAATTAATAATAATAATAATAATAATAAAAATAATTATAAAGTAAGTTATATTATAAATTTCAAAGTAAATACATCAAAATAGAAGAAAAAAATACATCAAATTTGACTAGATGTGCCAGCAGCGGCAGATACTACTCAAATTTGATGTATTTTTTTTCTTCCATTTTAATGTATTTACTTTGAAATTTATAATATAATTTATTTTATAATTAATTTTATTATTATAATTATTATTTGTTAGATCTGTAGAAAAAATAGGAGAAAGTTGTGAACAAAATATAATTATGTTGCTAATTTATCTACAAAACATGAAGAAGTTGTTAAAATAATATAACACGTTGTTTGTTTAGGTACATCTAGTCAACCGCATTTTTTTTTTTCTTCAATTTAATATATTTTATTTTATTGTATTAATAATATTTTGTAAAAAA
>JBBPBQ010000001.1:55569883-55581817 GCA_037974755.1 Cicer yamashitae
AAAAAAAAAAAAAAAAAAAAAAAGATATACTAATAAAAAAGCCCGTTTATTCATCACGCATGACAGAGTAAATGGCCTCAGAGGACTACCATGCCAATTTCAAAACTGCTTTACAACCCAATGAGTATATATAATTAATCTGCACATAATTAAACTATTCTAATTCTAATAATTTATTTTTTTGAAAATAATGTATATTTCATCATAAAGGCATGCACTTCTCTTTGACCGCTAATTGCCACTTATTCGTGTTATTTTATTTGTTAATTAAATAAAAAGGGATTAAGCCCAAGAAAAAACAAAGAGCAAGCCACTTGCGAGTCTTCTCCAAGTCAAGTGAAGGCTAGTTGTCCATGATAGAAAGAAGCTATTGTCCTATACTTCTCAAATAAACTCACATTCGAAATGACTTTATCAATCAGACAAACAACATTAGTCACCCAAGAATCATTCCAAAAGCTAACTGATCTACCATCTCAAATTCTCCAAATAAGTGTCTCTTGAAACTGATCCCAAACATGACACAAGCCTCTCCAAAATTTACTACCAAATTTAACAATACTTACTTCTAATGGTGTTGGTCTAGACATGTTGTGATTCATTACTCAGCCTCCAATTATACCTCACCATGAAAGCCAAGTTGAAATTGAAGTAACAATGTCAATCACAAGGAATGAGAGTTTGAATTGTGATTCTCTTAAAAAATTAATTTCTGTTTTTAATTTAAAACTAACTCAAAATTAATCTTGCTTTCACAAACAATAGAAGCAGAACATTCTTGGTTAGTGAAATTAAAAGAAACTATTTCTACGTGATCTGGGCTAGTGAGTAAGAAATAATTAATGATAAGGAGAAGAAAATCACATAGTAATGTATTCTGATTCACCCAAGGTATGCTACATCCAGTTCTCACAATTTATGAGTTTTTCCACTAATGTGCTTGAACAAGAATGTTCTTGCTTTTCACACAAACTTTCTTGATCAGTTACAATGTTTATCTTTCGAACTTGAAAGATTTCTTACAATTACCTTACAGTCTAGAAATGGTTATTACAAGTCACATTTTAATCACAAAAAAGATTTTTACAAACCACTCAAATTATCTTTAAGAATATAGTCTTGAGTTTCAAAATGAAATATTGAAAGAAGGATGATGGATCAGAATTTGCTCAACACTTGTTGGAGTTTTGATTTTCAACAGAAAACTCAATAAAAAGATCATTGAATCTAGTGAAAAAAGAACTGGAATTTTTGCTTGATTGAAATGCTTTGATTTCTCAAATATGATTGAAGAGCTTAAGACTCTTGCAGTTATCTTAACCTTGAGGTTCCTTTTATAAGTGTGATAAAGGTTGATGACAACTCATGTAGCTGTTAATAATTCAGCTGTTCATATTGATCTTTTAATAAACATGTGTTATATTTTATCAAGAACATTTCTGCTTTAAGACCATAACGTTCTTCGTTTCTGTTTTGAGTGAGTGTTGGACTAAGATCTTTTGACAGCTATTTGGTGTCAATTTTTTCTGCTTTGTACGCAAGTTGTCTTTCACCAGAGATGCAACATCAGTGTCCTCTCTATCCTTGTTGTCCTAATTGTACTTGTTTCATAGACTATCAATTTAGAGATTGATCTTGTTATGGTTTTTTTTTTTTTTGCTTCTTTTAATCTTTTGTGCTTGATCATGGTTATGAGTTGCCTTGATGTTTAATTCATTTAAAATCTGGGATTGATTCATTTCTTTTTTAGAACAAATTGTCCAGAATAATCTTGTATAAAAAAGACTTAAACTTTCGCAAACTAGAATGATTTTGGTTTGATTAGACTGAAAGCTGTAAAAACGATAACGATCTTCGTTTGTCTAGACTGTTGTTTTTATGAATCAAAATGATCTTGTTTTCACCAGAAATGATCTTGTCTTCATTGTATATTACTACTTATCTTCAAATAGCACACTCAAAAACACATGTTAAATAGCAACATAATTTAGAATCATAATTAGAAATTAATTAACTTTGTTTGATTATCTTTAAAAAATTAATTTGAAATTTTACCTCAACCGAAATATCTGGTTTTCCTCAAGTCCACCAAGATGTTTAAGTTTGTTGATTTTGTTCCACAATACTAGATGAGGTTTCCTGGCCAAATAATTTTCACCCCAAATGAAACTTTGACACTTTTATCAATTTCATCACAAATTGATGTAGAGAGCAAAGTAGTTTGCATAACATGCAAAGGCATAGCTTGCAGCACTGATTTGGTTAAAATAACTCTACTAGTAAATATTTATCTCCTTGCAAGTACTAAAGCATTGATGTTATTGCCAACTTGTATTATGAAATAATAGTGGTATGCATTCATATTAAGAATAAAATAGTGACTTTTATAGCAGAATAAAAAGGTGTGAATCCCTTTGGATCGATGCATCTTCCCTTCACCTCAAATTTTGAAAAAAATTGTGAATATTTTGTATGACAAAAAATGTGTAAAGAGAATTATCAATTAATATTCATTATTTTCATTAAAAAAATTATATTTATGATTTCTTTACTGTAATTCATCATTTTTTTATCAAAAAATATTTATTACTCTCTCAAAAAACAAATATATTACTGTAATATGTTTTCACTTGATAATTTGAAACGCTAGGTATGTCACCATATTTCCCTTAAGTTCACTCTCCCAAAGCACATTCCATTAATTCAATCTCACCAATTTGAGTGATGATTCAAGGGTAAAACCACAATTTTAATTCTTGAAAGTGTAGGACACTGTCATTTTAGTGTTGACTCGATAAAAAATTTAAATTAGTCTTCGAATCGTCAAAATAATCTTTAAAAAATACAATTTATTATCATAAATTTTTTTGAAAGATACAATTTACTATCAAAATAATCATTAATTGTTATAACGTCAGAGACTAAATTGACTTACGTTTTTATGATGTAAAGACTAATTGAAAATTTTTCTAGAATTAAGAACTAAAGTGATAACGTCTAATAGTTTTAAAGACTAAAATATTTATTTACTCGAAATATATTAACTTATACATTATTAGGAAAACATGTGCAGCGTGGTGATCCATCATCCATACTATATCCATAAATAATGTTCCACGTGCAAACTAATAATGGTTTGAGTTGGAAGAACTTCTTTAACTTGCGCACCTATAGTTTTAGCAAAATTTTATAAAGTTTAAAAATTATTTAATTTTTTCTTTTGCAAAATAATATTTTGTACTAAATTAAAGTATTTTAAAAAAAAATTATTTTCTCATGCATCACACGGTTTTAACATGTAGTACACAAATGAAATGACGATGGAGTGAGGATTATGGTAGTGGCTTTCAAAAAGAAAAGTAAAATGACAGGTCATTTTGGTTTTTTGGATTATAAAATAATGGTACAAATTTTTTTTAAGGAAAAATCATGGTACTATTATTAAAAAAAAAATAGTACTAATAGAGATTGAGCCCCTAGATTATTACCTTAATAATTGGAATAGAGTGGGGCTATTTCATAATTTCCTTTATATATTTATCATGACTAGTCTACCACATCTATAAATCCCGAACCAAACAAACTAAAATTTGATCTCTTCTGAAAGGACCTAATATCACTTGTATAAAACAAACCAAAATTCCTGTCTTTCTTAATCTGTTGACATATTTCCAATTTTTTCTATCAATATAAAAACCACACATACCCACTCTCAGTATCTATTTCGGTGTTGAAAAGAAAGAAAGAAAGAAAGAAATAACCAATAATGTCATCAGAGATTGCCCAAACTATGATTTCTGTTCCTTTCAAGTGGGAGGAGGCACCAGGGAAGCCTAGACACTACCACACCCAATCGGAGCTCGATAATAATACCGTTAGAACCACCTTGGACCTGCCTCCGAGGTTGCTCTTTTTGGATGCCAAGCTCGATGTGCCTTCCCCAACAACGGTGTTAGATGGGCCTTATGTGGGCCGGGCCATGTCCTTCACTTCTTCCTATAGAACTCCCAGGGATAACTGGAATTCCAATTTTGGGTCCAGCAAGTGGACTAGTTTTAAGAAGGTTCACAAAGAGGGAGATGAGGGTAGTTTCGACTTTTCGGACCAGACTAAGGTGAAGATCCCTAAAGGAGGAAACTTATCGACTTTTTCTAAGCCAAAATCACATTTGTGGGTAAGTCTTAATTCATCTACTACTTGTTCTTTTCACGATCTTCATCAATCAATTGCCAAATGCTCTTGCATCAAACTTCAACTATATTTAATTTACCATTTTCATAATATATAATAATTAAGTTTTTTATTTTCTATATATACATTTGTAATTTTGAAAAGGAAGAAAATTATTGCCAATTTTAAATATTTTTTGGATAATCAAACTAGTGGTATTTCTACATGGTACAACACTACAGGTGAGTGTTTTTTCTTGTACTATACAGTTTTTAGCTAATAATTGTGGACCGTTCAAATTTACCAGCTATAAAATTCTGTCGGTATGATACGGTGATACCATTTAATTTTGAATGGATGATGAGAAATTGGTAGACTATTTCTGAAATGAGTGACGATAAATTGTAGGTAAAGATGACCGTGCTAGTTCCGATATACGTCATTCTATGTGTCCCTTCAAAATAATCTATATTTATTTAACTTTGACTTGAATAAGAATAACTTCAAGTCATCACCGTTTTATCCTTATGCATTTGATTGCTATTATTAGTACTTACTTTCTAAATCATGCATATAATAATGCAGAGCAGCTAAGATGTTAGGTATGCATTCTATAGTAAAACGCATATTGAATTATTATTGAGCAAAAGTGAAGTTTGACTAAGATATATCATATCGCCCTTTGCTTTTATTATATTCGCGGTAGCTACAAATTAACAAGCCACCAAATTTATAAAACGTTGTTATTCTTATTTTCTTTTTTTTTTTTTAAACGATCGGGGTAAAAATTAAATTGATATTGATGTTAGTAATATTTGTCTAAAAAATGAAATTGAAACCTAAAAGCCCAACCCAGCAACAGTTAGGCACCGAAAGTTGATTTTCCCACCTGGCTTCAGAAAAAACAATACAACTTTTGGTTTTTGTTGCGTGTAAACAATTAATTAAAAATCTAATTTACATGTTTTTTTAGGGAATAATATTTATATGGATTATATTGCAGCACATCACAAGTTATAAATAAAACTTTTGAATTTTGATAACATCACCACCATAAAATATTTGAAATGAAGATTATACGTAAGGAATAAGGCAACTTGGTGTGACACAATTGATACATAAATTTATCCCTTAAATGAAAATTACATGTTGAAAAAAAATTAGTACTAATAAATTTTTTTATACTTGCAGGCAAGCATTTTTGACAGTTTGAAGCAAGTGGTCCCTTGGAGACGCAGGAAAGAAGCACAGAGGAAATGGGTTTCCATAACCGATACCGTTTAATAATCTTTTAGATTTAAGTCATGTTATTACTCCTATTAAACACAGTATTTAAGAAGTTAAATGATATTTAGTATCTAAATAAATAAACTTTATGGGAACAGTTGATATATTATATAATTTGGTTTCAATTCTATTTATGGGATTGCATTTTGCAAAGAAATCGCAGAGATAGTGACGGGCTTATGAGTGTGAATAGAGAAACAAGGGAAAGAGACAGTAATTTAGAAACTTAAATATGACTTTGGACCCAAATCAGATATGTTTGCACAGGCCGAACTAGAAAATTTATATGACTGGGGCTAAGGATATTTAAATTACAGATAATATACAGTGACGTAGCCATGCAATTATGTGTTATAAACCACGCAAGGATATATTTATACAGCAATGCTATATTATATATATATATATATATATATATATATATATATATATATATATATATAGGAGATAGCTTTTTTCACGAATAAACATGAAAACTAAAATATTAAATTGAGAAAATTAATTAAGTTAAAATGGTCAAATCAATTAAATATTGACCCATGTAATTATGTGTTTTTCGTTAATGTTTTTAATTGTAACAATAAAGGATAAAATTTAGATGTTATGTTGTATTTTTAAAAATTAAGTCTTTAATAAAAAGAAAGTAAAATTTTAATAATTAAAAAATGAGTAAAATAAATTTTAGTCTTTGTAAAATAAATTTTAGTCCTTATAAAAAAATTCTCTATTTTTTAGGGACTAAACTTAAAATATCGTAATTATATAAGAATTGAAAATATATTTAACTAAAAAAAATTTATCTTTATATTATAAAAATAAAAAATTTTGGGCTCTTAAGGACCCATTTTTAGGAACTAAACTTAAAATGTCGTAATATAGTAGGGATTAAAAATATATTTGACCAACAAAAATATTCATCCTTATATTAAAAAAAAATCGGCTCTTACCAATAATATATTGAAATAACTCTTATATTTCCAACACTTTTAAATTTAAATGTTTGAAGGAACAATTTAATAACATAACATAAATGATTAAAGGAACATAAATGATCATTTAAGCATTTTTAATAGTATTGTGTTTGAATTAGAAGTTATTGGACTTACTCTTCCATCTTTCTATGGACATATCAAACTAGTATTGATATATGAAAAAGAAACTGAGTTTTGAAGAAAATGGCAACAAATTTATTTCTAAAGAAGAAAAGTTGAAAAAGAAGCATAACACTTTATCAAACTCAGTGTTGATAACTAGAGGTGAGTTTTATATGAAGAAAAACCATAGTATGATTCAAACATGTTGAAAAAGTGGAAAGTATGAGTATGTAAAGTATAATTGCCTAGGTGGACCAATATATAAAAAGGAGTGGACCAATATATAAAAAGGATTTTAGTCGAATGCTTGCAATATTTCGCTTGTTATAGGAGATGATGGGTATTTGCTGAGAATTTGAATGTGTCCTCGGGATGTGGATGATTTTCGACATATAGAAATTTTTGGAACGGTTTAACTTTAAGTCAAAATTCTTAAAGTGGTCTGGCTTCATGTGGAGATTTTTGGTGTGATTTACCTTCAATTGAAATTTCTTGCAGTGGTTTAATTTTAAGTATAAATTATGAGTTGTATAGTTTCAAATGAAATATATTCGCTATGGTGGAGTATCATAGTTATTGAGTCGTATATAGACTTTAGTTATTGGTTCCAAAATGTATCAGTCTGAAACATTTTAATTTTGTATCCGATTTTTTTCTTCTCTTATATTTTTGTGTTAAAGTATTGTGAAATATAATTTTAATAATATTTTAGATGATGGAATTGTATTGGGGACAATAAAGTGTTTGAAAGAATTCTATTAATTTGTATAAATTTTAACATAATGTGATTTTTCGATTGTCATTAGACAAATTAATTATAATTTCTTTTATCTAGTTTTAAAATATTCACTTTATATATTTTTGTGTTTGATTGTACTCTTTATATATACAATTTTGTTTTTTATATCTAATTAATTGTGTGAAATAGAAGAAATGTTGAATGAAAAATTATTTGTATACACTCAAACAATCACACCTTATAAGAGAAACAAATAGAGAAAGTTATATGAAAAGAATAGAAAAAATAAGATGTTGAACGGGTATATAAAAATTATATGTGCACCAATATAAAAGCTCATATTGAAATTATATATGTATTACATTAATCTAACTAGATTCAAAATTATATATGTATTACATTAATCTAACTAGATTCAAAACTTGTTAACATAACTCTTATAACTCAAGGTTTAACATGGAAACTCCAATAACTGAATCCTATCATGACTAGGTGGGTTGTTTATGAAATAGAGTTACCAAAGCATTTTCACGGAAGATAGTGAAATAAAATAAAACTACGTTTAGATCCGTTTCTGGGTACTTAGTATAGCCTACCGATTTGTTCTTTAAGATACAAACGTGTTACATAAGAATAAACCATAAATACCATTTAACTCTAAGAAAATTAAGAGCGTAATATCCTAGTAGGTTCCAAAAAGTATATTTTTGCGCTAAAAGATAAGATGATCAAAACTGACTTGTATAAAAAAAGATCCTAGTAGTAGGTAATATTTGGACTATTTTGGTGAATATAAGCCATCTTAGGCAAATTAAATTCCAGTTCATAAACTCTCAGTCAACAATACATGTGCTTCAGTCAAATTAGTTTCCTAATCTATAGTAGAATATCAAAACATCAATTGTTAAAGGAGTGTTTCCTTGTAATTCTTGTGTTTGGTATTTTTTTACATTTACTCTTATAACATCCAATATTTCAAAGCAAAAACGGTGAAATTCAAGGTCGAGAGCCAATTAATCTTCTCCTCTTGTAATTAGCTTTAAAACAAGCCTGCCTCAGCTTTTTTATTTCTTCATTCAATTCAATACCCGGAAGTTTCTCCAACATCTTTCTGTGTTTCTCCAACTTCACAACTTCGTCAGCCAAACCCATTTTCTGCATCACACAACAAATAAATAACACACTATAGTTATCACCTAACTAAAATCTCTAATAAAATATAAACAAAATTTGTGATTTATAGATTGTACTAAAAATGGGGTCTTCCTAACATGTGTTTTATGCCACTTGTTAATGAAATAAAAATACAAATGAAATAAAAAAATTTAGATTGTACTAAAAAAATTTAAACTTTTATTAAATATACATTCAAATTCTCATAATGATCTACACATTCACATAAAAAAATCTTTTGAAATAACTAATCATCTTAATAAATACTATGTAAATCAATAATTTTGTTTATATTTTTTACCTATTAAAAAAGGGCAACACACAAAGTACAAAGTTTAAAATTTTCAATTACTATCATTATTCCTTTTGGATATTGGCCCTACCATTTAACTCAATGTCCATAGGAAAATAAGAGATTCGAGTTCTTTTACAATAACACATTTCTATATTATATATTAAAGATTTGAGTTCCTTTACAATAACACATTTCTATATCATATATCAGTGGCAGTTAAAATAAGATCATTCTAAATTTTAGTCTAGAATTTAAATTAATATTTTTTAAACAGTTCGATCTCATGTTCAATGATGTCCAAATAGATGATTGCAGAGTTGACTCCAAATTCCAAAACAAATAATCAAAAGATAATGTTCTTTTTCAAGAAGTTGAAAATGTGGGGCATGAAACAAAACAAAATAGAATATACCTTGAGGTTGTCGATGAGTAACATCAAGCTCTTCAATTTTCTATGAGGCCACCTTGTGATTTTGAGCTCCCTACACCTTCTCTTCAAAAGGGTTAACCCCACATTCAATCTCTTAGCAGCCAATGTTATAGGAACATTAAAATGCTTCTTTATATCATCAAATTCCAATAAAGATGACCTTTTTTTCTTGCTAGAACCACCACTAAGCAATGCCAATGACAATGGCTTCTCTGTTTCCTCCTCTTCCTCCTCTTTCTTGACACAACTCACAAACCCATTTTCAGTTTTTGCAGAGCCTTCAATAAAACCACTCACACCTTCATCATTGCAATGTTCCAATTGGGGTAAGACTGCATTGAAGGGTTTTTGGTCGACCTCAAAATCTTGTTCGAGGTGTGGAAGGTTAAAGTCAAAGTTGAAATTTTCAAGATCTTTGAACTCATCATTGATGTAAAGTTCATTCCTTTGGAACTCAGTTTCCCAATTAAAATCAACGAAACCATCAAACGGTGAAATATCAATGATTCTGTACAACATTAAACACACAAAAATACCAACAAAAAAAAGGGGGAAAAGTTATTATTATTATAATAATTTAAATAAAAAAAAAAAAAATAAAACAAAGTCTCTATCGACCTCGAAAGTCGCAAAGAGAATGTTCCACTTCCACACATCATTATAGAAACAAACACAGTAACACTATTCTATTAAATTATTTCTGAATCACTAACATTTTGGAATAAGAACAGGGGAAAAAAAATAACTAAACAAGAAAAAGATAGTATTGTTAGTTAGGCTACAAATGAATGTTGTGGAATGAAAAGACAAAAACAAGGAACATGGTTGAAATGAAATTAGTGAGACGTGAAACTTACTTGTCTTCTGGTGTGTCGATTTGTTGAGGTTGAGCATTGTAAAAAAAGTTGGAACCTTGAGTAATTTGATGTTCCGTGAAAAAGTCCATAGCAGTGAATGAGAGAGAGAGAGAGAGAGAGAGAGAGAGAGAGTATAGTACGGTTACAAGAGTGTATGAAGCACAAATAGGTGAATGTGTGTGTATTTATTTATGTATGTGTGTGTGTGATTGGAAATTATGGTAGTGGTGGTGAATGTTACGAATTTTCGGATGAAAGTGGTGAGTTAAATTTGGCATTGAATTGTGGAGTAATTCAATTGCAATTATAGAAGGGGGCTGCATCCTAATCATAATCATAATCTTATTATGAATTTTGCATTTTAATTTGGATTAACGCGTTATTACTCATTCATTAGCGCCCATAACGAGGGTTATCCATTTACATATACATTCATTCATGCTCGTACATACATACATACATATGCATGTCATCACATCTTCATTACTTACAAATGAAACATCGGACAAAAATCTAAACACAACTAACAATTTTTTTTTATAACTAAATAAAAAGATGCAGTGACAACACACATGTTGTAAAATGTTTTATAGAGTCCTTCTCAACTATCTATTTTATTATTTATCTTTATTTAATAATCACTATTAAAAATAATTATTCAATGTTTGTTCTTTATCATACGTGAATCTAGAAGTGTATAACCTTTTATATTACACTCTTATATTACACACTGCGTAACCTTTTTTTCTCAAATAAGATACAATATATTTTTGTTTTTAGTTGTAGAAGTGTATTGTCCCGTGTATTTCTTGACAAACGGAGGAACGGAATATAATTTTTTCAAATAAAACATGTATATTTCTTTATATAATTTCCTATTCGAAAAAAAAATGAAAATAAAAAATAATATAGTATTTCATATGTTTTTTACATATGAGAACATGATACAATGTCATATAGTATTGCTCTAATTTTTGGAACATGATTATATTTACAAATATATGTCAGGTGTATGATTTAAACAATGTAAATTATAATTAAGTAGTATATTATAATTTTCTTCAAAATTTTATCAAAAATATATTTTTTTTATTAAATAAAGTTTAGATGAATTGGATTCCTAGAACTCATCAGAGTAAGCCTCAAGGTTCAAAGAGTACTGACAAAAATACTTAAAAATAATTTATTTATGCGTGTGAGTCAACTTCTTACCAATTGAATCAACTTTCATTGGTTAATCTAAAATATTAAAGATACACTATTAATAAAAAGTATATTTTCTTTAAAACTAGTTAATTCTTAAGAGATTCTCTTTTAAATAATATACCAACGAAAAATATTGTTTAATTTACCATTTATAGTAAATTATAATTAATGTAATATAATTTTTCAAAATTTAATCATAGTGAAATTTAAACAACACAATAATTATAAATACACGTTCTCATGTATGATGTTTACAATAAATTAAAATTGTTTTACTATAATTATCTTCAAATTTAATCTGTTAATTAATTGATTCATTAAAGAAATTCTTTTAACTACTTGATTAATGACAAACATTTGTTATGCATATGATTTATATAGAAAATTATAATTAATGTATTATAAAGTTCTTCAAACTTTTAAGTAGAAGATATTTAAGAGACAAATTACTAATAAATTATACATTTTCCTGTAACTAATTGAATCATGAAAAATATAATTATTACGTGTGTAGTGTGTAGTTTATATAGTAAATTATAATTACTGTATGGAGTTGATTCATGAAAGGTCATCATTTAACTAAAATAATGGTGAAAAAATTTGTCATGTGTGTAGTTTAATTTGTTTAAATAATGCATTGTAATATAATTATAGGATTATATTTTATTCAAAAAAAAAAAATT
>JBBPBQ010000001.1:55582085-55663720 GCA_037974755.1 Cicer yamashitae
AACAAATCAAATTGTCTATTTTTAATTGGTTTTGTTTATTTTTAAAAATAAAATTATCAATCAAAATTTTCAATTAATTTAAAGTTTTAATCAATATAATTTATTTATTTAATTAAATATATTATATATTCAAATTAAGGTATTTAAGTCTACATTAATCACGCACAACAATACATACTATTAAAGTATATTTATATTATGATAAGAGTTTGGATGGTTTGTGTATATATTTTATATTAAGACAAGTGATTTATTTGGAGTGTCAATATAATTAGAATGCGAAGCTAATCATGTGAAAGTTTGTCCTCTTTTTGCTTAAAAAAAAACTGCACTTTGGGAACACAGTTGAGTTTTCTCAAATCCAACAAGCCAGATTCTCAGGGTCTGACTACATTCTTTTAAATAAATGGGCTTTTTACGGCCCAATTTCTCCTCTCATTCTGCTACTTTGGGCTGTGCCCTTAAATTAAAGAAATTTTTCACAAAAAGACTGAAAAATGAAAAGGGGGCGGGGAGATATTCTATGGGACCCACCCAATTCCCATAAGTCACGCAGCTGAATGAGGATAGCAGAATTCCATAAAAGACTAATTTAAATTATTTTCTTATCGTTTTGCTGTCACTAAAAATATTGAAATATGTTTCGTAAAAAATAAATAGCATAATTATTTTGTTTAAAGAAAAAATAAATTAACAAGGAAAAGTGAGCACCGCAGAACATAATCGGCGCGAGAGAGCCATCATCATAGTCATGGATTGGAGGCCATAAGTCCACTCATTAATATACGTTTCAAACTACTGTCTCTATTTCTTGACCAAAATTAATTAAATGTTTTGTTTAATACTCCTCGTATTTAACTCTATTTTAAAAGACTTTTTTTTATGACAAAAGTATTTTTAAAAGACTTAAACACTACTGAATTCAAATATATACTTTAAATATTTATTTATTTAATTATCAATAAATTTTAAAATATTATAACATCTTTGTAAGAAAAAACTAGAAAATCACATAGGAAATTAATCATGATCCAACATTGGATTTTCAATTATTACATTACATTGAGAAGTAGAAAAAAATAGAGATGGTAATCAGGAACTCGTTGAAATGGACATGAAAGGAGAGTTGCATAAGATTTTCATTTTGTTTGTCGAAGTAAAATTATAAATAGAAATGAGTTCAATTTTTATTTTGGGCCGGACATAGACAGACAAGTAGCTTGCAACCCCAATCCTTGCTTCTGCGTCATTTGTTGTAATCTACTTCTTAAGCCAATTTTTTTTTAATCTTCAAATCATCTTAAATTTTTTTTAAAAAAATCTATTTAATTAAAAAAAATCGAATTGACAAAGTTTTTTAGTTCTTTAAATCATGTTTAGGTTAAGCCAAAATATATATATATATATATATATATATATATATTAAGTTTTGTATTTTGAATTAAATTATAAATTTGTTAATATTTTATGCAATTTCAACAAATTGATGTATATCGGTTTTTGATATATTTAAATATAATTGTGAAATATAATAAAAATAGAACATTATATAATGTTAGATTTTTTAAAAAGATCGTGTTAGACATAAAAATAAAACTTAAGTTTATTGACATATTAATTTATTATTTTATTTTCATAAGTCTATATCACTCAATAGTAAAAACTTTCGTAAAAAATAATGAATTATGTTTTTAAACAGATTTTCAAATCTTACCAAATTTTAAACTAAAATAAAAATACTATAAATAATGAATCAAACTCAAACTTAACTTCGCAAAATAGGCCAAATTCATATATTTGAAAGTCTAATCCTACCTAACTTACAACAATCCTTTTTCTCAATAACTAATACACATCTTATTAATTATTAATTATAATGCTTGTTGGAACATTTATTTCATCGTGGACCCATGTCTCAATGTAAAGATTTGAAAAGTTTTTAATTTATATTTTTTTAGTAGTATAAATATAGTTAGAATTTCATGTGATTTTAAAAGATTGATTTATGGAGTTATGGTAAACTACCTATCATACAATTCACTCATTTTAAAATCAAATTCAAAATGCGTGTTTTTGTTAATTATATTATATGGTCAAATTAAGTTGAGAGGTATAAAGATTTAAAGTACTACTATAATTCAAATTAAGAGTGGGAAGATTCTCCTGCATACCCTGAAGCTTGAGTCACATTAGTTGTTTGTATTCATTTCGAAAATAAAATTCAAATTTGCATGTGAAATGATTTTATTATATTTTCGCAATCATTCCCATCACCACCTCACCCACTTTGGACAAATGCAACAAGTCAAAAACATAAATCCCCTAAAGGTAAAACCGTAAAACCTTCTGTCTACCCTTACTCCTTTTTTTTTCTGAAAAATCAAACACACCGTTCCAAAATTAAACAATAAAAAAAAATCAATAAATGACAACCAGTCCAAAAAGTTGATTAAATAGTTATTTAAATGTTTTTTCTAAATAAAAAAATATTAAAAAATGTGAGGATTGTCCTTCAAGTTGCAGCCACCACCACAGACTAACAGTTTCTGTATCCCAAAACACACATACATGTTTATTTTTAGTATTTGTCAACAAAAACAAATAGAAAAAGAATAATAATTATAATAATAAAAAATTATTATTCTCCTGATTCCTCAACCAATATTGATTGATTTCGACGTGCTCTCCTCTTCTTCCACTCTCCAAACTGTACATGTTTGAAAATTTTCATTTTAAAGTTGTCCCTTTCCTTTGTTTTGGTCAAAAACTGAACACTTAACCGTTTTAAGTGAGTTCTGAAGAAGTGAAAAGGTTATCTCAAAAGCGCGTTTCCTTTGACGTTTGGTTTCAAATGCTACAACTGGGTTTGTTTGTTTCTTCATAACCCTCTTCCCGGCTTGTTTTGTTAACAACTTGGTCGCTCTTTGTGGAAGAAAAAGGTAATTAATGAAAAATTGAAAATTACAAAAACCTTCCATTTACCCCAGTTTATATTTTCTTATTTATTTATACATTTTGTTGTAAATTTTGATGATTTTAAGGATTGGGTCGGGTTTGCTTTTGAGGGAAATTTAATAAAATGTGAGTGTTGTTGAAGATTCAGGAAAAACAATGATGGAATTCTGCTGTTTAGTTTAACTTTTTGTCTGTTATAGTTGCAGAACTGTCTCAAAGCTGTAGTGTTAATGTCTATGTTGTGTTTATATGCAATTGATTTTCTTAAAGCACTATGTGTTACAGCTATTCTTTTGTAAGATGGTTAGCTTTTGGTATTTTATAATCTGCTAAGAAGAGGTTGTCTCCTTCTTTAACCGATTTATTAGATTTAATTGTTGTGAATTGTATATTTTATTTAGGGCTTTTTGTTTACACAACCTTGGTATAAAGGGTAGTGCTGATTTTGGTTTTGATTTGTTTCTCTTTGTCTTAGGTATCACTTTCTCTTTTTACCTCTTCACTTTCCCAAGTCACAACTTAGAACTTGAATTTCCTATCAATTTTGTGGATAAAGGTGGTCCTTCTTCCTCTACTTTCATTCATGGGGAAGGTCACTACTTCGACAGCACCGCATGTATCTCAAGAACCTTCTAATTTCGACGAGGTTTATATGCAGCAGAGCTTGCTCTTTGATGATAGCTTGAAGGTACATACCTTTGCTACTTTTTGGGCTATAACATTTTTGACTCAACCCCTTGATTTCACTGTTAAGATCATTGTCTAATGTATCTGTTGCATTAATTCAGAGTAGAATAAAGATAGTGTTTTGTTAATTATTTTTATTTTTTCATATCTTCTCTTAGGATTTGAAAAATCTGAGAACACAGTTATATTCAGCAGCGGAATATTTTGAACTCTCGTACACCAACGATGACCAAAAACAGATGTGAGTTGCTATGCTAAAGCTGGTATATATTTATGCCTATTTGCCTATACTGTCATATTCTTTATACCCTTGTTTTCTCATTCTATCGTATGCTTTTCAGAGTGGTAGAAACACTGAAGGACTATGCCATCAAAGCTCTTGTAAATACAGTGGACCATTTAGGTTCTGTTACCTATAAAGTAAATGACTTGTTGGATGAGAAGGTTGTTGAAGTTTCTGGAGCAGAGCTACGTGTATCGTGTATTGAACAGGTATAATTAATTAGAACAAAAAAAAAAAAACAGGTATAGTTAATCACAAGAAAGTCCAGTTAATCAACGCTGATGATAATTGCTAAGATGAATACTTGACTTTTAGGCAACATTTGTTTTTTGAGATTGGAAACAATATCCTTATCGGTTTGATGTTCTGAGAATTAATATTTTAAAGGTATGCTGAAAAGCATTTCATGCCTAGCTCATTTCCTTTTTTCACTGATAGGTACCAGAACATTAATAAAACATCTAAGTATCTAAATCTTTTTACAGTTTAGACTTTAGTATTTTGTTCGTTAAAGAGAACTTAGAGTTCTCTGCATTATGTACTTATTGAAGATCTTTGCATTGTTTTAGTTGCCAAAAAAGGAATAGGAAGTGAGGGTTCTGCTGTCACAGTAAATCTTTAGGTCTTGTCATGACAGTACATTCGCGTTCTATGCTGCTTAGAGTGACATGAATTTATTGCTCAGATATAACGGTAGTTTGGCAAACATACCTTACAAATTTTTTATCTCCAGAAGTATGAAAGATAACCGGAGCTGTCATCATTAGTTATTGATTTTGAGTGAAAGGCTTGTTTCGACAATACCCTGCTATTTGTGTGTCTGTTCAATATTTTATGAAGATACTTAGTTTGTTCCATTCAATTCAAAGCATAATTTTGCGTCTGCAGTTGCGTTTGAAGATCGTCCTTTTCTTGATATTGTTGAAGTTCAATTTTTTATTATCTTACGAAAAATCTCCAACATTGTTTTTTCTTAATGTGGTACATTAGAGAATGAAGACTTACCAAGGGCATATGGATCACAAGGGGCGTGCCCAACAGTCATTGGTGATCAGTACTCCAAAATATCACAAGCGTTATATCTTGCCAGGCACGTTTAACATTTTCCTTGTTGAAAGAGATGAAAAAAAGAGAGCCACTCTGATACCATGTTGAATGAGAGAAAACGAGAGAGACACGGTTTCACCATAGGTCTCTCTTTTGGTCTCTCATTCAACATTCCTGAACTCGTTACTATTAGAATTGTGTTTATGATGATAAATGGTCACGCTCCTTACATAATTTCAGTTGGGGAGACCATGATTGGTGCAAACCACACAAAGTCAAACTATGTTGGATGCAGCCTTGATGAAGAAGAGGAGTGGCCTCATTTTAGAAATGGTATCTTTTTTTTACTCCCCAATTATTTTTTAATTTCACTTATCTAAGGGACTGCTATTAAAAATCTTATGTTTCGTTTTTTTGTATCCGAAAGCTGTTCGAGCTACAATTAGAGAAACGCCAACATCTACAACACGGTAACTAACTAAAAATGCTGCATGTTATTATTATGGGATAAAGTTGGTCAATGACTCAAATGAGGATCTTGATTTTTATTATTATTTTGATGCAGTAAAGGGCTTTCCCCATCACCTTCTGTACAACCTCAAAGACCTGGACCCTTTTCATTCACTTCAACCATGCCCAAAAAAGATTTAGGTTGTACACACATACTAAGATATGATATATATCTCAAAAGCTCATTGCTTTGTTTATTACTTATTAGTGCTGAAGATGAAAAACTCATTACAATTTGAATTTACAATCTTTTTTACATATGTTGAAGATAAACGGTCAGTTTCTCCATACCGGTTCCCGCTTCTGCGTACTGGATCTCGGTCAAGTAGTAGGCCTACAACACCAAAGACGAGTAGACCGAATACTCCAAAGCCAACCAGACCGATCACACCAAATCCTTCTAATGCAAAACCAAGGGTGAGTGACATAAATCATAGTTGTATGTTATTCAACACATTGGCAATGAGTTCTGTAGTTTATTTAACTGCATCTTCATTTATGTTCCTACAGTACCCTTCTGAGCCACGCAAATCAGCTTCAATGCGATTATCTGCTGAAAGAGACAATGGCAAAGACACAGAACAATTCCCCAGTAAAAGTAAACGTCTCCTGAAGGCCTTATTAAGCAGACGCAAGTCTAAGAAGGATGACACGCTTTATACATACTTGGACGAGTATTGATACCTAGAATATATAGAAAGCATAGCAAATGCGTTGTAAAATCTTGAAAACAAGTCAATTTTTGCTTTAGTTTTACCCATTTTGTTTGATAGGTTGCACTTCTTCATCATTTTATCTGAACTGTATAATGTAATCTTTATTTTCCAGTATTTTACTACTGCAAGCTCCCAAAATTATCTTGTGAAATAGTGTAATAGTTCAAGAGTTATTTTAAACGTGGATCATGTAGTTATTTATATAATCAAAGTAAATTTGGCTTCATTTCTCTTTCTTTTGTGCTATATTAGCTGGAAGCAGGGATCAAATTCATGGTGTTTGAGCAACAAACTAATCGAAACATGGAATTATGTATCATGGATTTTGAGTTTTTCTTTTCCCCCAAAATATGGCATTATAAATTACAAAATATGGTTGTGTGTGTATGTGTTGCATATAATTGTAATTTCTTTTTTCTACAGACTTATTCTAACCACCTGTCATGGAACATTTTCAAAGCAAGATTTTCTCAACGCAGTGAATAATCAGAAAACATGGACATAGAAAGCCTTGCATTGCAACATTACACACATTCTTTATACACAAATGTCATCTTTAAATATATACAGCTAACCGGCTTAATGAACAAGGAATATTCACAAATGATGGAAATGAAAACAACGGATAACATTATATATATATATATATACAGTCTTTTGAATCATATCAGCACAACAGAACTCAAACTCCAGAAGAGCATAGCAGAAGCACACTAACATTAGTCAATGTCCCAATCAAGATGTCATCATTTACAATGAAGGAAACATCCATCCCATGGTCCAACCAAGAAGCAAACCTGCACCAGCAAGGCAACTCACTGCAAAAGCGACAACGCATTTTCTAATTCCACATTTTCTGTTACTACTCTTCCTCTTATCAGCTCTGCCTCGGTTTTTCTTAAGCTGCGTTCCCGGTAAGCCTGCTGGAAAAAAATTTAACAATGGCTGGTTTTTGTTTCTGAGTTGAAGGCAGAGGTTCTCGAGCTGCAGCATGTAGAACCACTGCTTGTATGCAAAGAGTTGAGAAGCCTGTCGAAAGAAAAGACTAAGGATATGCTCCTTCTCGTTGTAGGCTTGCTGTGCTGCTTTCTCGGCTTCTCTTGCTCTTGTTTGAGAATGACACAATGCTTCTAACAGCTCGGTAATGTTGCTATTCTCAGAATTTATTTGACAATCTTTGTTGCTTGAATTAGAATCTTTGCTCTGGCCGGAACTGAACATATAGAGCAGCATAGTTTGACAATAAATTTAATTTAGCATAATCATAAAACTTCTACAAAAAAGTATAAAATTGTAAAACATTACTTCCCAAAAAAAGAAAATAAAAGAAAAAGATGCTGATAGAACCAGAAACCCAATAAACTTGAGATGCAAATAAAAGAACAGAACAATAAGATATTATAGATGCTATTACAATTATCAATGCCTCCGCCAATTATTAAATGTCAATCTCATATCAAATGCTATTCCAAAATAAAGTGAGTTTTGCAAAATTAAATATATGCAATTAAGAAGATGACAAGTCTTTCTCGTGCAGAAGGAGTACTGATGTGAGTGTGCAAAATCTGGATGGAAATATACTCGTGCTCATAGTTCTTGTAGGTTTCTTTTCACACGGTCAATGAAATCATGATCACATCAGTTTCCTTCTATCACAGAGCCTATCAAATGCCATCAATGTTTGACATGCATTCTAAATTCAGACTTATTGAATGGCTGCAAATCATGGTTATCTAATACAGATTCAAATCGTGATTCTGAAGACCTAATTTCAAATTTTCAGATCGAATCTTAATATGAATTGTAAGACATGTGATCAATAAATACATTTTTAAGTAAAAACAAGTGACATGAGCAAAAAAAACACAATGGAGCAGTAAATGGAAGAAAACAAGGAGGGACCAAAGAGAGAGCACCATCTTCAAAGAAGACAAGGGAACTAAAGGGGGGCAAAAATAGAGAAGACAGAGGAGAGAGGATGCGAAATACCATGTAGACAGGATGGAAGAAAAACACACTGTAGGAGGGAGTGGAGACTAGAAACGCAGTATTCTAATTTCTAGGGCTCTTCAATGCTGATTCTAAATTGGATTATACGAACATTTGTTTTCTGATGATTCTGTTCATTTATAAAAGAAATGGAAAAGAACAACATTAACAGGCCTTTAAGAAACCATGTGCGGGACATGGCCCATTTCAAGGCTGCACCTGTAGCAGAATGTAAATCATGTGATTCAGGGGCAAGTTGAGATTCACAAGATTAATCGGAATGAATCAAGATTCCTGTTGTGATTCATGTCAAAAATAGATTACACACATCAACTGAGTTCATTTTGGTTTTGAATTGAAATATGACTCGCATGTATTGTATTCGTAGGATACTACTGATAACCATGCTGCAACTTTTTAAACTGTTTTCGTAAGTCAGGAATTCAATAAAACTAGAACAACAATTAACATATATGCGTGTTTTCAATTTCCAAGCTCATGTAGCCTCAGTGCAACTACAAAGTTATCTCCAATTTATGACTTCAACAAAACTAATGCAAGCATGCCATATACACGTCTAAAACATAACAAAATCAACAGTCAACACACTTGTTTAAGATGGTGGTATACAAAATGCAGCTTAAAGGTCTGTAACTGAAACTAGAGTGATGTTGGACAGCAATGGTTAAAAATTAGTTAGTGCATGTCCACGCCTAAGCATATCTTACGGGGAGGATAACAATGGAATGACAAAGTCAGAAGAAGGAAAAACATATCTTTCAAGGAATTTAAGCATATCTTGAGAAGAGAATGGGGGAATATATTTCTTAAACTTTAGAAAAATTCACAAATTGTTTGATATCCTGCACATGTTAGTAGCTCTATACATTTATAACTGAGTTGCTTATCAGCTTCAAAAGCAGTTTCAAAATTCAGTTGCATACGGACATCCTCAGACAGTCACACACTCAGTTAGCACAAGAGATTAATAACCAAAACACGCTACTTTTACCAAATCTGTAAGTGCAAGTAGTCGGAGCCAAAAGTCCGTTGACCACGGAGATCTAAGAAAATTAACTTAGTGGGCCCACAAAGTTATCATATCCAGGATGGGTCAAGAGTGAAGTGGTCCAGGATCCCACTTGATGATGCATGGTATGAATTTATGACAACTTTCTCCCATCATGGAAACTCAAAAACAAATTATAGTTGGCAAAGTGATGGGAAGGAGAAGGACCATCATAAAATAACTTCAAAACCCATTCAAATTAGTAATTATGAAGAGGTGCATGTCCTCGTATTACTTGAAGACAAATAGTTTATTTGGCTTTGAAATTGAAGTATGGAACAATCGATACAGTAAAAGACTAAAAGTAGCACTAAGCTATATAAAATGAGTACCATCTCATGAACAATGTAATAACAACAATTTAAACATGAACAAACATTTTTATTCCTAATAAAGACCATGATGGCATAAATTACAGAAAAAATTGTAATCTCAATGCAGCATTACCTGAAATGACTGTTCGAATCCTGAAAAGAACAGCCAGAAGTAGGTGTATAACCATCGGCATTGGAAGAACCAGTCTCAGATTTCTGGTTTAAAGATGATGGTGAAATCTTATCATGATCAACGCCCTTTGAGAATCTCTGCCTAAAATGCTTAGGCTGCGGATGAGGGAGATCACAATTTTCAATATTCTCAAGTGACTTCTGAGCAACCAAGGAAGCCAACTCATCTGTTCCAGTAGTGCGCCACCACGGTCCAGGTTTCTCAGTTCCCATCAAATGTGATTCCAGACTACATGATGTCAATTTTTCAGAGACTTCGGAAACATCACAGTCCAAAAAACGACCATCTGTAAACCCAAATTCCTCCTTCTGATCTCTCTTCTTGGGAGTAAAATGCAAATCATTATTACTCAATGAAGCTTCCATTTTTCGCATTCCGGTATTGTGGCTGTTTCTCATACGTGTAGGAGAGACATGCCGTGGCTGATCTACCGAAAAATTATCGCTTCCAACATAAGAAAAAGCATCAAAGTCAATGATAGTTTGATCTTCCCCATTCTTAACATTACCATCAAGAAATTCAGCATAGAAGGCCCCAAGCTCAGTGTTGCAGGAATAATTTGCTTCACCCTCGAAATTGCTTTTCACATGTAGCCACCATTTCATATCTGGTAGCTTATCAGAATTTTTATTATCTGGCGCTCGAACTGAATCGGCCTGAATTTGATCATTAATTGAATTGCTAAGTTTCCCATCGGATACTAACTTTTTGGGAAAGGATGATAGGGGGTCTGAAGAATTAAGTGGAATCTGGAAATCTTGAGCAAATGAATTAGTACTATAACGAACCCTACCTTCAGCTGATTCCATTAGTTCTTGGTCTCCAATTATGACCTAATTTAAGAAGCAACTTTCTATGAACCCAGCATCTGGTGAATCAGTAAGACATCAACTGAGTCAGAACAGTAGATGATTCAAGAGCATAATGAGTTGTAAATCAGGGACGATGCATCCGGATTATTTTTTTATGAGTGATTAATTTAATTTATTAGGGGAGGAAGAAATGTTAGTAGCGGTGATCAAACCCTAGACTAACCAGAACCTGAATGAATAATTTAAATAAATAACATTTATAAGCATGCAATTTATCCTCTGAAAGGCATAATTGAATTATGTAGTTTAGAGGATCAAAATTGGATCATGCAGATCGATGAGAGAGAGAGAGAGACTTGCCTTGGTTAATTAAGACGTGGAATCCCATTTTACACGGAAACAAACATGTAAGAGAGAATAGATTCTTCTTTCACATGTAGATCATTTTTCTTTCTTCTCATTTCCTTCTCACATGCTTTAGTACGTTAATATTGCTGATTAATAATGTTAAAACCAATAATAAATTAGTCGGACTGCTAAAGAATTTAGATCCCTTAAATAACTGCTCAGATTTTTAAATATAAAAGAATATAAAAATAATATTAAACACTAAATTTTTCCATGAGCATGTATTAATTTATCAAATAAGAATTTGTTCACTCCTTTTTATATAAAAAAAACTTTGAAAATAAAGAAAGGTTAAAATACGGTGTTACATTTATAATTAAAAGTAAAGTTAAATCAAAACATAATATAAAAATAAGAAACACTAATCTGATATACTTTGTTTCTTGTATCAATTGCTGTCCTAACCTTATTATAATATAGGAAAGAAAATGACAGTCAGATTGATTAGTACCTAAACGATGCATCCAATTACTGCACAGCACGTCACTGTCGTACAGGCAATAACTTCCATTCAACACTTCTCTATTTCTTGCATGAAGTCAAATACATCTCCAAAACGCCATGAATGTAACCCTTAGAAGGGAAGGGTGACCCTCTTAGCAAAACTAATACTATATTACTAATATTCTCTCGAGTAAATATTTTTTATTAAAGAAACATATTCATTCATTTAAATTATAAGAAAATATATCAATCATATCAAAACGGAAAACTTAAATATATGTAAAAAAATATTTATTTAATTAAAATAATAAGGAAAAAAAACATCGCCGTATAGTAATTTAAATCAAAAGTAGTTTTAAACTATCACTCTTTAATAGATAGATAAATAAGAACAAAAAAATATATCGTGTAGTCTTTTCAGTTACACGAGAATATCAAATTGATCATTTAACTTTTTTTTATATCAAGTTAGTCCTTAATATTTGTAAAAGTTATAATGTTGAACTATTTTTAGTCATAATTTAATTCCAATCACATTTAGTTAAATATAAATAAAAGATTATATAAATAACAACATAATAAATTTCTATGTCATTTCATGACATAGATTGAGAGAATTTTACATTTAAAACTTATCTTACTCGAATTCTCTCTTATTTAATTGTTTTTCTAAAATTTGATTGAAATGATTATTGCAATCAAAATCCTTTAAGAATTACACGAGTTGATTGAAAAAATTGGGAGAATTTTGAATTTCAATTTTACTGGTTTGAATTTAGAATCATTGAGATAAATATTTACAAACAAAAAAATGAATTTGATACTAAAAAAAATAAAAGATTAATTTAAAAAAAAAAATAAATCATTAATATATAATTTTCATGTGACATATTAATAGGATAAGTATTTTTATAAAAAAATATCAATAAAATAGATTTTAAAATCATCTACTTTAATATATTTTTCTGAACCTATCATAATCATGTGCAGAGACGAAGAGTTGTCAGAGAACCCTAAACCTCTAAGTCCTACTTAGAAAAGGCCCCTAATCATGTGCAGAGACGAAGAGTTGTCAGAGAACCCTAAACCTCTAAGTCCTACTTAGAAAAGGCCCATAGAGTCTTGTAATTGTAAATTTTCTACCGAAAAAATATTTCTAACCATTAATCTACAAAATCATTATTTTTTGTGAATTATTTTTTTATAAACAAATTAATTTTTTTACGGACATTCGAAACAACAAAATTAAAAAAAATCTATTTAAGAATTATAATGGTATTTATTGTTTCTTTTAAACAAAACAAAAATTACTTTTCTAACATTAAATAAAATAATCTAATAATAATGTATTGATAAATTAGGAAAAATGCTTGTGCGAAAAACAAAAATTAGGAAAAATGCTGAAGTTTAAAAAATTGTATATCTGTCAAGACATTTCTTATACAAGTTTAGGAAATAGTGTAAGATGTGATGCGACAATAAGTAAAATGCTAATAATGCATACTCTTTTTTATCGTTCATTTATTCGAAAAGTGAATTAAATTACATTACAAATAACTTTTTTAAAATAACCTCAAAATAACATACCAAAAACCAAAATAACCAGAAAATAAAAAAATAATAATATTGTTTATCTAACATTTCCAAATAGGATAATATCATCAAGGTTGATTATCCAATATAATAAAATCGAGGATATCATATATATCCTCCCCATCTTTTTTACCATGACAGTATAATAATTTCTTAAATAACAGTACATAATTCTTGTAAAAAAAATACAAAATTACATAATGTACATTACATAGAAAATTAGTGTGTTATATTGATTATAAAAATACAATACACTTTTAGAAGAATTAAGGTAATTTTCAACCATTACAAAATGATAGTCGAGAATTTAAGATATCAAAAGTAATTGATAAATATTCTTGATTATTATAATTTATGTGTAGATGTATCATTCTTAAAATTTATTATAATATTGAACAAACTTTTATAACATATAGAGAAATATATTAAAAATAATATTTAATTATAAAAGAGAGCACTCATTTAACATAGATCATCTTTCATCTCCAAATCTTCAATAATAAGAAAATAATCAGAAAGAAAATTATTTTATCTTGAAACATTTACACATAATTATCATATGAAAAGTTATTGTAAATAGAAACAAAAGTTCGTATTTAATTTCACATAAGCATAATAAATAAAAAATAACATATGGGAAAACAACTTAGCTAATTGACAAAATTGATTTCAACAAATTTAGATTAAATTTACATAACCATATTTTTTTGTAAGCTACATCCATCCAACATTGAGGTGGCACTGAACCTCGTCCAATTTCTCTAACTTTGAATGCAACCCCCTTTTTTACTACCTCTTCAATCACAACAAGTGTTGCTCTTTTGTAGTTGAAAGGTAGTTCACATGATTCTGAATTTGAAGCTAGAGCACATGAATATTCAAAATAAAATTAAATAAGAAAAACAAACTTCCAAGTATTTTGAATAACTACTGTGAAATGAACCACAATTATGGATAGAACAAAATATGGTAAGTGATTCAATCATGGAATCTTCAACAAAACAACCATAGTAAAAAAAAAAAAAGCAAATACAAATTATTATATTCATTAAATATTTGAGGAACAACTATAAAAATAAACAAATATTAAACCTAATTTATATGTTTAAAAAAACTTTATAGATTTCAATATGAAATAACATTGGTGAAGATACCACAGAAACAATTTACCTTTCAAACTACATCACTCAACCAACTAACATTTAGAAGACCAACAATAAATAATGAACTTTGATGAGTTTTACCTGGTAAAAAATAATTTGAACATCAAACACTCACATCAATAAAATAAGTAAAAGAAAAAGTATGCTCTTGGGGTTAAATTATACAATCTTTTACATAAATTATGTGTTTGAAATGTGCATTAATGTTTTCTTAAAATAATACTTACGAAAAATAAAAGACAAATACATAAGTACAGAAAACTTGGAAGCCACTACAAAAAAAAAAAACCGATGTCAAAAGGCGACATGTTAGAGAAAAATGAAGGAGGAATAAAGAAAACAACAAAATGCAAAAAAATAATGGAATTTAAAAATAAAAAAGGGATTACAAAATTGGGAAAAAGAATACTGAAACTCATGGTTGTTCAATGACAAAGAAGTTGTGCAAGTGCGACGACGCAGTGTCTACGATGCAACAGATGTAGCAGCAAGAAGGCATAAACGCAATGACAGCGTGATGAATTAAAATAGAACAAATGGGTCTTTATTAATATATGAGAAACCCTAAATCTGAATAGATGAATCTATATTGTATATTCAATAACACAAATAGAAAATTGAAATTGCAATTAACAGAACTTGGAAAACTAAATCGGTGGAAAAGAAAAGATGAGCTCGAAGAAAGGAACCGAGTGAGAAGCGGTGAACTTTGATAAGTGTTTTCTTTAAAAAAAAACTTATGCTTAATTTCTTTTTCTCTCTCATAGTCGGCATTTTGTCACCCTAAAAATATGAAACACAGATTGGTTAAATTAATAACATAACAAACTCAGTTTGTGTATAATTTAAAATTTGAATTTATGAAAGAAAGAATTAAACCTTATCATCCATCAATAGTATTTCCATCGCATAAAATTTATGTTTGGCATTCAAATCAGGCAGAAACCATAGTGGCACAACTCTAAGAACCAAATCCCATGACTTTTTTTTAGAGAAATTGAGGCAACAAAATCTGGTTTTATTTTTTATTTTTTTTTTATTTCCAGACATTGCATAAAGATGAATAGCGAAATCTGGCTTTTTTACGATAAACAAAAATTCAAAGGAAAATTGTGTATCAAATGAGATAATATGAATGATATTTATAATTAATAAATTCTAGATAATTAACAATTAATTTTTAATTTTAGTGAGTAGCCAGATTGTATACGAACTGGTTGTTTGATTTTTGTGGTTGATTGAAATTTGAAATTGTGGGTCCATGGTTGCATGCAATTAAGACTTGTGAGATGTGTTTTTAGCGGAGGAAGAACAAAAGTCGCATGAAGAAAGCCAAAAAGACAATTAGGGTTCCATTGTTTCTCAATTTTTTTTGTAAACTTTTTTTTTTGTTTACACTCATTTGGTTTCTGTTTCTATCACTAAAAGCCCGCATGTAATGAGACCAATTAAGGCCCATTTTTGGATTTAAAGATAATATAATATAATACAATACAATACAATACAATACAATACAATACAATACAATACAATATAATATAATATAATATAATATAATATAATATAATATAATATAATATAATATAATATAATATAATATAATATAATATAATATAATATAATATAATATAATATAATATAATATAATATAATATAATATAATATAATATAATATAATATAATATAATATAATATAATATAATATAATATAATATAATAATATTAAAATAATAATAATAATGATGAGATTTGATAATTTTTTTAAAAAAAAATTCGTAAAAATAAAATAAAATTAATAATATGCTCAAACTTTTTACATTCATATTTCATGCTTGTATCTTGTTTTAGTGGCATCCCTAGTGTATGTCATTTCATTTTTTATTTGGCTTTCTTAAAAAGAAGTGTGTATTTTCCAAACAAAATTTGCAATAATAATAATAATTAATCACTCAGAATTTAACAAATAAACAAATTACAAAAAAAAAATATATATACAAATAATAATAACTGATTTCTATTAATAGAAAGATGATATTAACTTAAACATTTTCATTAGATGACATTTGTCATATTTGCCAGTGATATAATGTTTGCTTTATTCTATTGCATAGATGCATAGCATGCAATTTTTGTCTACATACTATGAAAAATGTCGGTTTATGCTTATTTTAATAATTTTTTCTCTCTCCTAGAAATCCGGCCACATAATCTCTTTGTATTTGATACAGTTTTGATATCCGGTGTCTGATTTGTGTCTTTAAATATCGCAGCTCATTTACTATGAAACTGAAATCTTGTTCTAATTTTTAGGAGCGTGAATTAGCATACAGACAGAAGTTCAAGTTCTCCTAAGCATGATTTTAAACATATGAAGAAATGCTTCATGCATGAAGGAAGGATAAAATATTATCACAAACATTATACTAACATTATACCAATTTAGTAATTAACCATCTGCTTATACTTCTTCCTAAGCACAGATAACCTTCTCTGCAGGGGAAGCTTTTCATTTTTTCTTCCTAACTTATCTAAGTAGTATACAATTTTTTTTAGGGTAACCAAAACCTGCTCACTCTCATGTCCAAATCCTTTCTCTTGGATATTCAGTAGCCTCCTAAGCAGTTCCAGTAACTCACTGTCATCTTTACCAAGTCGGCTTTGAATAGACACTAAGCAGTCCAAAGCCTCCCCTGCCATACATAAAATATATCATAAATATCAGTTTCATAAAGATGAAAAAAAAAAACTGGGAAAATTATGCTCATCCTTTTTTTCTTCATCATTAGAATTCCATGGTTATACTCAATATGTGAAATGCAACTGAATGGAATTATCTATACCATTATATAAAGACAATTTTTAATTTTGGCCAGACCTTTTTCTGGACAATTTTACCTTTATTAACCATTCAGTTTTTTTCCCTCCAAATTTAAACTTAAATCAACGCCATAATTATAGAGAACTCCTTATCAATACAATCTTTTCAAAATTCAAAGTTAAAAACATATGACATGAATATTGACACTGAAATTTAGATAAATAGATATTATAAAACTGAAACAAACGAATTAAAATAAAACATATATTATACATCAATGGCTATCTTGTGTCATATAAACTTGAGGTAGACTGTGTTTTCAAGGAGGAGAGGGGAAATTTACCAACAGGAAGAGAATCTTCTCCAAATGCCTTTTCACGTAGGCGCAAAACCTCCAATGCAAGTTTCTCTGCTTCGTCGTCTTTTTCCAAATGGTATAGTGTAGCTGCAAGTTGCAACATAGGGAAGCTGATGGATTGATCGTCAGTTCCCTTATGCTTTATCACGATTTGTAAGCTTCGTCTCAGCAAATGCTCAGCCTCCGCATAATTCTTTGACCGTGAGTACGAAGTTGCAAGATTTATCATGTGTGTTGCTAAGCTGGGATGCTCCCTTCCTTTGCACCTCTCTGTAATCAATAGGCACTCCTCTAATATCTCTCTGCCTTCTTGTCCTCTTGAAGTAAAGCAATAGAAAACACCAACCACAATAAGTGTTGAGTTACATATGCATAAAGTTTCAATCAAATAGACTGATGTGTTCTTAGTCTTAATTTTTTTCTTTTGGGGAGTGGGAGGTGATACAACAAAATTATTAGGTTATCTAAAGATGCAAATGGTGCGTAAAAAGTACTTTTAAGTTGTCTTAACTTATTCATAAGAGAATAATTTTGATGCACTATCAGTATAAATCGTTTTACACTGTCTGGCGTTTGCCAATCACAAGCCATCATGTGTACAACATTTAAGTTAGATATAATAAAAGTCTAACTTTTCTAATAATCGAACGATTATGATTGACTAATAGTGTAAAAACTTTTCACACTGTTAGTGTTTATGAGTTAACTCCTGTTTGTAAATGCCAATAGTACTTAAATCTTTTGCTCCTAGTACCAAGTTTATGAAGCTTACCTCCCAGAAGTATGGAGTAATTCCGCTAGATCTACCCTCATCTTTTCCATTATACTATTGTTCGGTGACATGTAATTTGAATCCTTCATGACCTTAAGAGCACCTTTGAACAAATGAATTGCTTCATCTGACTTCCCTGCCAAATATATTGCATAACGATTAGTGCCTAAACTTGATAATGCAAAAAATAAAAGGAAAGAAGAAATCGAGGCCAGTACTTGGACCCCATTTAAAGAGAGAACAAAAGCATTGCTGCAGTAATTATGAAGTTACCTAGAGCACACTTCACTTGGGCTAGGGAACTCATAGCCATTCCAATTCTTCCATCATTTTCTCCATATACTTTTGTGTATATGTTTAGAACCCTAGCAATAAAAATCAATAAAGAGTTAATATAGAACAAAGCTGAGCCACTAATGCACTAAATATTGAATAAGGAAACAAAACTAGGAAGCTTAACCTAGTGAAACGACTTTCTGCATCATTGGCTCTTCCTTCTTTCAGTAAAAGATTGCCAAGACTCAATAAAGGTACAACCAAATCCTTACTTTCGGCACCTCTATTTGATTCCAAAAGAGCGATTACATGTTGGTATATCTCTATTGCTTTTGTTGCTTTTCCAATAGAACCAAGAGCTTTTGCCATACCCAAATGGGGTGTGACAAGAATAGTGTTATCCTTGCCTAAAAGAAAGAATACCAGAATTTTGAAAAATGGAACAAATACACAGACCATTTCCTCTAAGATATCTATCTAGAGATGGAGAATTGTTAAAGTAGCTTCTAAGTTCTAACTAGACATGGCCAATTGAAAAATGTCAAGAAAATAGCTGCAGTCTTTCAATCAAACAGTTAAGCAACCCAACATACCCACAGCCATTAACTGCAGGTAGATAATAATAATAAATCATAGATAAGACTAACATCACTAACAGAAAAATGCACTCACCGTAAATCCTCTCCACAATGTAGACAGTTCTTTGATATGTGTCTAATGACTCTTCAAACTTGTTCAACGTCGCATACATACTTCCCATATGCATAAGTATTGAATCTAGATGCGGTGCATCATCCTTTAAGGTATCAACAACTTCTTTCAACTGGCCATTAAAAGAAAATATATAAATGCACACCATAGAGAAGAAAGAGGAATGAGGCGTTAATTTTTTTTAAGAGGAACAACAACAGAAAAAGGTGCAAACGCATGCCAGAAGCATTTTAACAAAAATCTGGAACATATAATTATTGCAAATATGAGTTTGGTAAATCTAGACTAAGACAGATACAAAGGAAACTACTTCAATACAAGAGAGTCAAACACGTGAATCACAGGAGGAAGCACTCAGTCTTGTACTTGAAAACATGCTTGTCAGACAAGGATTGCAGATAATTTGACTGCCTATATTATTGGTGACCATTTATTCGTTCAAGCTTAACAAACCATGACAAATTTGTTAACTCATAATAGAAAATGAAATACAACCAACAACTGACTCCTCCTTTATTCTCATTATAGAAAAATCTGGTACGATTACCATCCCATATATCTCCAATCTTAAGTATTAACTTTTACAACAGTTAAAAAGGCATAAAATATTGATTACACTATACTTATACATGATATGGATTCTGAGAGTTGAGCTAACGGCATACCATGCTGGCATAACAAGAAATCAAAATGACTGAAGAATATACAAGAGGAGGGTTGAGGAAAAAAGTACCAAATTCAACAGAGAACCAACAGATTTCAAGTCTCCAACAGCCACGTAACCAAGAGCTAGTACATCTAAAATAGCTGCTTCCTCTATGCCTTTAGTGCCTGCATTAAGACGCTCTTTCACCATTTCAGAATTTGCATTAAGCAGGTCTATGGCATCATTTTTCTTTCCCATCTTGATCATTTTTTTCACTTCACCAAATAATTCTTCCAATTCTTTCTCAAAGTTGCTGAATCTGTGAAATGTGGAACTTGCAGAACATTGTTAATCCAAGAATTAAAAAATTGAAGTCACAGTGATGACACAACAATACTCTCTCTGAAGAAGATAAAATTATAATACATTGGTCAGAAAATTTTAGGCATTAGAATTTAGAAATCCTTCAAAAATCAAAATACAACAGGAATAAATAATAGAAGAGAGGAAGAGTCAATATCATTTGAACCAATTCCCACCTCTGGTTGTCTTTAGGAGCTGAATAACCAGAACTAGCATCACTATGCGGTCCTGTCCCGCCAAGTTCCAACGACCTAGCGAAAGATCTTGAAATGCAGAACCGAGAAATGGTCCTAATGGGTATAATGTAAAGCTTTTCATTGTAACTTTGCTTATGATTACAAACTGAGAAGCATACTATTCTTTTTAACTCATGAAGTGACAGCACACGCGGAAGCTCTTTGCTCGTCCTAATTGCGGAATAGATAACAAAATATATATTAGACCAAGCCACCACAAATTATTGTAATCACATAAGTAAGGTAAAATCAAGACTTGACACACTTATGGATTATCTTCATTTCCACACTTGAACCAAATATTGTGTCATAATAATTTCAACTATGAAGAAATCACAAAATGATTAATTGATATCAATGCCATATGTGAACACGTGAATGTTTTGAGCCACTGGTCTTTTAACAAACCCCAATTAAATGATAAAATATTAGGAATAGAACAGAAGAGTGGCAACAAAGAAGCATGTAAAATAGATGGAATTCGAAACGAAATGAGAGAAAAGAGAGGGAACCTGAATCCAATGAAAGAGGAAGAGGGGACAATACACGAAGCTTCCATAGCATAGTACAGAGAAAGCTCGTCTTCTACTTAAGATCAAAACCTTAGCACAAATACAACAGAACATAACACAAAAAGAAAAGGATAAAGCGCGGGTTTGTTTTGTGGGCCAATTGACTCCTCGTCTCTTTTCTTTGTTTCTTGGGCCTCCGCTCGGACTTTTGATTTCTCAATACCCTTCTTCCCCTTTTTAATTTGCGAATTTCTTTTCTTACCCCCACATACATTTCAAAAGTATTCAATTTTTTTTTTTCTTTTCCTTTCAAATATATACTTCTGAGCATTAGCGAATCCATAGTTAGACAGTTGAAGGGACGAATAGTTAAACTTAACTACATCAATGTACATTATCTATTATTTTGTCTCTTTGATTTGAACTAATTTTTTAGTACATGTAATTCTTGTGCCACATATCGATCAAGTGTTGTCTAACTCTTCCCTCTGAAGCAAAGAAAATTTCTTGTTTGATAACCTCCAAATTTCAATTCTTATTATTGTAATATTTTATTGGCTCAATGATTATTTATATGGAAGACATGATTGAGCCATTAGGAGAATAAGAAGTTTTTAACGTTAAAACATAAAATAATTAGTTTTTATTTCTGAGTTTACATAAAAAAAAGTCTCTCAAACTGAATTATAACAGTTAAATTGTTCTCTCTGTTGAGTTTGTTAGGTGTCACATTAAATGATTTTGAAACTTATCCATGTGTAAGTCATGTCATGGAGATCACTATGATGTTTATGTGCTATACTTTTCAACATTCCTATCTATCTACTTTCCCAAAATTTGAAATCTCTAAATTCTCAAATCTGAAAATACAATCATTTCTTCCCCTAAATATTTATTCCCCAAATCTTAAATCTAAAAAATGATTTACGGTGACACTATTCACAAAAGATAAACAAAACATGACAATAAAAAAAGTTAACAAAAATCCAAGATGATACAAGTACACATGCCTATAAAATTGGACAGAAGCAAAAGCAGAGATCCTTGTATTACAATATGACCTACTAAAGAGAAACAACAATGTCAAAATCAAGACTTTAATTTTATGATATAATTTATCATTTGTTAAATATCATTTATCCCAATCCCAAGTATGAAATACACACTTGTAATCAATAAAAGTTTTACATGATTTACAACAAGGACGATCATCACTAGTCTCAGTCACACAACTAAAGAGTACAAGTACTGAAATGATATGAATTGGTATGGATAATCGTCTAGAGGTTGTAAACTTCAAGAAGCATTTTGTGTAAAAATTTTAAATTTTTGCGGGGAATGAAATGTGGAAATAGAGGTTCAATGATGATACATCCTATTGGATTTGAAATCAGTCCATGACTTATCAGAGGACTCATGCTTTCTCTACAAGCTGTTAGAGGACCAACACCACTTCGAATAAGGGTTCCATTTTCAATAGGAGAAGAAGAAACAGATATTTAAGAGAAAATGAGACTATGTTTTTCCAATTTGAGGATTTTCATATTTAAAGATTTTATATTTTGGGGATGAAGATAAATAGGGATAATAGATAATTATAGTAGTTAGACGTTAAAATGTTCAATGTAACGTGAATTATATGTAGTCAAGTCACTCTGCCATTTAATGTGACAACTCAATAAATTTAATAAAATTATTTAATGAAATCATAATTTTGTAGTTTATTCATTTTTTTGTACTGTTGTTCCAACGTGATCCCAAAAGATCAATGTAACTTTGTGCCAAAAAGACTATCAAACCTATAAAGGATGGACACCTACTTCTTGGGTCTAATATAAGTCTAAGGCTTATCTTAAATAAATATATTTCACAGAGAAGTGTCAAGAATACAAGTAGGTGGAGGATTGTACCCTTTAAAGGTACGCACCAACTTTGCAAACCTACAAATCAAATATTATTGATACAATGTAATTCATGGTCGCAAAGAGACCACAGCCTCAAAGACCTTGTCTCTCGAGGAAGGTTAACATGGTCCTAAAGATCAGTTATCATGAAACAAAAATCAATATAAATAATGATTTAATAATACACAAATGAAATGGTTAAGATTATTTATAGGCCACCTATTAAACAAGTAGATTGCCAAAAGAATATATATTTACATTTAGACCTCAAGATAAAATTCAATTAGACCCAACATATATGCTAAAATACAATATTTTTACACGGTTAATTAAAATAGATAGTAATCGAGTTTAAAGTAGTGCACAAACAATTAAAATTGTTTTACGCTATCGTTGAGTTATAATTATTCAATATGTTACATCATATTAAAGAGTCTTTAAATTAAAAGTAGTTCATGCTGATATTATATCTCTTTTAAATCGACAATAATTATATATTTTTCATAATAGTTAATTTGATATGTAAAAAAATTATTTAATAGTCATTTTTTTAAACAAATTTCATATTTTTAGTTATTGTTATATTTATATTTACATTGCAGTTTATTTTTTTTGGTATAGGGATCGCCTCCTTCCTCTCCTCTTATTTGTTCCTTTTCTTTTCTTCATTTAAAATGAGTGGTTTAAGGGACAACATTTTGTCCAAAATCATCCATTTAAGTGCGTTTTTTTAAACATTTTTGTCGTATTAGTGTGACATTGTTTTGATTTCTTGTTTTGTTGCGGTGTTTGTTGGGTTCAAATCGACAAATCAACTTTGATCTAGTGCAAATTCAATCAATTATTTTGTTATCTTCAACGTTACAGCTCCGAAGACATGAGTATTCTAAACACATCTAATTTGTTAAATTTGTAGATTTTGTCATATTTGTAGACATTTTATCGTTTTATGCTATTAACTTGAATATTGTGAGTTTATTCGCAGATTTATTATTTTCGTTTTTTGCAACTTTGAATTATATTTTTTTAATCAATGTAATTTTTAACAATTTGAATGAATAAATATCATTTTTTTGGTAAAAAATATTTTATGTTTATATTTACCTTGTAGTCAACCGATATTTAATGATACTTATATTTATTTATAGTGTTGTATTAAGAATTTAATTTATATACGTTATCAATATAAAAAAGAATTATATTATTAACCAATCATAATCGTTAAATCATTTATAATATCTTATGTTTTCTATAACTATTTATAATATCTTCCATATAATTTGTTAGAATTTATCATTTGTATAAACGTGTTCAGGATACATGTAAATTAACCTTTTGTAATAATATCACGTGACCAATTTTTTTTAGAATCGTTAACAATTCCTATCAATATTATATTTATCTATTAAGATCTAAGGCTTTTTAGTTTTTTGCGGTATTATTAACGTATTATTTTTTTTTTTGGGCGACATATTAACGACGTATTAGGCTAATATAGCGGCGGTGCAGTAGTCATTGCCATCCAAAAAAAATGATAATATATTATATCATACATATATATTATGTATATCATTACTATAAAATAAAATAATATTGGTAAGCGTGTACTAGATTAAAAACAATCTCGTTAGAGTGCACTAAATACATGTGTTATTATATTTTCTTAATGATTGGGAATGAATTATTTATTTCTCATATATTTAATATATAATTTATTTACTATTTTTATTTGTCACCTCGTCAAAAATGAACTAGCTTCATCATTGGGCTAATAACATATCGACGTAAAAGTTGTGTTAGCAACAATATTTTTAAAATATTCAGTATACTACAAATATAGTTTTTGTATTTTATTGGGTATATTTATGTTATTACTGAAAAATTAGTGATATCTATATAATTAAAAAAAACTGGAAAATTTACAATAACGAATATTTTCAAATTTCTTCTCTGTGGTGACCTTCAACTTTTGGTCCATGCTAACAGGCACCTTGTCTCTTATAACTTATTCAATCTACATCTAGTTGGTGTCCTATAAAGACACAACACAACCCTTTCATAGTATCGCTATAGCACTAAGTTGTGAGCCCCTATGTGGATTATGAGTTATCAATAATTTTTTTTTTAATAGCAGTATTGATTTCTTTATTTTCTGACTTAATTATAGATCTGACTTATCTATTTTTATTAATTTTTGTAATTGTTCTTTATCTTAATACTCAGTAATTTTGGTCAATCTATGATAATTTTATATTTAAAAAGAACGATTTGACATATTTTAAATGATTTGAAATACGATTTCATGGTATAAAACTATCTAGATGCATTCATTATTCATATGTCATTAATTAAGTTACAAAAAATAAAAAATTATCGAAGTTAAAAGTTAAGTTTTTAGAGAATTTTATTGCGATTTCATGAATGTTAATCATTTTATATTATTATATCATATGTCAAGTTGTTTAAAAGATATCAAATCGTCATTTTTTAGTTCCAAAATATGAGATTGTCGACTTTTAAAATAAGGGGACAAATTTTGTGAATTGGTAAAATAGAGGGACTAAAACTACAATTAAGTCTTATTTTTATTAATTCGTAAAATTGATCCTATTTTTAAAATCAATCAGTTTTAGTCACTCATCAGATTTTTTAATTAAAAAAATGATGATTTGACATATTTTAAATGAAATAACATTCGATCTAATAATGTAGAACGATCTAGATGCATTAGTTATTTTTATGTTATTGATTAAATTACAAAAATGAATAATTCAAGAAGTTGAAATTGATATTTTTATATGATTTTATTGCAATTTCATTGTAATTAATCATTCAACATCACAAGTCACGTCGTTTAAAATCTTATACATCACCATTTTTTGGTTAAAAAATCTAAAGATGAGACCAAAATTATTCGATTTTACAATAAAAGAATCAATTTTGTAAATTGATAAAAATTGTGACCAAAATTACAATTAAATCTTTATTTTTGTATAGGTGAATGATAGATGTTACTAATTGTTAACATGTTATTATGTTAATAGTTAAAGCTTGAATTATGTGAGATTTTTTTCTGTTTGTATTTGAAAAATATATGATAAATTATATGTTTAATTGCAGTTTTGATCCATTTATTTGACCCAATTCATTAAATTGCTCTCCCTATTTTCAAATCTAATAATTTTTGTCATTTCTTCAGATTTTTTAACTAGATAATGGTGATTAAAAAAATGTGGTGTATGATCTTATCATATATATAACCATCCAGATACATTAATTATTTATATGTTATTAATTAAATTACAAAAATGAATAATTTTAAATATTAAAACCGTAGTTTTGAGAGATTTTTATTTCAATTTCATATATATTAATCATTTAAAAATCATTGCATTATATGTCTTTAAAATATGTATCATTTTTAAATTAAAAAAATCGCAAAAGGGATTAAAAGTGTTTGATTTTAAGATAAGATGATCAATTTCGTAAATTTAGTAAAAATAAAAGAACCAAAATTGCAATTAAACTTAAATTATAATATTAGTCTTTGATAATATGGTCTTTGATAATATTGAATTAATCTATCACCCAAAGCATAAAAGTTCAAAATGACCACCTAAATCGAATGTTCAAGAATTGTAATATTAGTTTATTTAACAAAATAAAATGGGGGTAATGGAGATAAAATATCAATTTATTGCTTTCATTAACTTTTCGGCTCTATTTTACATTTTGTACACAAGTTATTCAGCTAAAAAGACAATAAACCTGCAACTACCATGATAATAGAAAGGAATGCTACATTCAGGTAGAAGATCAGATTCATAGTAAGAAAACATCAAATAAAAGTTCAAAGGGATTTGTAAAAAGTAAAATGTCAAAATATCTTACCTGTTATTATTTCCAATCAACCATGATCGATGTAACTCCAAAGGGAATGAAAGAAAATAGAATTGGTTTAGTGATTCCTAAAATAAAAATTATACAACAAAATAAGTGCAATAACTAATTAAATTCAAAATATTACTCACTACATTGTCTTGAAGCGGTAAATTAGAGATTTTCGATTGTTACTTGAATTTTGTCACTTTAAAAATTATAAATAACAAAATTATTTGATTCATAATAGCACCAACAAAATTAATCTTATTTATACATGACAAACCTTAGATAAAAGTAATGTATCATAATTGTGAACAATAAATATTTATTTTTTTCAAGTATAGAGAGGAGATACAAAAAGGGATTAAAGGAAAAAATCATAAGATGAACCTGGAAATATCAAAAGGTTGGTTGAATTGGTGGTGAGAAAGCAATTGAATCGGTGGAGAGAATATAGGATGGAACACTTAAAATGAACGATGTTGAAGAGATGCTTCGAATGTCAAAAACAAAATGGTTTAATTAGGGTTGAGTGTTTTGATTTTTTATTTTATTTTTAGGATGACAAGTGTCTCGATTTTATTTCCGTGGATACATTTCTCTACCAATCATTAAATTAAATAGGTGGTGAACAAATGATTGATTCGGTGTTGAGTTCCTTGAACAAGTCATGAATGGAATCTGAACAGGTTTTTTTAAGTACGCGTGTTTAAGGTTCTTTATTACTTTCCGTCTCATAATAAATATCGTTTTTACACTCATATTAAAAAATACAATCATTAAAAGTTATTTTATTAAATTATTTATCTTAATTATTAATGAATTTTTATTATTATCAATGTTAAATATAATAATACTTTAAAAATCGTGTATATAGTAATTATTAAAGAGAAATATAAAAGAAAAAAAGTAACTAAAGTTGCTTTTAAAATTGTGTATGACTTTCATTTTGATACAATTTTATTTTTATTTTTTTTGTTAAAATGACATTTATTATAGGACAAAAAGTAGTTTCCTTTCACAAATATTATGTCTTTATATGGTGGTATCAATTTTCTTTTAATTTATTTAATTTTTTTGTAGTAAAAATAATAATTGTATTTCATTGGAACTTGTTCCATAAATATAAAAGAAATTATTGAAAATTAAAATCTACATTATCAAATGGTATTTTATAAATTATAATATTATATTTATATAGAGTTGGCCAAATTTATTTAACACACGTGTCTAATTTTTGCAAGGATATAAAAAGAATAATATATTTTAATTGTATCTTAATTTCTTAAAAACAACAATATTTTGGTAAAAAACTAGGGGAATAATAAAGTTGGACCATATTTGGAGTTGTTGAAGGAAGCTTTCTCATAAGTGTACATTTGATTTTATGTTTTTAGGATTCAAAATTTATTTTAAAGATATAAAATTAATGTTGATACATTTAGTTGTTCCCGAATAAAATTAAAATTGTCTTTACAATTAATTTTAATTTAAAGTTAAGGTTAAAGTTTATAGCTTTTCACTCTATATTTTTACTTTAATTATTTGTTCAATTTACTTTTACATAAATTTATCAAAACATAAATCTTGAATAAAAAAAATCAATGAAGTTTTTTTCTTTCTTTTTGTCTTATAATGACAATTGAAAGTGTTACAAGAGTACATCAATTTAAAGTAGGATAAACTTTAAAGTTCAGTTAATATTTATAAAGAATTTATATTTATCCCTTTTTAATAGGACTAATGGTCCAATAAAATTCTTATAACTTATAGGTGTATTAATTTGAATAATATTTCTATTGACTTGTAAAATTTTCAAAAATATGATAAAAACATTTAAAAATCAGAATAATAAAAATCATAAGCAGAACTCTATTAACTTCTTTTTGTCTAATATCAAATGTAATTTATAAAAGTTAATGTTATTTTTGAATTTTGAAAAAACTTTGAAAAAATAATTTATGCCGCCGAAAATATTACTGGGTTGAGTCGCGGACTAGGTTGCTCTCTTTAAGACGTTTCAAGGCAATGTCCAAATTGTGCAAGACAGACTTTCAACCACGAAGTCCCTATCACTGTATCGGAGTTCTAGCTCAATATGGCCGTCGAATGACTGTCACTTGTAATATGACACTAAGACCACTCGAAAGAAAGAGAAGAAAAAAAGTAAGAAAGAGGGAGAAGAGAGAAAAGCCTCAGATGCGGAGAGCTTTTAATGTGATTTTCCAACTGAGGAGAACCCTTGATTTATAGAGGAAATCCGCAACTGGATCAGAGAATAAATGCGCGATACGTGAGACCAAAGATTAGGGTTTTGATTGTGAGTTTTGACCGGACAAATGATACGTGAGACCAAAGATTAGGGTTTCGACCAGGCAAAAACAGACGCAAGAATTCAAAAAGGAAGACTAGATCAGATATTTAATGTAGACTCGGTGGAGGGCAATTACGTAATTAACGTAATAATAAGAGATAAAAACGCAAGCATTCTTTTAAAATTAAATAAATAAATAATTTATTAATTTTTCATATACTAAAAATAATACACCACTTAGCCAAAGCCAAAGCCCAAGCCTCTACCTTATATACACTACTAGTGTGTGATATCCCTCCTATGTGGAACTTCTTTATTTTTTCAATTCACAACAACGTTAACTCTCTCATTAACGACGTACTACTATCCTTGCAACTGCTAGTTTTTGTATTTAAATATGATTTATAAGAACAAGAGAAATATACAAAAATTCATGAATTATAGGAGAGTTAAACTTATGATTCATATTATTAAGTTGCAAAAAATAGTGATTAAATGAAGACTAAGCAAAGAAACTCAAGTAACTAATGATCAATTTGGTTTTATGTGATATCGAATGGAGCAGAAACTCTTGCGCTTAATTTTTGTGATTTCGTAGGATGTATAGAGAGCTTTTGTGGAAAACTCCACACAGAAAGGGTTGAAATTGTCTATATTCGAGCTATCAAGGACATGTATAAGGGGTCTGGACTAGCGTGAGAACACAAGGTAGCTATAGACAATTTTCCCATAACCATAGAATTGCACTAAATGTCAACTTTAAGTCGTTATCTTCTTATACTAGTTTTATCTAAAAGTTAGTATCAAGATGCATGTTTTTGTGTAGATGATATATAATCCTACTTGCAGAGTCAATGGATGAATTTAATATGAAGTTAGAGACAAACCTTAGATGCGTATAGTTTTCGCTTAAGTTGGAGCTAGATGTAGTATATGAAATGCAAGTTTAGCAAAAGGTACTATATTTCTAACTTATAGGTGAAAGATGGAGATCATACAATACCACATGTCATGTAGTTTAAATATCTAGAGTCCATAATAAAGAACAACAGTGAAATAAATGGAGAAGTAAATTATTAAATTCAACTTCCGTGGTTGAAATGGAGGAGGAACTCAAGTATTTGTCTGATAAAAAGTATCACTCAAATTGAAAGAAAATATTTATTCTAAATCTATAAGGCTTATAGGGTTGCTCATGAGTACACCATATCCACGTATCCAATTCAAATACATATAAAAATCACTTATCATAACCGATTTTTATAACCAAATTTAATTTTGTAAAAACAGTTATATCTATAACCAATTTTATAAACAATTTTTGTAAAGACTTTTAAACCAAATTCATGGTTTTCTGCTTTAGTTTAAGACTTACAAACCAATTTTGGATTCAATATTCTTAGATAATTATTAGTTTCACATAATTAACAAAACTGTCTTTTAATGCCAGATCATTGAGGAGATCAAACATACAAGGACATTGTTATGACTTAAACGCTTGGTGAAGAATGAACCAATTTCTATTTGTTAATTATAATTCTATTAGGTAGTTACAGAATTGGTTCAATAAGCTCTCTATAAATAGAGCCGTATCTTATTTTCACCATCTTAAATTAAATATATATATATATATATATATATATATGATAATATATCACATATTTAGTCAAAAAAACATGAATGTAGACCCTAAACTTAGTCACTAAAACAATAAGAGTAGCTTCGACATTGATATTATCTTATTAGACATTAGAACATAATTGATATTTTGTTTGTCGCTAATAGCTATATATTTTATGTACCATGGTTTTTATTCCTTCTTGATGGTAACAACTACTGAACAGTTCCATTGAACGCAAAATTTGATGTTAAAATCAACAAATTAACCAGCAAAAAAAAAGTCAACAAATTAAGGATAATCGTCAGATTCAATTGAAATTGGTTAGAAATTTTAATTCAAGCACGCTGAAAAGGACTAGAAATTTTAATCTGCAGTTCACAATAGTTTAGGTGTGGACTTTGGTTATGGTCATCCATCAATTGATTATGGATGTCCAAATAGTAGGTAATGGGCCGGTTAAAAACCCAAATTAAATTAGTTTTTTATAAAAGGATATGGACATGGTTATGGATAAACAACAAAATCACTTAAATTGAACAATCCTATATGAGACGAAGTGAAAACCAACACGAGAATAAAATAAGTGTAATAGAGATGAACATGTTGTATTAAATGTGTGGAAAGACTAGAGGAGACATGATTAAGAATAACATTATATGATTAAGAATAACATTATAGAGAGTTACGGTAACAACTATGTAGAAAAAATGGAGGAAACTAAGGGGCATGTAGAGAAGAAACATGTAGATGTCATAGTAAGGACATGAGATTTTAGATGGAGGGCAAATCATCAAATTCTAGTTGGGTGGTTAAAATGGAAGAAGTCAGGCGTTAGTCAGGAAAAAAAAGTATCACTCAAAAACTGAAGGAAAAAATTGTCGTAAACCTATAAGACTACCAACGTTGTATGGGGCACGGCGTTGGACAGCAAAAACCAACACAAGAATAAAATATGCGTAACAAAGATGAACATGTAGCATAAAATGTGTAAAAAGACTAGAGGAGATAGAATTAGGAATAATGACATTAGAGGGAAATAGGTAACAGCTGCATAGAAAAGGAGGAAACTTAGGGGCATGTGGAGAAGGTTTCGTAGTAAGGACATAAGATTTTAGATGAAGGGTAATCAAATCAGACCCCCAAAAAAAAACTAAGGAAACTATTAAAAAATACACCTAAAAATTAATTAGTTGGATAGAACCTTATGATCATGTATCCGACCCTATTTGGTTGTTCTACCAACTTCACATGTTTAAAATCTCGGAGTTCAGCTTAGTGAGTGGTGATTAAGGAATTGAAATAAGAAAAAGAAAACAATTCCAACTTGCATTTTATTTTAGATTTGTGATTAAGACTTTTTAAATAAGGAAGGGATAGCCATTGCAACTGACCCATACAGCTGTTGCTGCTGCTGAGGAAAACATCATCCAATAAAATCTTTTGCAAAATCTTTTGATGACTTGATCTGAAATTAATAGACCAGGAAAACACCATCCAGTATAGGCAACAATTGCTCCCATTCATTTGCTGCAAAATACTAAAAAATTAACAAAGAAGCTATCTTAGTACCATCATTTACAGTAGAATGCTTCCCTTAAAATCAAAATTCCAATTCTTGGCGACACAAATCTTGTAGATATGTGTATGGAAAACTAATCAGTGCATGGAACAAAATACCCAGGCAACAAAATTAATGGCACTATTCTTTACTCTAACCGGCTTTCAGTACATCAATCAGTTAAGGACCATCTTCTTGGGCTGCAAGAAAAATTAATGCCATGTCAATTTACAAGAACATTGGCATTTAAGAACCAAAACTAATGCATGCACAAGAATAAACATAAGACGCATCCATCATGTATTGAGAGATGGCTTACTACTCAAAATAAATCCCTGGAGCAAGCTTTGTGCTCTCTCTGCCTGCTCTGGAGTACCGGATAACTGAATAATCTTCTCTGTCACATCTGGTCTATCCTCTACAAGCGTTACATTGGCTCCCGATAACTGTTTCCATGAAAGCATAAGTGAAAATATATCACTTTCAATTAAAATTCAAAATACTAACATGATGACGTGATTTCCCAAATCTAAATCCGAGACAAAAATTTATTGGGAAGTTATTAGGGAATTTGCTTTTCATTTGATGCTAAAACAAGAAATAATAGATACTACTGGTAGTACAGCAATATAAAGAACAGCTCATTAATCATTGAAAAAAAGAGTCCTGCTATTCTTGTTTCAATGTCATATGATAGGCAAGGTACCAACATAAAATTATGCAGGATATTTTAAGGTAACCACTACTTGGTATAAGAATGCCTGTTTTATCATTTTCGAATTCAAATATTAAAGTAGGGACAAAGATCTGATGCACACACCTCACTTATCTGTGCAAGCTTGCTTTTGGATTTTGCTAAAAGCTTTGGAACTGCATACTCTGGTATAACAACTTCAAGTGTACTCCTTGTCACAAGAGGCACAGCGATCCTAACCACGAACAAAAAGGTGGGGGTAAACCATTAGTAATGGGGAAGACCGGAAGAGGATGGGATATTGGCAAGTCACTTCAGACTAAATATCAAACATTCTATCATGAAATGAGGTAGGAGGAAATTACCTATTTAAACCACTATGCAAATCATCACCACGGTCACTTTCTTTCTGCTTTCCTGTCTCAGTGCTGTATCCCCCAGTTTCCTTTTCAGAAGAAAGAAAAGAAAATTAGTTTTTTTTTCTTTAAATAAAAACAAATAATCTATAAAGTGGCCCAAGCTGCTTCATTTATAAGATTGGCTCTCCAAAATTGTGGAAAACATCTGAGATAATAAAGAATCAATGAGTTCACACGACGGCTTAATCAATGAGTTCGTAGGATGGCTTAATCTATCAATGGCTACAGACAAATTGCTTTTTTTACAGCAGTTGTTAACTCAATACATTACAGACCAAAAATGGGAATATACGATACAAACACCACCTCTCTGCCAAATTGCCATGTCTTAAATTCTTAATTAAATTACGTGTCATTCATAGTAAAACGAAAACAAAAAGAAACTGTTCCATTTCCTTCTCGGGCTATTCAAGAAATAAATACTAAAAATAGCCAAAAAATTTCCCAAATGCCAGTCACTTAAATAACATATAAAGATGGGTAATTTTGAAGATAAACCTGGCAAAAGAGTACCTTTGATGCAAGGGCTACTGCCAGACTTTGCAAATTGTGATTGATAGTGGCAGTTTCAGTAACTGGAGCCATACTATTAGAAGAAGATGCCTCCACACCAGATAAGGGGGCAGATGGCGGTACTGTTTCCCTTTGCAAGAAATCCCTATACAAGTAACTTCTTAATCTTGAGGTCACATCAAGAACAGCATTCCGGGCTGCTTCTATCTCTCCCACAATCTGTAAAGGCAATAGGGAAGTTTGAATGAGAAATGAACAAAAGCATAATTTCAATACTAGGTCTTTGCTCTCACTTTGTGGAATAGGATTTTGGATCCTCTATACAATTCATTGGAGATTTTCTAATAACAAAAGCCAAATAAAACTATATATTATTAGGTTTGTAGAATTAGTGGTGACAAGGCAATCTGATACATGTAAGAACTCAGTATGGTGCTTCTAAGAGTAAGATCTATTCTCATTATAAAGGTCGACATTTACCATTCATTTATTACCAAATGAATCAAATAGAATACTTCAGCAAATTTAAAAACAAATGACCAACCTGTAACAGTTCATCAGAGTTTGCAATGCAGGGAGGTAGCTCTTCTCTAGGCAATATTTGAATACTTGCACCAGTCAACCTCCCTATTTCCGATAGTGATGCATCTTTTCCATCTAAGCATTCAATGTCGCCAGAAGGGATAACAAGCCTGGTGGTAACTATGTTGTCCTTGTCTAAAACAAGATCAACAATGCGAGATTGTATATGCAACAGAGCTTCCTGAGCTGGGAACAGCACATCATTGGGACCCTTAAGTACACAATAATAAGAGTTAGAACCTTCAGCATATGATATATATTACATCATTGTGAAAAACATGTTGATCTGCAACTAAAAAGGGTCGAAAATTTAGGCAGGAGAAATATTTTCCCTAGAGCTAGTACATTACTAATCTGAACTAGAGACCTTAAACAATTTGCACTAGTTACACATACCACACCACAGACAGAGGCAGAGAAAACATGAGAATGAAAGTACCTCCTCGGAAGTAATGATAACTATCTGTTCATTGGAGCCGCCAACAGGATCAGTGACCTTTACATCTACACCAACTTCATTTTGAAGTAGCTCCATCATTCCATCTGATTCCCCAACAATCCGATCGACTCTGTCAACTGGACAAAGTATACGAAAAACAAGGTCCTCATAGAAGGGTTGTCCATCAGCAATAGGAGCAGCCCCTGGATCCATTGCATAAGCTAAGGAGGCATGATTATTGTTTCTAGCATTGGTGGTAGCTACCCGCGATCCAAAACCAGCCCCCTCCACAGATGATCTACGAGAACCACTAGTCACATGAGGAATATAATCATCATCAGGAGGAGGGAAAAACCGCTCCGGTGAATGTGCACGCCCATGGAAATGACCACCACTACGATCTCGGTGCTGGCTCTCCCTCAACCGGGAAGATATGATTACAAGAGCATTCTTTACAGCATTCATATCGCCTGTAACCTGCACACAATTAATATTCTTTTCAGTTTAAATCAAATTGCAGGTAAATCAAATCAAATTAGATCTTTAAAATTGCCTCCATAATTTTCATTAATCCTCCTATCAAGCTCAAAGTAGTAATAGAGCTTAAAATGTCATTCACGCCTTAGCAAAATCAGTTATGATGAGTGAGTGCGTTATTTCATTAGTTTATGAGAAGCTGAATATTTATGGCACTGAAAGAATCACACACAAGATTGAAACGTGAAAATGGCATTAATATCTTCTTCCGTTGGTTCTCAGAAATTTCAAGTATATAAGAAGTCCTCAAATTTAAACTCCATTGTCCGTACAACAAAATGAAGGGTTTTGGATCATAGGATGCATGCAATTTTAAGAGGAAAACATTTTCATTGTTTTGTGGCACCTGAACAATCTCTTCAGACAAGGAAACACAACGAGGTAGAGTGTGATCTCTAGGTAGAATCCTAATTTGTGTCTTCGTTTCAATCCTCATTTGTTCAATTATCTTCCCTCCTTTTCCCAACAAACTCCCAACGTGCATTTTCGACACCACCAATCTGCTCGACACACGGTTGTTTCCACCACCACCACCTCTTCCTCCACCACCTCCGCCGTACTCCTCCTCGTCCACCCCAAACATCGGCTCGCTCTCTAAAATCCTCTCATGGATCAGCAATAGCGCCTCCTGCGCCGGCGAGAACGACGGCATCCTTCCCTCCGGGTCCCGCCGGCGCGTGTCGGAAATCTCGATGATACGCTCTTCATCCCCGGCGATCAGCTCATGCACGTTAATCCACGCGCCGGTGTGCTGCCTAATGGACTTAATAATACTGCCGGACTTCCCAATCACGCCACCGGCCTTCAAGTCATGGCATAAAATGCGGTAACTAGTCGTAACCGTTAAGGACGAGTCTTGTGTCTTGAGGTGCCGACCACCACCACCTCCGCCGCCTCCGCCGCCGCGATAACGGTGAGAATTAGTGTTGTAGTGGTGGTTATAACGTGGCCTTGTTCTAGCCAACGTTTCAGAGTCATAATCTTGGTCATAGTAGTAATTTCTTTTAGATCTAGACCTTTCCATCGAAAAGACTCAATCGGAATCTCCGATTCGTTGTTGTTCTGAATTTTCAAGTAGAATTTGAAAGTTCACTTTCAAGATTTTGGCTGCACTATTTTCAATAATCAAATTATCAAATCAAAATCCAATTCCTTGCATTGTTGTAATGAGAAATGAAATTATCGAAATCTTCGTTGTTTTCGCAATCAATTAGTAAAGGAAGTGAGTGATGAGTTCATCTTCGTCTTTAAAGTACAAACCCTAGAAACGAGTTCAGAGTATCTGTTCGAAGACTTGAGCTGCAACACCAGCCAAATGGTACTGCTTTATATTGCTGTGTTATCAACTTAACATTGTTACAATGTGTCCATGTCTAGGAAACAGTACAATCACTTGATGTACTTTTAGCCGTTGATTTATTGCTATTTTAATCAACGCTTTTCTATTTTTTTCAAATTTGCAAATAATCCCCACTTTTTGCTTTTACTTCAAACTCCTAGAATAGCATAAAAATGACCCAAACAAAACACAAGTTACCAAAGAAATGCCACAACTTTGGACTTAATTTGAAGACTCTCGTCATTCCAAAGAGAAGAACAATTGCAAACTGTATGGGATTGAACTTCGATATTTCGTACGTGACAAATAAGAGGGAACTGAAAATGATGGGAACGGTTTGTAATTTCATAAAAATTAAAGGATCTAATAAAAAATGAAGCTGCGTGTTAAGAACTGGTGTACGATGCAGCGTAGCCTTCGCCTTAAAATGTAATAATACTATTTGTTACGCTATCACTGCCACTCAACAGTCAAGGTTCAAACTTTGCCAGCTAAGGCCATACAAATAAATTGTTTAATTTTTTCTTTTTTATAAATAAAATTTAGGGTGATCACACGATGTTCTAGTCCAACAGAATAGCTTAAGATTTATTGGGTATTTACCTAAAGAATTACATCAAATAAATAAATTAATAAATCAATATAATTAAAAAAATTATTATATTTCATTGAAAAACTATGGGTGGATACTGGACTACTTCTTTGACATATTGAATAATAAAGATAGTGATATGATAAGAAAATAGATATAGAAGAAAAATAAATTGCTGTTGATTTAAAGTCGATGTATAGTTGTTTTTCATTTAAGCAATGGGACTTTAATGGAGGATCGGTGATGGTTATCAAATTTAAATATCGAATGATGACTGCTAATAAATTTTCAGCAATGTTGTTTGAGAAACATTTCAAACAACTTGAGTGGGTTCATGTTGTTTGCAACATCTCCTGGTCTCCTTTTCTCGCATATTTCAATAAACGTAGTGTGTGAAGCATCCTATTCAAAGAAAGATTGCAATACCTTTAAAATGTATTTGGAGTTTTCTCCATTCTTTCAAAATTGTTAATGTTTTATTTGTGCTCGCTCGCAACTCCTGAAACTGAAACAAATATAATCTCACATGTTTTGTTTTAAAGACATTGACCAAAGTTATTATTAGTTATAAATATAAATCTATTTAGATAATATATGTTCGTCAAAGTCTTAATTATGATTTGGATCTCAGTGTTTGGATTGAGGAATATAGTTCTATCCTCACCTCTCATCCAAACACGACCATCAAATTTGTTAGAAGATTAATCGATAGGGTAGCTTATAGTCTTGCTAGGTATTTGTTATGACTATTTGTTTCCAAGATTTTTATAATAACTCTTATTGTATTAATGATACGGTTTAAGGCCTGATTCGTCCCAAAACAAATATTGGTAGCAAATTTTTCACATATATACATAATTTATATAAAGCATGAAAATGAAATGAAAAATAACATTTTAATGATACAAATCATATTTATGATAATAAATTAATAATTAAAATTATATTATTAAAATATCAAATTCGAATTTTTCATTTCTAAATAACTTTTTTGTCAAATTATTTTAGTTGACTAATTTTGTTTTAGTAGTAATTTTATAATATTTGTAATACATAACATTGATCGAAGAAATTTTAATATTAATTGTATAGAAAGATGTATGTTTAATTTTTTAAATAGATCTCAAGTATTTTGAACAATTAATCTCCGTAATTATGTATGGTATCGATCTTGATTTGACATAAATAATTTTAGTATTGATTAATTAAAATGTCTTTGATTTTATGTTATTTTAAATTTATTAGTTAGCTCAGTTGTTAATTTTTTCAAAACACTTTCAATTTAATTCACTAGCTTAACTATCAACCTTCAAATATCTACCATAGGTTCATATGATATTAACTTATTTATTATACAATAGAAATTCATCCACTGTTGATAATCTATCCCCTATTTACTATATTTTTTTTTCATACAACGCCTTTTTGTCTAGGGAATGTTGCCAGTACAAAATATACAAGGGTGTTTTATTTTTGCTATTATTTGGAGTTAGTCACATGCAAGCCAGAAGACACAGGGAGAAGATTCGTCCACACCAACTCATAAGGTGTGAATTTGACTCATAGGTGAGTATAGTGTGAGAAAATAAAGAGTTGTTGTTTTAACAAAATTGATCATGTATTGTTATTATATATTTGTAATATTCACCATTAATTTATTAATCAATGGTTAATAATATTTACTTTATACTATAAACTTAATTGTTCAATTTAGAGTAACTGGATTCGTAAAACATAATAGGTTGGAGAAAAATTATCAAAAAGGAAATTAATTAGTTGAGATATGTTGCTTGAGGTGAGCTCAAAAGTAATAAGGTGTCAACCTAGGTGGAAGTTGTGAAAGTGAGATGGGGCATGGTTAGCATATTTCACCAATCGGGGTGTATATGCGATGATTTGCCATGGTGACAATGCATTGATTGGTGTATGAAAATGATGAGTAGCTTTAGGACCGGAGTTTGGAAGTATGGGGTTCTCAATTGAACTTGTATTTATCAAGTGGAGTCCATGTATTTTAGAGATTTTTAGAATACGGGAGGTAATTTCTCATATTTATAATATGTATTTTGTCTATGAGTTAAGTTTCTATTTGTCATAAGTATGAGTTAAAAATCTAACTAATTGAAGTGTTTGAATCTTTTATATCATTTAGACTAATAATATAGAGATTCATGATTTCATTTTAAGTTTTGGCAACCAAAAAATACCAGATTATGATTATTGATTGAAATTATAGCTAGGGTTGATTCATATAGATGGAGTAAACATATATTATTATATATTTATTTTATTTATGATTATGGTGTAATTTTAATTGTATTTATTTTCTAATTGTTTTTGGGGTGCCTTGACTTGGTGTTATTGAAGGACAATGTTCTTCGTCTAATGAATGTGTCATGTAGTTTAGAATCCTAGTATTATGAATCACAAAAGATCATTAGTGGTGAAAGATAAATTTTTCCTCGCTAGTAAGAAGCTTTAAACAAATAACTTTCTATAAGAAGGCACAAATTACAAACATTCTATAAATGTATCTATATATTAAAATATCACTCGATAACTTTTTCCATTTTCAATATATAATATTTTATCTCCCTCCATTCATTTTTAATTGTTGTTTTTAGTGAAAAAAATTTCATATTTATTTAATTTTTTAAATTTCAATTCATCAATTTCATTACAATTACATTAACAAATAAATTTTTGTTTCAACCAGACATTATGAAAAAATATAGTAGAAAGGTGATCGAACCAATAAAATATAAAATTATATTTAAAATTTATTTATTAATGAAAAGTTATTCAAAGTTTGTAAAAAGATAACTGTAAAAGAACTATAATCATTCATCTTTTTAAAATTTTAAAAGAAATAATTTGAGATATATATATATAATTCAATTTGGAGTTTAAAAAAGATAGTGAATTAAATTAAATATTGAATATTAAATAAAAAACTATATTATAATTCAAAATCATGAGTGTCAGATAATTTAAGATTCCAAATTCATAAATCAATAAAAGTTTTTTTCGTATTGAATCACATCAATCAAATTATTTTATCAATTAAACAATTTTATTAAGTATGTTTAGATATCACGTTAAGTGATACGGTTTCTCCATGTATAAATCATGTCACATTAGTATTTTGACTTCTAACTCCTATAATTTCAACAATCGTTAATTATTTCTCAAAAATTTAAAATCATCAATCCCAAAATAAAAAATCTCCCAATTTGAAAATATAATCTCTTATTCCCTTGAATCTATTTATTCTTATTCTAAAACTTCTATTCCCTAATTCGTAATTATGAAAAATGATTGGTGTTGATACTTCATTTTTAAAAGGTAAACAAACAATGACAAAAAAAAAAAAGCTGTTATGGAAGCTCTAGTGCCAATGGTAGTTAAGGGAAGAACAACTATTTGCATCATTGCAGCTATGGGAGAATAACTAGCATTAATTAGAACTTTCAACACAAAAATTTCGAGGTAGACATTATGTTGCTTGTCTTTATCCAAAGGCCAATTTTTATTTAACACATTTTCGTCACTTGCCTTAAACTTCGAGTCTTCTTTAACACCTCTGTTTATATTGGAGCCACTACTTTATTTTAAGTTATAGTTTTACTACATTGTATTGTAACCTCATATGCAAAATGATAATCATAATTATGGTGTGGAAGGGAGATGATAGATTGAATGCAAGGTTGTTGAAAAAGTAGTCATTTTGATCAAAATATTATTTATGACAGTGTTCAAAACCATTATGTCACTTAAGTGACACCTGAACACTTTATTAAAAGAGCTACTACGTAATTCAATATTAAAAGATTTTTATTGATTTATAAAATTTAGGCTTTCAAATTGAGAATCTATTCATAAATCCGAGTCCTAATTTGGCAATCTATTTATTTAAAACAAGTTCACTTAAAAAGAATAAAAATGAAGCTTCGTGTGCAAAAAAAAAAATCAAAATTTAAAAAGTTAAATACGCGAATTCCAAAATTATATTTCTATTTTAGTAAATACATAATTCCCTTTTGGAGTTTTGAGATAAGGCGAACCACAGTGTGCAGTGCATGAGTACATCGGCAATGGCTCTCCGCGTCAATCCATTCATTCTCTCTTCCGTTTCACCTGTAATTTTCCTATCACTCTCTTTTTGTTTTCCGAAAGAAAAAAAAAATGCACGGAATTTCGACAAATGAAAAATAATAGTTTTCCTTTCAAATTTTTTATTTTTATGAAACTGTTACTTCAAAATCAAAGCACATAAACTAATTTTTCTGCAGAAGATAGAGTTAAGAGCAGGAAATTCGTGGAGTCCAAGCCTCAAGGTTAACTCGCAGGTAAAATAATAATTTTGAGAAATCTTGAATCCTTCGTTTGTAACATGTAACTGAACTCGTTCATGCATTTCTTTTGCAAGATGATAATCCAAATGCGAAAGGAGAGTAACGGACGGCGAATCTGGAGGCGAAGGACAATGGTTTCTTCTGCATCCACTTTCTTTTTCTTACAATATTTGCCTTTTGGAGTTTTCTATTTATGCTTGCCTGTTACGTGTTTGTTTCAATTTCCCAAATAATAATTAAATAAAATGAATGATATTACTCCTTAATTTTTTTGGGTCTTTAACTCTTTGGTTCTCAGGAGAAATGGGCTCTGCTCTAGTAATCTGAAGTTCAGATGAGAGCAAGTAAAACCTCACCAAGGGTTGTGTCAGACAGTTCTTTAACGAAGTTTATTTATCACTTGAATCCCACCACTTGGTTAATCGCTCCATATTTGAACGAACGAGGTCAACATGAATTCATCTATTAATAAAGAATGTCTTGAGAATAATGTGTTGTTAAACTTTCTCCAAGTGCAAAGCAACGGCTTTATTGTAGCAAGTTTTTAATTTATTTAGCTTGAAGGGTTAGGAAGGATTGCCGAGTAAGTGTTTGTGTAGTTCTCTTGGGCATTGGGCTCAATGGGAAGAGGTTTTTCTTTTAGGTGCAGTTTGATGAATCGGTAAACGGTATTTTCTCATGAGATGTTTTCCCATGTTTGTTCATGTTCTGGAAAGGAAAGGTTTTAAAATTTAGTTGAAGCATTCTAAAGTTGGAAAGTTGGGGGAGTTGAGATTAAAGAGTTTAATGTACTGTCATAGACTGATTAATTGGATTGAAGGTTATGGAAGTAGACTGGAATTGTGATGTTATAGCTTCGTGGTGCTCCAAGTAAACATGCTACGGCATTTGTGATGTGATGCTGCAGGGGGAACATAGGAGGGTATTTATAGCCAATGTAGCGGCATAGCGGATTTTGATGAGTCCACTGTGAAAACTGCGACGCTATCCTAGTTTTGCTATTAGGGCAATGGCAGCAGCTACTCCAGATTCTGCTAGCTGATGTAGTGGCAATAGCAGAAAAAGAGAATTTTAGGGTTGTTTAAAATAATAAAGCTGTAGAATCTGCATGTATGACTAACATGACCTATTTTTATAATAGAAAAACTTAGAGTCATTGAGTATTACTCCTATATTCACCACAATATGTAAACCTTTCAATATATAAGCTATGCTCTGCCTCTATTCCCTTTTTATTTGTATGGGATGTGCCTTTTATATATAATTGATTTATTTCAATTGCTATGCGGCTTTCACTATATGTCCGCAACCCTATCTACTATTTCACATACAAGATTTTTTGCATTCTGCTATTTTTTGCAATCTGCTATTTATAACATTGGTTATGACTTCATGCTGTTCCAAGTAAACATGCTACCACTTTGTGATCTGATGCTGCAAGGGGGAACATAGGAAACAAAAATAAAAAAGAACGAGGTAGTGTTAGAACTGTATGTGTATTCTTTACGAAAAGATAAGTATCACAAGAGTCTCTAGTGATTCATCAAAGAAGAACACAGTGGGAAAAGGTAGCATAGCAGGGAATGAAGCTGAGAAGAGCCATGAGAGGATAGAAGGATCACAATGCACACCTCCTTTTCCTTTTCACATCATTTATATTCATTCACATTTGCATTCTCTCGTTTTCAGTAAGCTTTCATGTCATTGTTTTTGCATGATATCCCCACCTTGCTTCCTTCTCTTGCGGATTCTTTGCCATCTATGTAAACTTTATGCCATTGTAATTGCTGCTGCTGAGGTGTCTGTTACCATGAACATATTGATTTGCAAAATGATATCATCTTTCCTGTGATAAAGATAAGCCAAATTCAATTTGATTCTTGTCATTGCTTCTTTTTATCATGGTTGTACATCTCTGAATATCTGGTATATGTCCCTCTCAATAGATGCTCATTTTCTGCTGAATCTTGATGCATACAATGACGGTGTATGCACATCAAGATTCTACAATGCTTTTGTTTTTTTCCTTTCTCCATTTCCAATTAACTTGATTGACTGAATGCATATGGTTATGCTGGTGAACATGATTGATGATATTGGCGCAGCTTTCTCAAGTATCACGTGCAACAAACCTGAATATTTAAGAAGAATTTCATTTTGCTGCAGATAAAAAAGGATGAATCTCTGCCCTACAGAATGGAGCGCATTCCTTTTCTGGAGGAGCAAGTGAGGAAGATAAAGGGCGAGGGAAAGCTCTTGCAATTAGACATAGAGAGGTTACTTTTATCAGAAGATAATAGGTATGATTTTGTGAATGAGATAGCAGCTGAGGCCAATGCTTATGTTGAGAGCAACATGGATGAGTATGGAGGTGAGAAGAAAGCCATTCTTCATGTTTTGAGTAATCGAGTGAATGATCAAGGATTTTACCGTCCAGAGGCATATGCCGAGTCTGATCCCTTCAAACCTGGGCCTCATTATTTGAAAGAGGAATTTACATAAGTCTAGATAAAAATGTTATGCTGAGATGTTACACTAATTGAGGATATGAATTAAGAATTTGCTTCTTTGCTTCACTTAGCACCATTGATGTCTGTCTAAATTAGCAGCTGTTGTTTGTATGCATGCAATTCAAAGTCATTGTCAAACAAGAAATAAAATAAAGGTAACTAGTGTTAGCATTTGTTTTTCCAATCAACTTTTGCTCTGAAAGGGAAAAAACTATGTTAACGTTTTCTTTGCCGTGATTACGAGGCGTACCGGTCTCTTTATAATTAGACTTCAAGATTGATTCTTGACTGGACTTTAATTCTGGGCATTAAATACTTCCATTGAATTTTAAGTTATTGTTTTGCATGTAAATTAAATGCCAATTGATTCAGTCACATACTATTTTCTACTTCCCTTAAAACCACGTACTTTAGAAATCTAAATATCTTGTATTGTAGATACTAACAACCGCACCTGATTTGATATTTTTTTCTCTCTTAAGAAATGAAATGAAAAATGATTATACATATTTACCACATAATTCTACTGACCCTCTTTTTCCGTAGACCAGACAAATGGTTTGTTATAGTTTAGTTTTGGGTTCAAAAGCCAGCTAGCTTGTTGACTCAAGTATCGGCCAAACTATAAATGATATATCTGATCTGAACCACAACCATGCTTACTGTAGAAAAACACGTATTCTAGTTTGACCGCTCAAAGTAATATGGGCCAGCGAGTTACATGCTTTTAGCTTACAGTTTAACATTCCCACTTAAATAATAATATTATTCGATTCAATTCATGGTTAAATTAAATTTCAGATACAAGTTAAGGTAGACAACATAATAAAAACTTTTACATTCCTATTTTGCCACGAGTTTGTGGGTCCTCTAGCACACAAATTTATCTACATATAGGAGTATTTTAAAGAGGAGCACTAACCATGCACATGTAACTCAAAGAGCAGGACTAGTGGAGTACTAACCATACAGGACTAGTGGACTAGTGGAGCTTAATTTTCAATTTTTAAAGTATAGTCTATTTTGACGAAGAGAGATTCTTTAAATGAACGATTGTCACGAAGAGAATATGAAATGTTAGTTAATGAAGATGTATTTTCAGAAAAAATGAAAACACTTTTTTGACTCTTTATTAACAAGTAAAATTAACACATATTTTAGAAAATAAAAATACAAAATATTTTCACAAAGGAAACAAACCCTAATTATGTAGGTTTCATATACAATTACCACTTCATCAAATATTAGAGAGTATATTAATATATTTTAAAAATTTAAGTCGATGTTACATGGTCCACCATAGACCAATACTTAGTAACGACCATTGACGACACTTTTAAAAATATAAATTAAAGATTATTTCAATCTTTTCAGTTGAGACAATAACTTAATCGGTATTAAATCGTTAAAACTAAAGGAAACAAATGTATCTTTCACAGCTCAGTTCATTGAATTGATATCAATTAAGTATGTGGAATAATCGTAAACAAATATCTTAGGTTATCTTAAAATAATATGATATGAATTTTGAAGTAATATTAGTTAAAGGTGGACAAGTGGTATTAAAAATATAGGTTAAAGGTAGGAGAGAATCTCACCATATCCCATGAAAGAGAGAATCTAATCCGTTAAAAGCAGTTAGAGGCTTGTATTAACTCAGTTATCTAACCAAACACCACTCTTTCGTTCCTCTCTCAGTATCTGAACTCTGAGAACTGAGAACTGAGAACCCTTGAGCTTCAGGGGATGGCGTTGACAACCCCACAAATACAAAGATTCCTTTTAAGTAAGTTCCACAGACGCTCCACCACTTCCAAATCCAAAACCCCCCACACAAACATAAACGCAAACACCTTCACCATTACTAATACCAGAAGAAGAAGAAGAAGAAGTCGGTGCTTCTCTGCCATAGCCATTGATGCCCCTTCATCTTTGACGGACTCTCCTCCTATAAGATGGGGATCCATATCTTTGCAAGGTCCCCGCGAAGAAATGGAAGATGATATTGTTCTTCGACCCAATACTCTTCAAGGTTTCTCTTTCGCTGCTGTCTTTGATGGCCATGGAGGGTTTTCTTCTGTCCAGTTTCTCAGGCAGGTCTTCGCAAGACTTAATTTCTATTGATTCTATATTGATTATGCTAGCTAGCTTAAATAATTGTGTGTTTGGGTTGAGCTTTTGATAAAAATAACTTTCAATTGGAATTGATTTTGTAAAATTTATTTGATTATAATCGACTTTCAAGTGAATACTCAATTTGATATTTGAAATTGTAGAACTGTATCAACCTAGTTCTCTATATTAACAATATTCTAAAATGATCACTGCAATTACTAAGTGCTAATCAGATTTGTCCCTATGATGGGACTATAATGACGTGAGATGGTAATGTTGAAGATACATTTGAAACTAAGTGGATAATGTTAGGGAACGTATTTGATATCAGATTCGGTCATATGGACAAATTTGATTAACATTTTACAATTTTATGAATCATTTTGAAATATTGATAATGTGGAAGAGTAAATTGATATGTTCACAGTCCTGCAATTTCAGGGGACCAATTTGAGTATTTACTTTTTCTTTGGATGATTGTTATTATGAAAGCCACAGTATGCTATATTATATAAAGCTTAATGTAAACTTTCAACCAAACACAAACTGATTTTTATCTTATAATAATAACCAAACTCTCGTGTGGTTACTAAAATCACATTTAACATCAAATTTTATGCTCTCTGCCATAAGAGAAAATCCACACTATAATTATTTGCATAATCTGAATTGTGATTTTCTGTGCCAAGTGCCAACTATAGGGACGAGCTGTACAAGGAGTGCCTTGAAGCTCTACAGGGTGGGTTACTATTGCTAGGAAAAGATTTCAAAGCTGTTGAAGAAGCATTAAAACATGCATTTATTAAGGCTGACATGAGGTTGTTAAAATGGTAAGCCAATTAAAGTGTGTAGAATATGGACAGTCTCTATAAAATGTGTCTAATTCAATAGTTTCCAAATAAATCTAGATTTGGTATGATTGCATTGAAGGTTTAGACTTTAGACAGTATTTTGTTTTTAAAGGCTTGAATTGAATGGGGAGGAGGATGAATCAGGTGCTACAGCAACTGCTATGTTCGTAGGAGATAATACGCTACTAATTTCACATGTTGGTGACTCATCTGTGGTATGTATTATTATTGTCCATCCTTATTGTGCTTCTCATGTCATACATCTAACTAGGATTTATATACTTTTCTATTTTAAAGATTTATCAAGAAAAATTCCATCACATGGAATATTCTGATATTTATCATTCAATTAGGATTTCTAGGGGATTGGTTGTCATCAAAATCACATGACTTCTATTTAAGCTCTTTTATTCTTGTAGGTTTTATGCAGATCTGGAAAACCAGAATTACTGACTAGTCCGCACCGTCCCTATGGGAGCAACAAGGCTTCTCTTCAAGAAATCAAAAGAATCAGAGAAGCAGGTGGATGGGTGTGTTTTCCCTGTTCCTTCATTTTTTTTATATGCTCTTTGAGTTTGACTAATTTCTGTGGTCATATTTCTATATAATGAAAATTAAAATTCCGATTTTGAAAATTATGCGTTGTGACAACTTAGGATGTTAACTAATTAACCTGATGTTTTATGGGGCATATAGCCATTTTCCATTTCTTAGTTTATCTGAATTATAGTTTGTTTCCAATAAGGTAACCACTGTCAAACAGACATCAATATAGGGTCTTCTTCTCCTTGTAACATGAAATATAATTTGCATGGCTGATGATTACTCCAATGTGTATTGCCGTGTCTCTAGATTGTCAATGGAAGGATTTGTGGAGATATTTCAATATCTCGTGCATTTGGGGACATGCGATTCAAAACAAAGAAGAATGAGTACAGCTCTTAATCTCTACATTATTCCTTCTAGTATAAACTATAAAGAAATTTATTTGTGCTAAATTGTTTATTTGATCTATGACTGTCGAAGTGTCAAAGTGTTTCCTAACGGTTATCAACCTTTTGCATGTGAATAGGATGCTACGAAAAGGAGCCCAAGAAGGAAGATGGACGGAAAAGTTCATTTCTCGGTAGGTAATCTTATGTACTACTAGTATATCTTAACAATTGTTCCTTGCTTTCTCTCTTCATTGTCGAAAGAGAGTGTTAGAGTAGGTGTTGCTATCACTTTTGTTACATTAAAAACTACCTTTAACTAACTTTAGAGACTAAGTTTTAAGACAATGATTTCTTTCGATCAGTGTACAGTTCAACAATGACTTGGTTGTTGCATGCCCTGATATTTATCAAGTAGCTCTTGGCTCAGATGCAGAATTCATAGTGTTAGCATCCGATGGCTTATGGGATTACATGAGCAGGTCTATTGCATGATCCTCACAATCATTTCTGCTACCCTTCTTTTTTCTGCTTCTTCAGAGAATTACCTTCACAATCTTGCTACCATTGCAGCTCAGATGCAGTTACTTTTGTGAGGGATCAACTACGACAACATGGAAACACACAGGTATACCTAAGGCTTTGTATTTGAGGCGTTTTTACTGATATCAATAAGCCATGGAAGTAGTAGCAATAATATTCTGCCTGTTCGTATTTCAGCTAGCTTGTGAATCCCTTGCACAAATCGTTTTGGTAAGTTTTAATAAATTATGTGACAGTTGTTATCATGAATTTATAATATTGACACTATAGTTTTAGTAATTCATTATGATATAACTCTGCAGGACCAACAACGTACACAGGATAATGTCAGCATTATAATTGCCGATCTAGGGTATGTATTTTGTCATGTATATGTAGTTTTGGACTTCGGTAATTAGGTTCTGATTAATGGCCATGCCTTTGTGAAAACAAAACTAGAGCTAGTGTATAATAAAACTTATAATCTGGTTATGGAAATTCTTTCTACATAAAAGTACAGTACGGATTGTCAAATCACTAGATCATTAATGTGTTCTAAAGTGTTGCAAAATGAAGAAGGAAAAACTTGAAGCATCCAAGTAACTACTTATATCAGGTTTGAACCTGGTGCACAAAAGTGGTATGCTCGTTTTTCTAAAAGGCAAATGTTATTTATTAGTATGTTATGTTAGTAGACAAAGTTTGAATCTTGAACCTCCTTAAACTCCCCTTCGTGTCCCAAATCAATCACTTAAGCTACGGCTTATTGACAAGTGATATGCTCGTTGTATGCACATGTATAGAAAACATATAGTATCTTGTTAATAAAATTATTTGATTTTTATATTAATAATTACCCTGTGTGTGTCTTATATTGAGTGCTTGCAGGAAGACAGACTGGCAGAATGTGCCACTGCAGCAACAAAATGTCATATTAGAGCTAGTCCAAGCCATTGCCACAATTGGAATTGTGTCTATTGGAGTCTGGTTTTCATCACAGCTATCTTTTTAGATTCAAAAACATACGAGTCATGTACATAACCAGACACATGCTTCTGAATTTCCTGCCAGTATAATATTAATTGTACATGTCACACATCTTAGAATCTATTTGGTTTAGAAAATATCCTGGTATTTTCTTTTACATATTTTGGTTATTTATTTACAATATATAAATAAGCTAATTCAAATACTTATTTTCACTTTTAATTACCATTTTTTTCTAAGGATCCTATTCTGTTACCATCAAATGGTATCTGACTAAAACTCTTATCTACTTTATTTTATGGCTTCTGCATTCTGCCTTAATTGCCCTTTTTTTTAGCTGCATGATAAAATTTGGCTTTTTAAGACGATTTTGTTGCCAAAGTCTTTTAGCTACAGTCAAATCATGCGAGTGTATTCTTTTATCTTTAGATTTGAAAATCACGTTTTTATGTAGGTATTAAACATTAAAAGTTATGATTTTATAGTGACTAAACATATTTAACTCAATTTTATTTTGATAAGATTGATTAAGAACAGGAAAGAATCCATTCTTATCTCAAATGTTAGTGTAATGCTTTTTATTAGCTCAAACAAACAGATCATTGTAATGCTTGGTTACCAGAACCATGTAAAAAAATCGGCTTAGATTTTGAGTTCAAAACTTTTTTACTGCATCCGATTCAATTAAAACGTTGATCTAATTTCACTAATTTGGATGACGCTCTTATTGAAGATATAGTTAGTTGATAATTAGAAAGTATTCGTTATTAGTTAAGTGAAGGTTTATAAATAGGCTTGATGTAATCTTTTACTTCATTTTTTTCATTTGTATCAATTTCACTTTTTGATCAATATAATATAACACACTTTTAATTTTTTTTCTTTTTTTTTTCCATGAATGTCATGTTTCTTAACATCTCTCGGATGGAAAATTAGGTAAACAAAGACATATTACTTTTAAACATAACTAGCTGTATTTGAAACCAAGATAAAGTCTGATGTCATCATCAATGTATAAGACACACAAAATGCCTCTGCTGAAATAATTATTCTATTGAAGTTCTTTATGAAACAGTGTGTCAGCCACAGATATTGGAAAACCAAGTTTAATTTTGTTTGATATTGAGCTTAGCAATAATAATAATAATAATAATATTTCCTTAATGTTGATATTTGTCAACTTAACATGTTAGGATTTTATTATCATTAGAAAAAGAAGCATATAATGAACTATACAAATATATACCCAAAAAGCAAAGATTATTGATTATGGGTTTTATATACTCCTCTACCATATGCGGATAAGCATAGAGACATATGACATATATATCATTTTTATTCAATAGGATGAACAGCGAGTGACTATTATCTATACAGATGGATATACATTGTTATCCATATACTTATACTTGTGATAGTCGTTTTCAATTAATTAGTTCCTTATTTAGTGAAATGTAATTCCATAGAATTTGTATGTGGCGACTTCGTAGACTAATGCTTAAAAGTTATTTGAAACTCTAACGATGATCGACGACACTCATTGAAAGTATAAGTTAATTATTGATCTTTACGGATCAGACAATGACTCAATTGACGTTAGTTCAATAAAAATAAGGAACAACAAATTTATCACCCAAAATTCAATTCGTCGAACCAAACATGAATCATATCACTCTCTCAACTGTATAGACGAGAAAAAACATTAACATAGACTTTTAAGGAGTGTTATTGATCTTCGTTAGAATTTCGAATTACTTTTAAGGCATAGTCCACATTGGACGGTGGTTTAGAACAATTTTTCTTCGTATGGTATCATAATGACATCAAATGAACGATTGGTAAAACAGTTATATATGAACGATTGGTAAAACAGTTATATTTAAGAGTTTAACGACGAAACTCACACTAAATGTGAAAAAAGTGGGATATTCTAAGTTCAAACCCGCATTCTAATATATTAAATATCTCTGCAACTATCATCTGAGTTGCACCTACGTAAACAAAAATATGTCTTAACCGATCTCTGTGGCTATTAATTTCTGCAGTCTATCTCTCCTTCTTGGGATAATCTCAACGACTGCATGTTACTAACAAATTTCATTATTATTTTTTAGTTCTAGAGAGATTCAGATCAAGTCTAATTTATTCCAAGGTATAAGAAATTATGTCAAACACATTATACTGCCTATAAAATAAAATGATTAATGCTAGTAAGAAAACTCATAGTAACACTTTATTGTAAATTTAATATATAATGGTTCATACATACATCGATTCCGTGTACATATTGTAAAATATCGACCATACTTTATTTATTATTACCTCATAAGTCACAACACACACAATCAAGTAATAGCTCCGTTGAAGAAACTAGCTCCATTGTCTATATATATCATCATATAATGTCTCCTCATACATGAAAATATTTTGAGGGGAAATACATATTATAGTATTTAGTTTAATTAATTTATTATATGATATAATATGATTAATTAGTTAGTTGTTAATGTGTTTAACGGCCCTTGCCAGGTTTCTTGGAATGCTTAGGGTTGGGTCCTGCTTCATCATAATCCAACACAAAATCATGAGAAAATAGCTTCCTTGAGTTCATCTTTATATCATCCTTCATTCAAAACCAAAGTACTTATTAGTTAAAAGAACAAGATCTAAACATCAAATTTCTTCAAAAATATCTAAACATCAAATATTTACAATTGTCAATGTAAATTGTTGGGGAAACTATATTAAATTGAATAAATATTTTCCTCAATGTTGCTCCATCTATATTCATCTTAAGTATTTTGGCTTGCAATGTCCATTATTTACCATTTAAAAAAAATAAGAAGAAAAAGATAGTAAGGTACCTTGTATAGAAAGTGATAAGTAGGATGCATATTTTCTCTGAATCCTTCACCCAATCCTAAAAGGAAATAAAAAATAAAAAATAAAAAATATTACATAAAGTTGAATCTATACAAAATTTAATTCACTTATATAAATTAAGAACAAGCTTACCTGAAGATAAAGGAAAAGGAATGAAGACCAAGAGAATAACTAAAAGGAAAGTCTTGATTTTATGTTCCATGACAAGTATATGAAATTAAGGATATATGTATGTTATTGTTTTTTTATTTCTTTATGAGAAGTTAGAATGACATATAAATGCATTGGCAAGGAAGTGAAGGTAGATGCACCCCCTTTTAAACTTGGGTAAGAGAGAGTGCTCTTGTTATGGTGCACCCCACCCAATAACAACAGAATGATGATGAAATGCAATAACTTGTCACAACACTTGGTAAGTCAACTATACTATTCTATATATATGGCTATATATATATATAATAATTGCATTAAGAAACGACCAACAATTCAACTGTTAATTTGCATGTGCACATTGCTAAAATTTCCCTGCATGGCTCAAAATCAGCTTGTGTTTGTGAGATCCTCCTCCAAATCTCCGCATTCACGCATTCGTGATTGTATGATCATAATTAGACGATTCAAATTTAAATAATTTGATATTTTAAATTATAAAATTAAAATTAAAATTCTGACCTTGATTAAATAGTCATTAACGTCCTGAATTGATGAGAATAATATATTTAAATATTTTTAGAAGATCTTAGAATTAGATTTATACATTTAAATATATTTTAGATTTAAAATAAGATATCATTAGAATATATAATTTATATTTATGTTTAGAATATTTCTTAAAATTTGTTTGATTTTTTCTTATTTCTTTATTTTAAGAATATGATTTAGAAATATGTTATTGAGATATGATATGAAAATATATTACCTTATATTTCACAAAAAAGAAAGAGACTTTTCTATACAAAATATATCACAAATACGCAGATGTAGAATCCTCTAAATGCAAGAAATCCGAATCCGTGTTTGTGTCCACCTTTTTCCTAAGTCAACTTTAGTTTTCTACTTTCTAAGTTGCAACATTGCCATATAATTTATTTTATGTTTTTAGGTGCTTGTCAATTTTTTAATCCCATGTTAATAATATATGGTTGATATTCTAATTAAGGTCAATCTCAATTAGTTTCAATATGGAAAATTAACCACATTCACATGAATCAGTAGTGGTGAAAGTTGCTAAATCCTTCTCGTAGCATTGAAATTTTCCGTGGTACCAATCACCACTTAAATTAAATCATGCTTTTGATCCTTATATTTTGGCTTTCGTCACATTTTTTTAGTCAATGGATGGAGACAAGCATGAAGAGTGGGCTACAGAAGAAGAGAGTTGAATGTGGAATACCCTTAGTGGGTGCACTACCAAAAAAGAGAAGGAAACAGCAATTACTAGTTTAATCATAAATTAAAGTAGAGAGTTATTAACATAATCATCTTTTAGGAGACCATAATATATGTTGGAAATGATGGCTCTAATGGACTAATATAAACTTATCTTTATATATCTGTTTCTGGTCATTAATGGTATTTTGGTAGTAGCGAACAAAAGGCTAGTAGGTCTAACATTTTTCCACAAACATATGTACTACCATCCTACAAGGCTACAAGTACAATAGATATTTTCCAACAAATGTTTTTGTTGTGTGTATTACATATTCCTTTTCCATGTAGAAATGTTATTTGTACAATAAGAATATTATATACCAAACTTTGTGTGTTTTATTGATAATATAATTGGCAACACTTTAGAGTTTTATTGTTTGGCGGGCGGCAACAATACCCTACTGAGGTAGTCCAATGTGAATGGATAGATCTTTTACTCCATTGTTCATTGATATGCTCCACCTCTAATATCCACTATCCCTATGGACGGATCTATAAATCTATTAAATGGGTTGATTAAAAGATTATAACAAATTTTATATAAAATTAAATTAAAATAATCATTTTTTTGAAAGTAAAAAAAAAATTGTAATAGAATTATTAGTATAAACTATTCATCGACTTTGTCGATGTTAATTTGTACCGAAGATGTTAGTTGACCAATTTTAATGGAGTTTTCTCTTCCAACTAATTTTTTATTTATTATAACACTTAAACTTGAGACATTACTTATAAAAATTTGATTTTAATTCCACTCGAATTAATGTAATATTTCTAATAAAATAGTTAAATAATATATACCAGATAATTATTAAATAATATATATACTATATCTGATTTTGAATATAAAATAAAGTTGAGTCAATAAAAGTTAATGTATTTAGTCTAAAATTTGAACTAAATACTTCCATTTTTGTTGACATGTTTTCTTTTATATTTGAGATCGGAGGAAGTATGTAATAGTAATAAATGTGGTAATTATTAAATAATAAATGGAATAGTAATGAATAATTTTCAAAGAAAAATATATGTGCATGGTTATACATTACAGTGGCCAGAAAACTCAACTCTAAAGAAATATCAATTTTCAAGATTTTTCGTTTCAAAAATTTATTTTGATAGAAAGGTAGAGGACAAAGAGAGGGTGAAAAGTATGTATTTTGTGTGATCAAAGATGATTGAACAGAGGTATTAAGACGTAGAGAAGGTAGTTGGGGGTGGTGTTTAAACTGAGGAGAGAAATGAGAAAAGCCTAATGTGGGAGAAATACCATATGACCGTACTAGGATACCAGTACCCTACCAAACAAAAAGGCACCAAAGAATTTATCTAATATAATATGACACTAACCTATGCTTGTATAATAAAATTCAATATTTATAATGAGTTATAAAGTAACTCAATTTAGTGTTATCTATAAAGTAATGTGTCTGCTCCTCTTTATTTATAGTAAATATTTAAATTAGTCATTGAAATTGCAATGTGGCATCAATTTAATCTTCTACATTATCAATATTCTAAAATAATCTTTATAATTGTAAAATAATCAAATTCTCCTAATTATTTAAATTTGTTATCAAATACATCTCTATTATTATTCACTTAGTTTAAAATTCATCATTCACATTACCAACTTAATTTAAAAAGAATAGTTTTGATTAAAATTTTACAATTTTAGCGATGATTTTAGAATATGTGAGAAACTTAATAATACAATCCTAAAATTTTAAGGAGCGGTTTAAATAATTATAAGAGGTATATTTTATACAAAGGTGAAAAACAAAGCTAAATTTTTCATGTAGAAATAACATTATTATTTTCCATGTGATCAAGATTTTTAGATGCACATGATTTTGCTTGTAACTTAACGTGCATATATATGCTCATATGTGCATTCTTCATAAGTCCTTATGCTTATCACTAAGGAAAAGGGGAGCCCTTGGTTTGTGTGGCTTAGCTTTGCTCATGCCGACAAATGGAATAAACTATACATATTTGAATGGGTAAAAATCAAAATTAATCAGATAAATAATGTTGCACATGCACTCATGATTCCCTTTTTAAATTGGTTTATACAATTATTTTAAAGAGGTTTGACTTCCAATCTCATCACAGAACTGTGAGCATTATGCACGGTTCTTAGTTGGAACAAACAGAAAATGGTGGTGCAAATTTTCCTATTACTATATATTGCATATGTTGAGCAATGAGCAATTCTTATCCATATATGTGTGTGACACTGTTTTCTGAATACTGAAATTGAAGAGCTTAGTATAGATGAATGCATTAAATCATTATGCTAAAAGTGGAGTTCCTGTTCATTTTGGATGCTTACTATAATTTTCTTTCTACTCTTTCCTATAATTTGACGGTTTTAGAAAGTTTGTATCTTCAGTTTTGCGGTGACATAAATTAATTTCAAAAGTGAATTGAATATAAAATTATTTATGTTTAGATATATTTAATTTTATTTAAACATATCTAAATTTGTCAAATTTAATTTTATACCTCTAAAATCAAATTTGACTCATTCATAAGTGGAACCAAACATATAATTTAACATACCTTCACATTTGTGTTGGTCCTTCCGGTGAATGGAATTATATCATATAGTAGTCAAAGACTACCAATTCTAATAAGTAATTTCCACAAACCACTTTTTATGAGATTATTATACATTTGTGGCAGTCAGATCAAAAAAGGTGACCAGCACTTTCATTGAACTAATTTGAAAGTATGAAAGCAACCCACATTTGTTCCTTTTTCTTCTCCATTAATACTCAAATTGTATAGAGCATGGAAAAAACCTAATTCATCATTTTCTTCTTTGAACATTGCCTCCACTTTATATTAGAGTTAGACATTACATTACATATTATCAAGGGGATGGCTTTTCAAGGGTCTCATAGGACAAAAATACAACCATTCATATTATAAGCCCTTGATAGATTAATTATTGAACTTTTTAGGGGTTCAGAATTTAAAGCATAGCATCGAAAAGCAAGCATAAAGATTTGACTGTGATGGACTATATGTTTGGGTTTTGAATGTGCATTTTTCACATAAAGAATAAGGAAATTATTAAAAATCATTTCGGAAAAATACTTCACAGAGAACTTATCAGGCCTTTTTTACAGAATTAATATATTCTTATTCCGTGCTTCTTGAGCTACTCCATTAGCTAGACACCATTGCATTTCTCCAAGGTAATTTATTTTGGTAGAAACATGTTTGTATCATAAATAACCCACCAAACAATATCTCAGGAAAGAAAGAAAGAGTGATGATTTCAAAATTTCATTGTCAATTTGAAGCTTAGATACAGTGAGAAATAAGTTGAATTTTGAACTGATCATAAGGATGTTCATTAAATTGGATTGATCAAAACACTAAATATTAATTCAACTCAAAACGTTAGAACTGTTTTGCAATAGTATAAATAAAATAGTTCAATTTATATCAAAACTAAAAAAAGTTGATTGTCATTGATTGGTTATCCAATCTATATTTTTGTACGGAGGTCGCCCATTTTTTAGGATATGGATCCTCTCTAATTCGCTTCCTGCACTAGTGCACCACAATTAAATTTTTAATGAGAATATTAATAAACCGATAGATATGCATATCCTAGATAGTTAATCTCATATTGTGGCGCGTCGCGGCCAATCCCGGAAACTGCGATAGCGGGTTGCGGGATACTAGAATTACCTTTATTTTTTGGAACAAATTACATGAATAATACTATACCTTTATTTTTTGGGACAAATTACATGAATAATACTATATAAACATGCATAATTAAATAATGTCTCAAACTCATAAACATTCATACATAGTAATAAAAAACCCAAATCTTAACATTTAAATAGTAAATATTATTGTCTTCTTCAACATAGAGTAATAAAATAACAAAATATTAAAAAAAATACTAAATGAAGGGAAATAGAAAAAGACAGAAGAAAAAAAGAACAAAGTAACTAAGTAACTAAAGAAAAAGAAAAGAAAAACAAAAGAAAAAAGGAAGTAAGTAACTACAGAAAATTAAAACTAAAGATAAAAAAAAAAGAGGTGGCGCGACTGGTGGTGTATGAAGCTGGAGGTGGCGCGGGTGTTTGAAGCTGGCGGGAACCTGGACGGCACGGCTGGTGGTGGAAGAACAAAAGCAGCAGCGCAGTGGAACGAAGAAGGGAACGTGAAGGAGGAAGAAGGGAAAGTGAAATTGGGGTTAGTGAAATCTGAAGGATGGAATACCAAAAATAACCCCAAAATGTTTTAAAATGGAAGGGTAATATTGGTTTTTCTTGAAGAAAAAAATCACATTTTCGGGGCTTTGGGAACACGCGACCCGCGAACGTGCCCAGATCGCAAGCGATCTTCCTTTTCCACGCGCCGCACTGCGCCGCCGCGGCCAGACCCTTTACCGCCACACTTCGAACCGCCGCGATAGACTATCTAGTGCATACCTACTTACGAACATTGTTTCAAGTTTGTAATGGTTCATTATCTGATTTGCAACATTCCAGCTCATAATATTCAAGTATACTGCAAATAAATAGCCAAATCCGAGAATGCAGGAAACTGAAAGTATCCAAATGAAAACTGCCTATGAAAGTAGCCAAACAAAATTATACAATTTTATCTTATCTCAGTACCAAAAAGAATTATATCACCAAACCATAATAAGGTATACAGGACACATGGCAAAATGCCCGAATAAACCAAAATTCACAAATTTTTGTATCAACACAAGGAAAAGATTTCAATAAACCCAGACTACTGCCTTCCAACAGGAGAAACAGAAATCCACCACATCCTGTTTGTTCTTTTGATATCATCACAATATCCGACCAGCTATTGTACCAATCCACAGGAATATCCAATATATGATTATACATACGAACTTCAAAACAAAGAAATAAAGGAAGGTTTGATGATTTCATGAATGCAAAATGATTTTGACCTAATAAAACCAACTGACAACAAAACAGAAATGCATAATATGAATAGGAAGTAACCTCTCCCATCCTGGGTCAACAATCACAAATGACTCCAAGAATAGAAAAGCAACTATGCGTAGAAAAAGTAATATGGATGATAAACAGACTAGGGATACACAGTGAGGTGATGGAAAAAAAATGACTCAAGAAGATGCAGGGTTAAAAGTCAGAAAAAGGAAGAGAATATCTAGAAACAAAGCACTTAGGTGGTGTTGATGAAAACCAGTTGAACCCTGGGAGTTCATCCATTCCAATAACCCACGCGGCCAGTTCAGGAAAAAAAAAACCATTTTAGCATAGAATGGGTTTATTTTAACTTCAAACTCAACATCCAAGCCTGACAAAGAGTATAGTAGTTTCTCATTCATGAATAATGAATCAGTTACCTCTCCTCAGCAGCTCAGCCATTCAACTTACACTCCTCGTGAAGATCAAAACCCACATTTGTAATCTCGCCGCTAACTTCTTCCTCTTGAAAGTACTGGACTTACAGGTGCTCATGCAAAAGTCAGTGATGCATTCTTGAAAGTACTGGACTTAATGGTGCTCATGCAAAGGTCAGTGATGCATTGGAGATGATGCAAGAGTTAGTGACAACTTGGAGACCTTCAAACAGATACCTTCCGTTGTCTGACTATGGAGACAATTTGACACATGCAATCCCACGACCCACCTCGACACACCCAAATGCATGCAAGTTTTATGACAAAGGTTATGCTAACTGAGATGAACCTCAAACAGATATAGCACGACTGATAGCCAACTTGGCCCACTCAGCAGATTCTTTAATCATATGATCTTCTGAGGTCAAACATTCATTTAAAAATTCTCTGCTTGACAGAGACTGTTGTATTAAAGAACCAGCATTGCTTCCAAGTGTATCAGCTAGATCTCCAAGGACTCCAATAGCTGTTTTCATGACAATGTCATCCCTGCAGTAAGAAAAGGCAACAAAGTCGTTAAAACAATGAATATATTACAAAGACAAAATAAATGGAAAACAAAATTATTTTCTTTTCTCACATGTCTTTTTCCATGTATATGCTATCCAAGAACTGGAGGATGTGAGGAGCATAAGGAATCAAGAGTTGGGTTTTCGATGAATTCTTGAACCCTTGGAAGATCCCAGAATATGCCTCTAATATCCCATTTCTCAAAGAATTGATGTACTCTGTCATTTCCTCGTCAAAGCCTGATGTGTGGGCATACATCTCTGCAGCAATTTGTAGTGTGTTCATTGCATACATTAAGTACTTATTAAAGCTGTCTCCTATTGCAAGTGCTATATCACCGATGCATGAAAATAACGGGGGCTTCACAGAACGGTGCAAGTTATCACTTGACAAATTTTTTAGAAGTTGTGTCATTATCCCATCACAGTAAGGCAATAATTTATCCTCCAATGCTCTGGATATGTCGCCTACTACACCAACAGTTACGGCACAAACTTGGTACTCCTCAAAATTCTGAAGATCCATCTCCAGAAACTTGTAAAATTCAGGCAGGTATTTAGCAAAATCAGGGCCTATTGCATAGGCAAGGGCTCCGATAGCTAGCATGGCCTCCTCATGGGCAGTGGCATTTCTACAAGCAAAGACCCTGACAAATAGTCCCATTATCTGATCAGCATACTGAAGGAAAGCATATTTGGTAGCTTCTGCAGACCCTAGCTTCTGAATAATTACTTGCAAGCACCCACAAAGAAGGCCTATAAGTTCGCTCTGTTTTTCTCTTTCATCAGATGAAAGATTTTGTGCTTCAAGACATTTGTGCAGCTCCATCATGATGACAGAAACTAGTTGTAACACCAAAGGAGCTGTTTCATCTGTTGAACATCTTACTACTTCATTCAATGCTTCATATGCTGAAATTCTCAATCGTGATTCTGTAGCATCCTCTCTGTGGGTAACAGTGAGAAGGGATTGAATAATTTCCTGGAAAAAGGGAGTTATAGGAGATGTTAGTCCCACGTCCTCATAACCTTGTGCGAGAAAATAAAGGGCTCCACAGGCTTTCTCAGCAACATTAGCGACATCCTTCATGCTCTGAAGGAGAACTGTAATAATCTGTTGGGCATTTCCCTCATTAATAATTGGTGTGCCAACAATTGAACTGTGAAGAAATTCAAACATTCGTCCCAAAGTCCAAGCAGTGGTGTCTTTAACATGGTTGCTTGGGTCCTTCACTAGAGCACTAAGCATAAATGGTAAGGCGTGATTAACAAGAGGTACTAATTTGTCTGGGGAAGGACCCTCCAAGATTGATCCAAATGCATATGTGGCTGCTTCCCTCTGTCTCCAATCTGGTTTTGTAATATTCTCCTCAATGAAGGGCATTACCAGTGGCACAACATCATCTCCAGTAGTACGAGCAACTAAACCAAGGCATGTACCACCTGCCATTGCAATATTCCATGCGCCTTCATCCAGATCTTGATCCTCTTCTTGTTTGAGTAATGTTTCCAACAGCAGAGGGACAAGTGCAGGAAGGGCCTGCTTAATGAAATAAAAACAAGGTATATCAGAGTCCCCGGTGGTATCACCCACATATTCTTCCAAGATATCAGTCTCCTCGTCACAAATTGTACTCCAGAATTCAATGGCTTGAAGAGCAACAGGCTCCTGATCACCCCTAACAGCCTTCGCTGTGATGTTATATATATCCTGGATGTAAGGAGCCAATTTTTCATAATACATGGCAGCAATAGAGACCAAACATTCAAAAGCTGCCTGACGTATTTTCACTTCGGGAGACATAGTTGTCTCACAAACAACTCTCATTATATACTCACGCTCCATATCATTGCTAAAATTAGCCTGTGCAAATCCAAGAGCATTATATAATGCCCTAGTAGCAGCAAGTCTGACATCATTGTTCTTTTCAGATGCATTCATACCTTGAACTACAGCAGTAAGAATTTTATTTACTTGGTCTTGATCAACAACCTGAGGAGAGACTTCCTCACACAAATACCCCAGAGTCTCCAGAGTTGCTTGCTTGACATGAGCAGGAACTTGATGAATATTGGATAAAAGTGATCCTATCAGCTCAGGCCACTGTTTCTGAGGAAGCTCAATTCCAGCAACTTTAGCCACAACTTGAGTTGCTGTAGACCGAGCATCAAGTACGAGAGAAGAGAGTGTTTGCAGCAAGCACGACTTAACCTGAGTCTTTGCTGACTGGTCCAATGACAACCATCTCTGAACCAATTCCCGCTTTCTGTTTTCATCCTTGGCATCCAATGCATTTTTAAGTATCAAACCTGCCAACTTTCGGCTATCAACTGGTTTATCTTCACTTGCTAACTCTCCAGAAAGAGAAACCAAGAAACCAGGAAGGTTTTGCTCCTGAAATTGTCGCAGACTTTCTTCAGCATGTTTACGTACAGTCCCATCAATGGATTGAGCATTCAAAAGGGCCTGCGTAACTTCCATCGCCGTGCTATATACCTAATGGCACAAAACAATCAGCTCCTAATTTTCCCTCAAAAGTAAAAAAATAATGATAAAATAAAAATAAAAAGCAAGGCAAAATAATCAGTCCATTAAAGAATCAATTATTTATTAAATAAATAAACTATCGCGATCCCAGATCCAGAGATTAACCAATTTGCCAGAAATTTAGAGAAACAAAGTAATACACAAAGATGGCCACCGTATAGCAGCGATCTATTATAAATCAAGCAGAAAAATAAAATCAAAACATACAATCATAGAACTATCGTGCGAAACTAACAACAAAAAAAGACGGCCTACAAAAAAATTATATTCAAATTGAATTTCACAAAGTATAACAAACATACACGAAATGTTCTTTAATTGGAGCCAGTTCATGTGTGTCAACAGTTAATTGAGTTTTTCACAATCGATAACACTAGTTAACATGAAATTAAAAAATCAAGTAAATCTATAGTTAATTGAATGAAGGATATACAGTTGACTTGACTGCGTGTGCCCTTGCTTTCAATTTCGCCCAAATATCATATCGAAATGAGTGAATAGATTCAAAATTTCAAACAAACCGATGAGAGATCGAATCAAAGTAAATACGAAAATCAATTCAAATCAATCGTAATCTAAACGAATAATAAAACTAATGAATCGAAGCAACCTAGTATATAAACCTAAATCGCATAAATAAAATGAAGGGAAAAAAAGTGAAATCGGAGCGGAAAAAACAAGAACGGAAAAGGTGAGATCAGATTAAGGAAGTTACCTGGAGTGGGAGAAGAGATCTGAGGGAGCAGCGAAGGAAGGAGTCAGAGAGAGAGAAGAGAGAGAGAATAGAGAGTAGAAGAAGACAATTGTAACAGCGGTTACAATCACAAACAAGTGCTGGGTTCGAATTATAAAATAATTAAATCAATAATAGTACTAATAGATATTAAAAATAATAATATTATAGAAGCACACGTTAATGAAAAAATATAAGAATAAGAAAGAATGGTTATGGCAAAGATAAGGATTTTTATTATAACTATAATCGTGTAAGAAAATTATTTTATTTTAATACCTATCTATATTTTCATCATAATAATATTTATTTATATTATAATACAAAACAACGTTAAAACAAACTATCAATTTTAGTAAACTATTTTTGACCAATAAATAAAATTCTTACAAATTTATATATCAATGTAACAACTAAACTCATAGAAAAAAAAAAAACAGAATATTGGTGTGTATTTTCATTTTTGATAATATATTACTAAATCATAATAATGTCATCGTAATATAAAATAAATTTTTTAGTAAAAGAAAATTAATAGTTTAAAGGAAATTTTTAGTAAAAAAATATTAGTAGTGCAAAGGAAATTCTAAAACTAATCACCAATTTTAGTAGAATTTTTTTAATAAATTTCCCCTTACAAAGTTATTTTCTTAACTTAAATTTAAAAATTATAATATATTGGTTTTTAGGAGATTATCATTATATTGTTATTGTTTTTTATAATATTATGTTGTGTTATTTTTTGTCTACAAAAAAATATAATATAATTGTTATTAAAAATGTATATATAATTATGAAATTTTAAATTTAAATTTAAAAATTTGACATTTTATTTTTTAAAATAGAGTTCAAAAACGTTAAATTCTTATTATGAGTAATTTGCGGTTCATATGAATAACAATTGTTTTAGAGTTAAAAAAGAAAATACAAGTACGATTACAGTTTGCATTCCATTTAATTAATTAATTATATTTATAGGTTAGACTTTAGGCTTAGGGTGTGCTGTACTGCTGTGTACAGCGCGTAAAGGCGGTGTCTTTTGCCCGGGTGACGGGCCCGCGTTTCAATTGAATAATGATCCAATAAAATTCTAAATTATTAAGATTTGTGTACATTCAAGGTGTCCTTTATTTTTATTTTTATTTTTATTTTATGGTAATTGTGATGTCCTTCGTTCATAATAAATTAATAATTATATATATAGAAATATATTAGTAAATTATAATTAAATTAATTTTTCAAGTTTCAATCTGATTTTTTTTATAAATCCTTAAATAAAAAATATATATAATTTACATTTAAAAATATATAATATAATTCATAATAATTGAAATAAATATTTATTTTATATTCGTTATTAAAAAAATTTATATTATTAATCAATTATAATTATTTGATCATTAAAAACATTTAATTTTAATTATAATTATTTTTAAAATTATATAATTAATTGTGATTTACTAATAATATAAAATTATTTAAACCAAATGTATAACATGTTAGAATTATTTCAGTCCTTAAATCCCATAATCGATCATGTTAATCAAAAATCATAGTACTAAATTCATGATGACCAAATAGCGGTGTGATTTGGCATTCTGGCCTTTCACATCAACACAAACTCTTATGAGAGAATTCTATAACAATATATTTATCACTTATGTGTAAAACATATGAGCCACAACTTCTCTATTTATAAAATTCTCGATTAATTATTGGTATTTCTATTTTAGTCCAATAAGTCTATCGCAAAAATAGAATCAACTTTCGTCTATTAATTAAAAAATGTGAGAATGTCTCTTCTCAATGAATTAACTACACGATTTCCTACTTATAATAAAAACTACGCGGCTCCTATAAAACATACAGGACACTCATTATCATTTACAATTTTTTATTAAACTCTCTTCGCTCTAAAATGACTTTATTTATAGTAAATATAATAATGTAGTACAATAATTGATGACTTCGGTTCACAAAACTATATAATTATTGGATCATTTAATAAAAAATGTTTATAATATTTTAGTGTTTTTCCGAATATAATAATTAAAATTGAAGTTACTCGTAAATATAGTGTGGCACTATAATAAATATTTAGATCACTTCATCATTTAGTTAGAGATTCAATCTTTAACCGATACATCTGAAAAATATGTTAGAATTGATCATTCTCTTAATCTGATCTTAGTATCTCTTAGAATTAATTTCCACCCTCCCACAAAAAGTAACTTGATTTATCCATCAAAATATCATTAATAACGGAAATAATGCATTTACCAGCAATATGAATAAAATTGTAAAAAGGAAAATCCCATTTTTCTCCCCTGTTAATGCACGTAATAGGTACATGAATCTAATAATTGTGATCTTAAAAAGAAAAGAAAGTTCACACGCTCAATACTGCACGATCAATCAATGATTTCAAAGTAATATTTTTGCCATGCTCGACTCATTAATTTTGTGGCTCCTATCTCTGACCATCCTTCTCTCATCCTTAAGCTCGAGCAAGCTCACTATGTTACAACAAAAATGCATTTATGTTTTGAGAACTCTTGATTGTTTGACACATATTTCATTAATCTTGTCAGTGGCAATTGGCTGAACTATCTCTCATTAGATATCCTTTACAAGCTTAAATATTGCATTGGGAAGCTTGGAGTAAAACTAAAATTCCTTATTTAGCTTATTTTATAAAAATATTATGCAGGTCCAATGTAGTTTTAGAAAATAACGTCACTTAACCCATTTAAGTTTAGAGAAAATATTATTATAAGTAGGTTTTTGTAACCTCATTTGAAAAAGGTATTTATTCCTAACTCTACACAACTTAAAAACAATATGGGTTTGTATAAGGTTGCTAGTGGGTAAGCAATTAACTATCGGTGGATGATTGGTCATCTCTTATAGCAAAAATGTGGAAGCCAATATCCTCCACAAACATTACTTCATTGTTGGGAGTATATGAAATTATTGGGCAAGATAAATATCTTAGTCTTCGTCTATAATCGGTAGAAACACTAAATCTATAGAATGCTTGATCTCTCTCTCATGCCCGGGAAAGAGGTGCTCATAAAAGTGGTTGCTCAAACAATTCTATCTTATTGCTTGGGAGATTTCCTGCTTCCAATATCTTTTGGTGAAGAAATTGAGAAAATGATTAACTCATTTGATTGGGGGCTCAAAGAAGAATGGTGGAAATATAAATTGGCTAAGATAAGATAAAAGACCATAATTAGGATTATGGAAGAAGACTCGATTTCTGCTATCTCCAATGTTTTAATCTAGCTATGCTAAAAAAACAAGGTTGAAAGCTCCTAATAAATCTACACTCTCTACTCATTTGTACACTCCAAGCTAAATATTTCTCTAGGAAGGGTTTCATGGAGGCCAATATGGTCATAATCAAAGCTATATGTGGCGGAGTATTTGGAACACTATTCCAGTCGTCTCTTGGCTATAGATATCTCATTTGTAATGGGGGAAAACATCAACGTTTGGATTGATCCATGGATCCGATCTTGTGAAAATATGAGACCCACAATTCCTATTGAACATTTCTTTGCTGATGCTTTTCATTTCAACAGTGTGTTCTTCACTATTTGCAGTACTCCCCCAAATAGATTTGCAGCACCTCTTCGTAGCCACTAATTGGGGAATTTGGAGGAATAGAAATGCTTATCTGCGGGAGAAAAAACAAGTTGATGTTGGACACACTGCAACTCGTGTTTATGATGTGATCTACGAATACATATGTTGCAAAATGCCACTGTCAAGATGTATGGAAACCACATGCACCAACCAACGCAAAACTGGGAAAAACAGAGCCCAGGGTATACAAAATGCAATGTTAATTTTGCTATGTATGCTTTACAATCATTTGTCGACATTGGTGTTTGTTTCTGCGACAAGGTAGGACAACTTGTATCATTCCATACATCATGGTTTTGCAACATCCCCACCGTCGCTGAGAGTGAGGCTGCGAATTTACACTATGCCCTCCAAGTTGCTACCAAACATGACTATGAACATGTGGAGTTTGAAAAAGACAACCCAGCAACAGCAACTGCTTGAGTGCATTACGATGATAATGAACTGGGTCACTTTTTGTCTCATTGTAGATGTGTTATTTCTTCAAATAGAAATCGCTCAATCTCTCTAGCAAGATTGCAAAAGCGCCCATATTAGAACCTAGCTCATCCAATTACTTTACTTCTCCGATTTGTATTGCTTCTAGAAATTAGATAAGTCGATTTTACACCATTTTTGTAGACCCACCCCACCCTAAAAGAAACAATAATTCCCTTTCCTAGTTACTCCTAGTTTTCGCGTATATCTTCATCCCTCAAATATAAGGAAACAAATGCCAAAATAAGGAGTTTGAGCAGAGGAAACAACGAAACAGAATATGCTTCATTAACCATTACCTAAACGGTGCATAGGCGTACACTACAGTGAAAAGGGTGTATACACCAATAGTAAGGGGGAAAAAAATTGAGTTATATATGGACACGTACATCCTGAAGGGATTTGGGCAAGGATATACTAGTCAAAAGCAGCGGCAGCAACAACAAAACGAACAATCAATTTACTTCTCCCACATGCTGCTGCATAAATGGCCAGTTAGAACTACAGATGTCACGCGAAGAACTGCCATCATTATCCTCTGAATGGATGTTGGCATTATGCTTCACTAAATATTCAGCAATGCCTTCTCTCTCGCACGTAACGGCATAATGCAGTGGAGTTTGTCCATCATTATCCTTCAGAAAAGAAAGCATAATCATAACAGAAATTAGCAAGTTTGAGTTTGACATAGTGTCGATAGCTAAAATATGCACAAAATAAAGAGCTACAGTGAAGTCTAAGCCCCTGAACGTGGTGCATTGAAACATATATTGATGAATACCTTGGCATTTACATCAGCACTCCTTCCAATCAGCAGCTCTGTGACATTAAGGTGGCCACGATCCACAGCCCAGTGTAATGGTGTTCGGCCCTCACTGTCTGAGAACATTTTAAAAAAATGCATGCTGTTAAAGAAAAGGAAAAGTAATAATAGTATTATAAAGCAAATATTAATTTGATAAGTGGCGTGGGACAGCAAAAATCTATCACAATAAGCATGCTGAGGATATCTATAGCACTAAAATGGTACTCAGGAAAATAAATATTTTTCACTACAATAAAATCCAAATATAGTGTGATGTAATGACAAATCTTGATGTATCCTCTACGGGACAAATAATGAAGAACTTCAAAATTAGAAGAGACCTACGAGAATCGTTATCTCAAGCCACGTTTGCAATTCACCTTATTATATATATTTGACTTACAATCATTTTCTTACAAAATCAACCATTTCTTAAGGAAACATGTTGAAGACACAAAAGTTATGATCACCTTACTATGCATAAAAAATCCCCATTTTTAAAGCGACAACAATGAATCAGTGGTATACTCCTCATTAAGTACAAAGGGACCAGAGAGATCAAGTGGGAATGAAAAGCTAAAATGAAAATTTGACGTGTGACAAGACAGAGTCTTCACTATAGCTAATTTTTTTATAACTGAAATGAAACCTAAAGACGGCCAAGATTAATTCCTTTAAGCTAATTACTGAGGATTTTTCAAAAAGACATAGCACCTGACTGAGTTTTTAAACGACTCTAAAGCAGTGAAGTATGCATATGTTTGTGTTAGGCTTGTAAAATTTTAGCATAGTGTAATCACTAAATTCTAAAAAAAAATGCATGCTTGCCAAATTTCAAGTCTATGTTGTCAAACTAAAAATCGGTGATTGCACTGAACAAAAGTTGTTAATGAAGGACTTTATCCATTTAAAAACCAAAAGATAGAAAACTAAAAAATATTGACACCTTGCAGCATACTTGAGAATAATATATATACCTGGAAAAGCAAATATCTAAATAACCTACCCTTCAAATTCACTGAAACGCCATTTTCAATACACTTGAGTAGATTCGCCATATCTCCCTCTCTAGCAAATCCATGAATGGCATCCATTTTCCTGTAAAGGAAGATCATAAACATCAATATATACCAATGTTTTGTTTTCTCAAGAAATTGTAGCCTTTTGAAGAAGCTTCCTGACTTCTGATTTGTATCGGTGTTCAAATATCAGATATCCTTGGTACTTGGTATATTGAAAGACTGTCAGTGAAATACTACAGTCTGCTAATGCTGACTTGTAACGTAACCTTGTAATCAGTCCATAAAATCCTCAATTCTTCCAAAATATCAATAGTTTAATGGGGAAAATCACATGCGGCATAGGTGAGAATTGGTGATTAGTGTAGAAATAAGATAATGCAAAAGAAGGAGGACAAGGGACACAACAAGGAGACAGATTAATGAGAAGGTTGTATTAGTTTTTTAAAACATGTTTGGCTCGTCCAAAGTGATATCTTGGTTTAGAGGGTAAAGTAATAAATGTCAACTACTGTTAATATTTTAACATAACCATAATTAGTTGCATGTAAACTTTTATACAATTTTTCATCAACAATTTAGATGTCTTACTATACCCTCTAAAGTAAATCATTTGTTTTAGAGAAACCACATTCGGTCAAGCAAACAACTCTCCAGAGAAGCAAACCAAAGATTTTATGCTATCCTAACCCGTACCATGCAAATCTTAGAAACTTTAGAGTTGATGATGAGATCCTATGATGCTCTCTATTTACAATAAGAATTTATTCATTAATGGAATAAAAAGAACCAAAATTAATTTGGTTCTTTTTATTTCATTAATGAATAAATTCTTCTTGTAAATGGAGAGCATCATAGGATCTCATCAGTTGACAATACAAGAAACTAATCTAAATACTTGGAAAATTCTAAGGTGGACAACTTTGATAAGTAGTCCATTGTGGACCGGTGCTTGAAAACTGTTCAAAACTTCAACGACGACAAACGCTGTCTTATGAAAGTAGAAGTTCATAGTCTTCTTCATTCATAGGTCTGAGAAAGTAACTTAAATGATGTTGTTCGATAAAAACAAGAAAAAATAAATGTGCCCCTCAAAACTGAGCTCATCGAACAGACACCTATCATGTCACCGTCTCAGCCATAAGGACGAGGACAGCCGTAACCTTCTACTTCCGAAGAGTGTCGTCGATAATGTAAGAGTTTCGGGTGATTTTTAAGCACTGGTCATAGACCATATGTTCTGTTGATCTACCAAAGCACTCACCTAAATACTTATATGAAAATTAATTTAACAACTCCAAAAAAAAATATTGAATTAAAAAAGTTACAGGAGGTTGTCTTCATCCATGGAGAACCCACAAAGAAGGTTATCAAGATCTAGATTTAAATCTTAAAATCTTACGATTATGAGATCTTACTCACCCCCTCCAATCTTAATCCCAAGTAAGATATCGTTTTGGAGCAAGATCATTCGAAAAATCATAACGAGATTGTGAATTCGCACAATTGTGTGCGATCTTGAACGTTTCTTGTCTCAGATTGTGTATTCTCTCATTCGAACAGCATCACCTCTCTCTCACGACCATGTATGTTTCCCTCTATCTCACGAGCCACAACCATCTTTGCCTCTCATTCTCTTTTAATCTGTTAGTCGTTTAACCTTCCAACGCAACAATACACACAGACTAGTATTTTTGTTTTGGTAGGATTTTACGATCTTGATTACGATCTTATGATGTGCGATCTTGCTACCCCCTTCCTAATCTTGATCAAAATATCAATCTTGACAACCTGACAAAGCAATATTCTCCTTGCTCTGTTAAGATAAGGATTTGATTTGTAATATTTACAATTGACATGGCCTATATCATCACTTTGAGTGTATCCTAAGCTTAACATATGACAAGACAATTAGGAAGGGAAACAACTAAATTTGAGTTGAGGTAAAAAACTGAATAACACTTTAAGATAAAAATAATATATTATAGATGCGAAGGGTTACATAAAGACCCAAGATAAGAGGGGGAAACTATGGAGGATCTAATCAGAGCCTTCAGAAAAGATCTGGTCAACAAAGACAATATTAACGACGGGGAGAGGAGCCATTGTACATGGAGTGAGGATTAGTTTCACTCCAGATAGATTGAAAGACCTCCTAAGAACCAAAAAAATGGTTAAACAAAATAACTAGAATTACCACTTCAAAACATCCTCCCCTTCTAATTACCCAAAAGACATCAGGGAAACAACATTCCAGTTGTTACATTTGACACCATATACATAAATTCATAACAAATTAGTGACGTATGACCATCTATACTAGATATATGCACTAAAACTGATCCTGTTTGAGTTTTACAACATCTTACGAGTCATTGCCGCATTCCTCTTCATAAACAAAAGAGCTGAATACTGGTCCCATTGGTCCCCGAGCCTCTGAACTAGGGCCACCACCATCGCCTGTTTTGCTTCTCTGTCAAGGACACAACAAGAGTTAAGCAGTTAGAGACTGGATAAAAAGACACAGACGCACACATAAAGAAAGTAAGTAGTAAATATAATCACTCTCCCTTTAAATGAAAGTAGTGATTCATCCATTTAGAACACAAGAAACGAATAGCTTACCAAAGATGAACCATCAAGCCAAGTAGGATATAGCTCCGTCACAACGTCAATGTACTTCTGCATCGCATCTTCAGGAGGCATAGCACCCAATTTCTGCCATGCTTGCCTACAAAAGGTTGAGGGATATTAGCATCAAAGCAAAACAGTTAACAAAGGAACCTTTCTATTTATGGAGTTCAGGGAGATAACCTTACTCGATCAGATAGGAAAAATGGTTGCATACAATTGTTAGTACTAACAGCACAGCACATAAGAATGTATAAGATATTCCACACATGATCATTAGGCTCCCAATTAAACATGTTAGTATAAATAATCCCTATTTGTCAAAATAAAAGACTTAGTGTAGAGTTGGTCTAGCATTTAACAGGTTATACTTTAAACTACAATACAACTTAGAAATGATTTCGAACACAAATTCCGACATCAGACACCATATAAACAGAGGGTTTTGATTATTTTATTCATTAATATTTTCTCTCTCCTCAAATGATGAGGAAAAGACACTAGAGCAGGGTGTATTTTCTACTGTGTCAATTTTGTGTCAAAAAAATAACATAACTGATACAAATACATCCAAAATACACTCAAGTGCTCAACCATCTTTTTGAGAACTTAGACCCTTAAAAAACATTGCTATTAAAACCCATAGACCAGCACAAACAAAAGATTCCAAATATATATTATTAACCCTTCCATTTAAATACATTGCGTAATGTTAAAGCAAGGACTATAAGATTCACACTCACAGTCACGCAGAACAGTTTCAGAGAAAACAAGGGTTATAAAAAGTAAATACCATTTTGCACGAGCCGTCATTTTGAGGGGAGATGGCTGAGGCGTGCTGCAAGGACCTTCGGTGGCAATCTTATACAATCCATAAAGCTGAAGCTGAACTTCATTAGACACCTTCTGCGAGAGACGATCGGCGGCGGCGGCGGCAACAAAAGCCGTGGCGGCGCTGAAAGCCTCGTCCAATTCGGTACTCTCCACGCCTTCCCAATCGTCATCGTAGTCCTCATCACCACCGTCAACGCTTTCGTTTCTCACGCTACCTTGTTCAGCCATAACCGACTCATCCTCGAACCGGTGTACGCCCTCTGAGACGAAGTCGTCGTGTTTTGCATCATGTCCCGTAACGGTTGTGGTTGTGGAGGTGGTGATGTTTGTGTTGCGTGTGATTGTGAGATTTTCGTCTTTGAATGAAACGACAATGGATATGAGTTTAGCGAGAAGGTAAGAGAAAATGAGACCTACGAGAATGGATTGAAGAAGGGATTGCCAATCATGCCATTCACCCATGGTTCGTGAATGAAACCCTAGAAAAATATTATAATTGAAAATGTTCAATGACCTAGGTTTTAGGGGAAATTGTGTGTGTGAGCTAAAACCCTAGCTAGTAAATGTTTAACCGTCGGAAAATGATGAAATCGAGGAAGATTGTGAAGGAACTTTTTCGATGATGGTGAGTGAGAAGAACCAAACCAAATGCAGCGAGAGAGAAGAGAATGGGTTCTGTGTGTTGTTGGCGCCTGAAGCAGTTATCAGGTGTTTCGAGGACTAACCGTGGTTCTATGAAACGTTGTTCAAACAGAGACACGTGTAATGATTTGTCTTGATGTTTTAAGAGATTCCCACCGACAGCGGTGATTTTCACGGGAAAGAATTTGAATAATTTTTCTTTTTTTAATGCGGCGGTGGACCACGTTGTGTTGGGCTCTTTCCGGGAGGTTTGATTTGACCCGTCTCTAACCGTCTCTTTAATTTTATAGTCTTCTCCTCTTAATTATAAGATGATTTTTGAATGAAAAATATTGTGTATTTTATTTTATATTTTTTTCATTTCGTATAATATACAAATTTAATATATGTAATTAATAAAAATAATTTTTATACGACAATAAATCACAATTATTTAAAAATATTTGACTTGTATCATAATTATTTTTAAAATAATTTTGACTAATTTATATAGTAAAATATCTTATATCGTCAATGCATTCATTTAAACTCTAATATATACAAGAGTAATTTTACTTAACTTGCTAATATGTGAGATATTTTAAATGAATTATGGTAATAGAGAAGACTAAATGTTAGTTATAGATGATAACTTTTTAACATTATAAAAGTTATAGTTAAGAATCACATGCTATCAATAAAACTGCGCATCCAGGGAATCGAACCCTGGTCAGTACCGTGGGAGGGTACTATGATACCACTACACCAGATGCGCTCCATGTTCAAAGTAGCATTATAACTGAATAAATATAAATATGTCTCATTTAGTTCAAGGGATGCACACTACTACTAATGTTTAATAGTACCAATATTTCCGAGGAATAAAAAGTTATTGATTTCATACCCGCACTTGTGAGAGTTGTGACAGAAACTCAAAAGTTAACGGATGTGGAAAACATCTTGAAAACAAGTGCAAGTAAAATAATTATATTAACGTCTTCAATTTGCAAGTTGAACTGAACTCAAATGAAATAATAAAAAATTACAAAGGAAAAGAAAATAATTCAATTTACTCTTGGATGTAATGTAGCAAACATCTACTCGTTCACCTCAGCAAAATACTCTCATATATATCACGGTATAGTAGTTTACAAGAAAAAAGAAGACATGAATGAAGAAATTGCGAAATTATCATCGACATCCTAGCTCAGCTCTCCCGTCCTCACTGATGGACGTATTTCTGCAAATCTTTTGGAGATCAATGTAACCAATGATAGTGTCCTCAAAAACTACATCTTCCAGCTTTGCTTCATCAAAGGTGGAGCCCGACAAAACCGTGTTCCTAAATACAGCTCCTTGAAGATCAGCTTTCCCGAAATTAACACGGTCCAACACTGCATTTGAGAAGTCCACACCTGTGAAAAAATTCCAGTTGAGCATGAGTTGTGAAAGAGCAACAATATCTACTATTCCTGTATGTCATTCAAGCTTAGTAGATGTCTTTCAACATAAAAGTTATTCTACAGAAAAATATAAGTTTATGTGTTCCAACTTCCACATGATTAGAATAGTATAGTATTTGTATTATATGAATGTATATAAAGTTATAAACATGTATTTGATCATCTATTAAGGCTAATAAACCGTCAATGTTCAGTTGATTTTGTACTAGTAAAAAATGTTACCTCTAAAGCTGGCCCCGACAGCGTAAGCCTTTGACATTATAACTTCTGTCATGTCTGCGCCATCAAACTTGGCATCTGACATTAGTGCTGCAGTCAGGGACTTTCCCTTCAGGTTGGATTTATCATTTGTGAAGTCACATTTCCGGAGATCTAATGGTTTGTCATACACACCATTTGCTTGACCAATTGTGTTGCCAACAAATGCACGCTCACAACGATTGGGCTCAGTTGACAACGGAGGAAGCCTCTGCAAAGGAAAACTTAATGAGTTTAGCATTCTCTCCTCAACTACTTCTTTCTAAGAGAGGTGTGAATCACATTTCGCTTTCACAAAATTTAAACTTAAAATAACATTTATAACTGACATGATACATCACTGAGAAAGCACAAAAAAAAGGATTTGGTAAGTAATACTACTCGAAAACTTCGTAATACAAGACAAGATCTCAGAAAGACTCAGAAAAAGGCAGTTCATATCTGCAAAGCTAAGAAGGACATCAAGCTCGGGCTCTTGGGATTTATCCAAATGATCATTTGAGTTAAATGATGAAAGAAATGTCTTTAAAGATAGACTAATTTTCAGCCCACACTTGGAATATGCTTCCTAACCAATTCATATGTAGAGGGAACAACATGTTAAGTCTGCTATGTTACTGTAAGTCAAGAAGGTTAGTAAGTTAATTAGGTTGGACTAATTAGAAGAAATAAATAAGGCATGTGGCGTATAAATAGGAGAAGGGTTGAGAGGAAGGGTTGAGAGGAAGGGTATTTGATTGGCACACATGTAAGCTGTTCAGTACAACTATGAACAACAGCCAAATCAAGTGGTCTCATTGAACTTATGTTTGTAGGAAACTCATCTATTAAATTTTCTTATTCAGTATGGGCATTATGACAAATAATAAAAAACAGTTAACAACTGTTGTCGAATATGCAACTTATATTCATTATAGTTTTAAATTTGGTTGCTGTTGATGTTATTTTGAAAATCTTTATTGCAGTAAAATGTGGGCAAATGCGCCAATACAGCTGCAATAGCGGTTGCGCTATCATTGCAGTGACCTCTAAAACTCTTATATTGCAGCCAATTGCAGTTGCAGAGCATGCAATTTAGAACCATGATATTCACAACTGCAAGCATGTTAGGCAACCAAGAGAACCTAGTAATCTGTTAATTATACGATTTTTTCACTGACTTTCATATATGAAAAAATGAACTAAGTATAAGATGCCTAGCAAACCGTTGCATAGAGTGATAGCTTAGCAAGTGACCACCGTTAATATCTAGTGCACGTTTGGAATTGCAGTGAGTTTGTCATAATCACGGTGACTCATCCGGATTTTAGCAAACTTCCGGGTTTGTTCAAAAACAAGGTTGGAATTGATTCAATGAGAAAAGTTGATTGCAACAAAAATATAATACATTTTATATGGTGATCATAACCAAACTAACAATTCTTAACTAACTTGTAGTTAATACTAACCAACATATAACTAGCTATAATCAACTCTTAACAATATCTGATAGGGTTAAGGGGAATTTGAACCTGTGTAGCAGCAGTAACGGGAAATGAAGCAGAAGAAACAGCGCAAGCTGCAAGAATACCACAGGCAACGCCCTTGATTGTGTTGAAATTAAGTAACCTTGGTTTATTATTCTCAGATCCATCTAACTCTGCTTCTCTTACAACTACACAGAACATTGGTCACACTAGTTTATTAATAACAAAGACAAATTAGCAAAGTATTTAGAAAGAAAAAAAAAACTAATTAATGTAACGAAGTTAAGAGAAAGATTAAGACAGACCAGAGCAAGTAATTGTGAACGGTGAAGCTGAAGTGGTGAAACGTGGTTGTTTGGTTGAGTAGTTGCGTATGGACAAACAGGTCCGTGGGATTGGAATTGAAACGTTGGCCATTGTTCTCTCTTCACACTTCAATTTTGGAACATTCAGAATTCAGACCACTCCACAGTCCACACCCCATCTGCGGATAAATATGTTACCTGGCATTACACGTGGCACTCTCATAATATCACTCAATGCTGCTAATAATAAATACAAATTGATTTAAATTTCGAAAGCTACCACTCGATTATAGGAATAAAAAATAATAATTTTGTTGAATTCAAATATAAGGAAAAAATAATTATTTTAATAAAATATAATTATTACATATTAATTACCAAAATATAAAAAATTATTATTATTTTAATTTTACAATGAATGTTATTTTAATAAAAAAAAATTACAGTATTTGAAGTTAAAAATCACCATTTCAAAAGTATTAATGACGAAAATTGCAATAAATAAAATAATTAAAGAGCAAAAAATAACATTTTAAAATACTATTTTCATGAATAAAACAAAATAGAGGAGAAAAATTACAATTAACTTAAAAAGAAAATATAAAGGGCAGGAATGAGAATAGGAAAGTAGATGGCATAGTCAAAAGGGCCAGCCCAATCGATCCGAAAATATTGTGTAGGAAGAACGTTGACCCAAAATTAATTGAAATAAATAATCAAATAATAACGACTAATCATCCTTTTCTCCATAAAAACCTTTGTTTCTTTTTGAATTTGAATCATCATCATCTTGTAATTCTCATAATAATTATTCCAATTCCATAGTTGATCGAGCAGAAGAAACAACAGAATCCATTTGGTGATGGAGAGAGACAGCGAAGCAGCTTGCTGGAACGGCATGGCGAACTGGATAGGAATGAATCTCGCAACCGCCTTCTTCGCATCTTTGGAGCGGTTTTCTTGTATCAATCTCTCCACCTCCGATGACCACGACGATCAACTTCAAATCCTCCCCTCCGACTCACTCCGTTTTTCCAATGTCTCTTCTTCTCCTCCTCCTCCTTCCGACGTTAACGACACTCATCTCTGATCGAGTACTACGGTAGCTAGGTAATTATAATAATCTCCCTCGTTTATTTTCTTTTTCAATTCCCTTTGTTGATCTTTCCGTTTAGGTTTTGTTTTTTCCATAAACAACACGGATTGTAAGTAATTTCAGATGATAATTTCTATTGTTTCATTTTCTTTTATATTTCATTCATGATGACTATAGTTACTTACTTTTTTATAATTAAATTAAAAATATAATTGAATAGTTACTTCCTGAATTAATTTGTGCACCGATTCGGATTTGAGTTGAGTGCCTCCATACATCCGGTAACAATGATACTGAATGAATGAATAAACATGTGTATAACTATTATATCTAAAAATCAAACATGTATATAAGATAGTAGCAAACTGCATAAAGTGTGTGAATTTAGTTAGAACTTCATAAGTATTATATCTAAAAATGTGTATAATTAACTATTATATCTAAAAATCAAGCATATTAACGGCAAAGACATTCATATACAAGGGTTTGAATTTAAATATAAAATTTTCTATTTTTAGACTTTTAAAACATGTGAATCTAACTATTAAACCATTTGAAAAAAAAAAATAATAGGATAATAGATTGTGAAAACTAAACAACGTAGTTTGTGTTTAATACATATGTGTAGATGTGTCCGTGCATGTTTTGATATGAAAATAATGTGCTTATATAATATTTCAAATAAATATAAATATTCACGAACATTTTAAATGATATAGAATAGATTATAAGTATAAGAAGCACAAAAGGTTTAAAGACTATATTGACACAATAGATCAAAAAGATAGTACACTAATGGGTAAAGTATATTAAATATTGACGTATTTTTTCAATATTTAAAATAGTTTGGGTCATCGCAATTATTTATTTGGGAATAATAAGGTTTTGCCGCAAAGACGCTATACACCGATTATTATGTTTAAATTTGATTGCAGTCAAGACAAAAACATTCAAATGTGTCGTTGTTTATCTATAGATCATTGCAAGCTACAATTATTGGGTCTATGAAGCATGTCATAATTGTGGAGCATGAGAGTCCTTCAACGACAGCATTGACATGATCTAATTCCTGTACAATGACAGTGAAAATTTGTTAATCAATCTTGATCGTTAATGATTTGTTGTAGTGCTTGTGTAATCTAAAATCTTGTGAAATCTTTGATGTATTTGTCTTTGATTATTTACTTTAAAATGGTTTATGCAAAGGATAAGGTTGTTAATTGCATAACCAATAATTTAGCCCCTCCACAAAATATCATATTTTTTATGATTCCAACAACATAAATAACTGTCACTTGACAATCTACCCGAAATTAAGTATTGTATTAAATTTATCAAATTATTCAAAATTGTCCTTCAATTAAAGTTTTTGTCCAACAATGATATAAAAAAGTAGGGTTTAAAGGACACGCAATTATTTTTCGATGAAAAGATTTTATGTTATCATGTAAGTCTTTATAATATTGAAACTATTATTTATAAATAACTATCAAATACTTTATTCTTATTGTACATTAGTGTAAAACAAATTTATACTAAAAAAATATATTTCTTTTTTCTCATAAAAATACAGTAGATTACTTTGGAATATTATTTGTAAAACAATAATTAACCAAACTAGTAGTTTTTTATAAAAAAGAACTTACAAGTTACATGTAGTGAGATGACCGAGTTATTATCTAATGAGTCAAATGATTAGGAGCATCAAATGGGCCGTCCCATTTGGTTTTTGGGTTTGTGTAAGGTGTCATTTAGTTTGAAAAAAAAACGGTTTTATTATAAATTTGAGTTCGATCTTATAGCATGACATGGAAATTTTGGATTTCCTGCTCTTATAGTGTAACATTGTAATAAATCTAAGTCTTCCGATCACAAATCAACGTTTGAGATCGTTTTTGTTGATTTTGTAAATGCATTAAATTGAACCATTTCACCGTTCGATCTTCAATTGACAACTTAATGTAAAATAGTGTGAACACTATGTGATTTATAACTATAGTCAATCTCAATTCAAAAAATTCATTATTTTTATGACTTTTTGAAACATGTTGCCTAGTGCAATATTTTAGAGAAAAAATGTTGAACGAGATAACATGACCACAAGGAAATGTGATCGAGTGATAGAGTTTCACCAAGAAAACATGGTCGTAGCTAATGGAGACATGTTCAAACAATCGAGTCGCTGTTAAATAAAGCCTAGAGAAAGGGAATTACATTTAATAGATAATGTAGTTAATTTCTCTATTATTTTTAATTAAATTATTAAGAGATCCGTGCATTTGCACAGGTTTAAATTTGTAGTACGAAACTTATTTCATAGATAAAACGAATGGTTAAATATTATATGAACAATTATGATATTATTTTAAATAATTGATTGAATTCAATAATTATATAAGTATATTTTTTTCGTTTAAGTGTTTTGCACAAATATTAAAATAAGTTACAATGTTATATTGTTAACAGCTTATAAGTATATTTTTTTCGTTTAAGTGTTTTGCACAAATATTAAAATAAGTTATAATGTTATATTGTTAAGAGCTTATAACTGATATAATCAAAGCAAAATATTATAATGTTAAAACATACACAATCAAATTATTATGCAATGAAAACAAATGTTAAGTTAAATTTAAAAGGAAAATTGATCAACAATACATAAATTGAAATCATGATTGTTAATGAAGTTATAAACTTATGATACGACGAAAAATTTTATAAAAGTCGTACGTCATATACATCAGCGATTTTATATTTATTTTAAAAACATGAACCAATTATTCTCATTAACTGTCACAAATTTAAAATGGATTTGATTTCTCGAAAAAAGTCATTGTGTAGAATCTAAAAATGAATAACAAAATTAATTATTTCCTTCTTTGTAATGAGATGTAAAGGGAAAAAAAGTACAATATATTAACAATACTTAACTAATCGTGATTTGATGTGTATTCCAATAGAGTACCGACAAAAAATATTATACGCCCAATTTGTTATTGATCTCTTGACAATGTGGGTAGTACCACCTGAACAAAAATACTAAATTTAATTAACTAATTATGACAAACAATTGTCTCTTGGATAGTTTTTTATAGTTAGTATATTATAAGTGTTCTCATTTTTATGTATAATATATTCAAAAAAACATTAATTTTAACTAATTTTTTACTGACAAACATTTATCACATGTATTGTTTTAATACTAAAAATGTGTCCTTCATTTTGTGTTTTTTTAGATTTATCAATGACAAATATTTGGTTTATTTTATGTATTAATGACATATACTTGTCACGATTTTTTTTTGATAAATTGATCAACAATAAATATATATCATGTGTTTTTTATGTATCAACTACAGATATTGGTCTCGTAATATTTTTATATGTATCGATGACAAATATTTATTCCGTGGATATTTTATAAATATTTATAGGTGATAAACATTGTCCCTTGTTTTTTTTATATTTCATCCGTAACAAGTTTTTATCCCGTGTTTTTTATATTTATTAGTGATAAATGTTTTTTCGTGTTGTTTTTATGTATCAATGATAAATATTTATCTCTTTTTTTTTTATATTTATCGGTGGGAAATATGTGTCATGAATTTTTTGTATGTATCAATAACATATATTGGTCTCATGTTTTTTTTATATTTATTAATGATAAATATTTGTTCTGTGTTTTTTATATTTTTCAAAGATAAATATTTATTTCAGTTTTTAAATATTTATTTGTGACAAATATTTGTCTTGTATATCTTAAATATTAGTCATATATTTCTTAAATATATTTATTATAAATATTTATCTCATGTTTTTATTATTTATCAATTATAAGTGTTTATCTTGTCATTTTATTTTTTTTAATTTATCGGTGACAATTATGTATGACGTATTTTTTATGTATTAATCACAAATATTTAT
>JBBPBQ010000001.1:55682747-55694831 GCA_037974755.1 Cicer yamashitae
ATACTAATATTTTCTTTTAATTAATTGAACAATAATAAATATTTATAACATATATGGTTTATACAGTAAATGATTATTATGATATTATAATTTATTGATTGTAGTGAGAGGAAAGTTTAAACTACCAAATATATGAAATTGAGGGAGTATTATGTTCTTCCTTCATTTCACAATGAATATTACTTTAATAAAATTAATTATTTTACAATGAATGTCATTTTTTATTTTTAATACAACTTAATTAATTTTTTTGAATAATATTCTTCAATTATTACTTCATTTGTCTCAAAATATAAATAAAAATTAATCGAAGAAAATTGATATATAAAATTTAGGTCAAATATATTCATCTTTTGATTCATTTTGTCTTATATTTTGGGATGAAGTAGTATTATGTCCACTGTTTCCAAAACATCAACTTCAATAATAGCGAAAACCAATCATTAATTAACAAAAATAATTTAACAAAATTACCATTTTCTTTCTTTTAATCATTACATTTTTTAATATATGTACAAAAATCTTAAAAAATTGAATCTAAAAGAATAATTATATATATATATATATATGAGTGTTGTGTGCCTATTTTTTTTATTCCTTAACAAAAAGAAATTAAGAAATGCTAAAGGAACACTGAATCACGTTAATTAAAAAATTAAAAATAAAAATTTTATATGTTAGCATGAACAAAAGAAATTATTTATCGGTGCTGCTTAATGAAGTCGGATTAGAGGGCTTCTTGTCTCCTATAGAACCATACAAAACCATGAAAGTCAAAAGAAGATGCCTACCATTGCTTACATTTAATCCAACACTATGCTTTCGATTGATCATTAATTATTTTGCCACCGTTGTTATAAGCCCTGCAATAGCGTTTATTACTAGCCTAGCCACCACCCTCAATTTTATAACTTCAAAATGTTTGGTATCTGTCTTATTATCATGCTTGATTAAAGTGTAAAAAAGCAAGTTTAATTATGACAAGAGCTTGACAAAGAGTAGTACTGAAAAAGAGAGATTACAAAGGGAGCGAGAAAATGTATTTTATTATATCGACGTCCTAGTTGAAAAACCAACAAAATGACTCAATGCATCAACTATTTGTCATTTAGTAGGTACTCCCTTCGGTTTCATACATAAGAAAAAAAAAAGTTTTTTAAATTTTTATATTAAAAGGATAAATTTAAAATTTTAATGAATTAAAAATACAATTTTTCATATATTTTTAGTTGAGTATTTTCATATTTGATTTTTTAAAGGATCCTTATTAGCATTTAATATAAAAAAAAAATTCAATTTTTTAAGAAAAGCAATATCATTTAAGTTTTTCAAAGTAATAAAATTAAAATAATTGAAGAGTCTAACTTGTCCCACACAAAAATTTGTTCTATGAAAATAAAATACTAATACAGATTAATTAAAATGGTGTTTTAGATATAGTAACATTAAATATGGTAAAACTAATTCAGCTTTGTTTATCTATACACCACAAAATATAATATTTTTGTTACTTATATTCATTATTGGAGAAAGGAAGCTACTTTTCAAATTAATAATGTATTTATTTATTTTTTTCACATTTTCCCATAATTAATACAAACATATTTTGTAATTTGAGAGTTTGATTATAATTAATACTCCTATTTTAGGTTAATTTTTTTTTTCTTTCTATAAGTTTCTTCTACTATAAATAATCATGTTTGAGACGCGCTGAAACTAAATGCGGGTAATTCTCTCAGTAGGGATTCGAATTTGAATTTACCATGTTATGGAAATCTAGTTCATTCCGTTAGACTCAACACTCATTGGTTATTTTAGATTAAATTAAATTAACAGTATTAGCTAAAATGTATTAAGAACGTTTGTATCGATCACATATCCAATATACTAAGGTTCAATGTGAGAGTTTAGAGGGAGGACTTTGGTATAGAAAAGAAAAAGAAATAGAGATAAATGTTTCAGCTAATTTGCAAGAGTAATTTTGTTGATAACGAAGAGAAAATGCTTAGGTTTTTAAAAAAAATTATAATATTATAACAATATGAAAATAATTTGAATAATTCATCTAAACCTTTTAAAATTCGTTTTTAATATAATTTTTTGAGTTTCGTTAAATTATAGAGAATTTTATAAAAGTTTTTTCACAAATATTTATAATAAATTAAATATGAATCATTAAATACAAAATATTCAAAATAAAAATAACGAAAATTAAATATAAATCAACAAATTGAATTTTGTAGGAACTAGAATTTTATATATATATATATGTGTGTGTATACGTCGGTTAAATTTTCAAACTTGTCACTGTTCTTAGATAAATAGTTTTCATTTTGCTCATATAAATAAAATACTTTATCTGTGCTTTTGCTCAAATAATCTAATCAATTTTCAAATGCAATTAGTTTATTCTTTTATAATAAAAAAGTTATGCTGGAGTGTGTCATTGTACAACTGTACAACTTAAATAAAATTTATATTAAAATAGTATATAAAAAGCCATGTATGTGCCTCGTCAAATAAATATGATGCATCAAGTCTAGTTTATTTTGTAATTTGAGTGTTCGACTAAAATCAATACTCATACTTGTGGTTAACTTAAATCATTAACTAAAACACAATTTAAGTATATCAGTATCGGACATTAAACACATTTAACTCTCAATTTGAGAGTTTAGAGAGAAACTTTTTGTAAAGGAGTAGAAAGTGTTATTTTTCGACTTATTTAAAAGAGTTATTTTGTATAGCATAATAAGATAATATTTATGTTATATATATATATATATATATATATATTGGCTAAATTGCATGGTCCCTTAACTTAATTTCAGTTAATGTTTTAGTTCTTTATCTTTTTTTTTCTTCCCGATTTGATTATTTATTCTTTATTTGATGTTGTTAGAGATGAAAATATGAGTTTATTTAAAGATTTAAGTTATGAATTTGATAAAATTTGCATTATATTGAAGAAGATAATTAATTTTATGGGTTTTGTTTGAAATTTTTGATGAACTTTTGCAAAAAAAAAAAGGATAACATTGTTGAGATTTTAAAACAAAAAAGATCAAATTGTCATTTAAAATTAAAATAAATGACCAAATCGGAGAAAAAAACGATAAAAGACTAAAACATTAACTAAAATTAAGCTAAATGACCACAGATGCAATTTAGCCATATATATATATATATATATATATATAAAGTGTTATAACAACATTAAAATAAATAGAATAATTATTTAAATATTTCTTTAATATATTTTTTGAGTTCCATTAAATTAGAAAGATTAGTATATTGTGAAGAAAAAAATCACTCAGTTTATTTATTTTTTTATTTTCTCCATCCTTTTTTCTAAATCCCTCGGCTACCTAGGTCCCTTTCTAACTCTCAAATAGGTGTTAGTATTTATTGTCTCTAATTATAAATATCTATTGATTTTTTTTACATATATTAAAAAAAATAAGTTAATTAAAAAAAGTAGGTAGTAAATTTAATTTATTAATTTTATACATTGATATATATTTCTAAAATATCATTTGTATATAAATATTTATATAAATATGTTCAACTTCAATTTTTAAAATAAAGTAGTAGTACTAATAATAATTATTTTTATAAAAATAATAATAAATATATCTAATAATTTAAAGAAAACTTATATTTAGAAATAATTTTATTCTCAAAAGTTTTTATATATATTTAAAGATATATGAAATATGTTAGTATATTAGATTTACATTTATATTTAGAGATAATTTTGTTCTCAAAAGTTTATATATATATATATATTTAAGGATATATGAAATGTGTTGGTATATATTAGTATTATGTTACGGGTGATTGGAATAAAACTCTCAATCTATTTGTCACTTTATTTGTACCAACTATTAAGTCAAACATATATGCCCTATTAAATACACTACATACTTTATTAATTTATATGTGAAGATGACAAAATATAGGTGTTTGTGGAAATTGAAATCAGATACTACTACAATGAAAGTTGAAATCAAACATGGAAAACAATTATGAATGCTTACAGTGTTTAAAGACTGCATTACTGTAAATGCTCACACTTGTTAAGAAATCTAAAATTAAAAGTTTATACTGAAAAGAGTAAATTTTAAAATTAAAAACAAATTAAAAACATAAACCTTTAATATATTTTCAATATAAAATTTATATATTTAGTTCCTTAATAAGTGTCATTAAGCACTTATTAACATTTGCTCATAAAATTTGTTAATACACGATCTCTTAATCAAATCTTATCACACAATTTTAATATCATCTCATAATTTTATCTAAAAAGATAATTTTTAGCCTAAAAATAACTTTGTTTTTTGCTTTAAAAATGATATTTTGTTTTCAAATTTACAACTAATGCAATAGACATTTTTTTTTTCCAAAATCACCAAATTGTGGGTCAAAAATTTAGATTTGATGCAAAATTACAACAAATATAATAATAAAATAAAAAGGTTCAATTTTAAAATAAAAATATTATTTTTTGTGACCGTAATAAAATAGATATGTGACAAAAAATACAATTAAGTGAAAATATTTTTTGGACGGTCTTGTAAAAATATTTTGTCCTTTTCAAACCTAACTTTTATGTAGGTGTTGAGGGCATTGCTCTATCCACATGGCATGTGATATTGGCTTATATAATTTATTATCATTGGAAAGAGATTCAGCAATTGCCCTAAAGGATTTCCTCCATATCACCACCATAGTTCCATTGTCTTTCACATATCTAATCTTCTTCCTTAAAGACTTAGCTACACGAATCTATTGTATACTTCCGTTATTATTATAAACCAAAAAAAATATTTTTATGAAAATTAAAAAATATAGTTAAATATAATTAATTTTTTAAATTTTATTTAAAATACAAATTAAATTTATTATATTGTATTTTTTTAATATCAAACATTCAATTATCAATATTAAATATTTTAAATTAAATAATAATATATTATAAATAATAACATTAAACAGTAAAAAAATAGTTAATTTTTATTTATAATAATAATGATTAAGGTTTGAGATTTTTTATTCTTTTTATAATAGTAACTAGTAACTAGAGGGAATATTTATTGGAAACAAAGTAGTGGATGGGCAAGAGGAGTTCGAACATCCTTTGGTTGTCATTATTTTGTACGGGGTCCATCAAATTAATGTGGCATGATAATTTAGGAATTTGTTTTTCTTGAAGAATCTTAAATTAATTTGTTGCCTTCAGCTCCATTGACAAATCAAGGGATGGGCAAGCGTGGGCTCTAGTGCCACCTCCATATGTGAATTTTTCAAAAGTGGTTGACTAATAAACTATCAAGTAAATGGATACAAGATGACATTTATTTTCTAAAATATTTTTTTATTTGGTTTAAATATCTCTCTATTAATTTCTTATAATTATAATCTTTTTTAATTTTGATCTATAGTAAATTTTTTTTGTTTAGTTCACATCCTAATAAATATAGTTTTATTTTAAAATAGTTCTTCCATCTAATTTCTATAATAAAAACTATAATACCGTTAAACCTAAATATAATTAAAACATAATTTTTTTAATCTAAAAGTAACTTTCGATATAATAAAATTATAACTGTTTTTAACCTAAAATTAACCTCAACTGTTTCATTCAAAAACCTAAAATTAACCCCAAATATTTCATTTTTCTTCTCTCAAATATTTAATTCTTTTTCCCTAAAAAAGTACACTCCTACGTAAATTAGGGTTAGAGTTCCAAATACAATATTAGTACAAAATTGCGAATGTTTGTTTCTTCTTTCAATTGATTCGCTTCAATTTTCTTTGTGTCGATAGATGAACAAAGTGAAATTGAAGCTAGCGATTGGGATCCTAACCCTAATTTACGTAGGATTGTAGTTTTTTAAGAAAAAAGAATTAAATATTTTAGGGAGGAATAATGAAACATTTGGAGTTAATTTTAGATTTTTGAATGAAACAGTTGTGGTTAACTTTAGATTAAAAATGTTATATTTAATTATATTGAGGATTTATTTTTAGGTTAAAAAAAGTTGTGTTTTAATTATATTTAGAATTAACGGCGTTACGGTTTTTGTAACGAAAGTTTGATAGAAGAAGTATTTAAAAGTGAAATTATATTTGCAGGGATGTGAATCAAACAAAAAAATTTACAAAAATAAAAAAAAATATAATTGCAATGATAAAAAAAAACATATTTTTTATATTGATTTTATTCGCTAATAATAAAAATGTGAGACTCATAAACTAGACAATTAATTGTATTTTAAAAAATAATGAAAATGTCAAATAATTATTTTTTATTATTTTTAAAAATATATTATTCTTGACTAACATTATGCGTTTTCTCTACTACACCAATCTACTTATTATACAAATTTTAGAAAAATAAAAATATTTTTTTTCTTATAAAGTAAAGATGCCCTGATATCTTTTAAAAATTGGTCATTTTTATAAGTCTCATTCCCAAATAAGTAGATGTGTGAAATATTTTTTATTAGAAAAATAATCATATATAATTTAAAAACTCAAGACACATTAATTAAGTGAAAAAATATGAGTCTTAGTTGAAGGACAATTTCAAAAAAGATAATACAAATTTCAATATTATATATCTATTTTCCTCGACTCTTATGAACTATTAAAAAGACTTATATTAAGAGATAAAGATAATGTATATTTAGTAGTTCGATAGTTCGAAATATCAATCATCAAAAACTTTTTAGCGAGACTGTTATTTTGGAATTTAAAGTTAAAGATATGCTAAGTTATATTTTTACTTTTTATCTTCATGTTCAAGTTTAATTTTGTATCTTTTATATTTTTTCTGTACAATCTTATTGTTCTATGACTTGCGATTTATTTATTTCTTAATTGGTTTTTCTCTTTAAGAAAAAAATAATGGTTTTTCTCATCTCTCTTGTTTTTATTAAGCTTGTTATTAATTTTCAAGGCACTTGAGTAGAGTTGCCAATTTTGGTTAGTAGGGTTGTATATTTTAGGTTGGATTGGGCTTAGTAATTACAAACTTCAGAATAATGGAGCAATTTTGGCTCAGGTTGGTTGAGCTATTGACCATAGGGAGCCACTTTTTTATGCAATTTTTTGAAATTTAAATAGCTTAATTACTCGTTAAAAAGTAGGCTTAGCATAACATACTCCAACCCGATATGTTTTAAGCTGAGTTGATTACTAAATTTGCGTTCCAACGAAATGATTAGTTGACCCAACCCGATCAAATCTTTTAGTTGACCCTTTTTACGACGATTAGATTCGTGCTTATATAGAAAAACAAAGATTAGATCCGTGTATCGGTGTATAGTACCCCATTATTTTTTTATTTGAAAAACAATACCTCTGATTTTGAATATAAAAGTAGGACGATCAACAAAAAATTATTTATTCTATACCGCAATAATTGATTTATTTAAAAAAACTGTTTTAAAATGATTAATTAAATTTTTGATGTGCTCTTCAAATTATATTATTTAATTAATACTATTTATATAATTTTTAATATAATATTTTTCATTATACATTTACAATATTGATAATGTACTAATATTTAACAATAATAATTTAATAAAAATAATATATATATATATATATGTATTTTTAATTATATAAAATAATCAAAAGACTCAATTATTGTTAGTCATAAAAGAATAATGTATATGATCTAACATCATTTTCCTTTCCTGATAAAAACAGAAATGAAAAGTTGTTAAAGAAACATTCCATGATTCGAGAATCATTGCATTCACGGCCTATAAATTGAAGGTACTCGTTTTCAAGATTCAAGAAAAAGATGATGAGCTTCCATACTCAAACTCATGGACGAGACATGTGGACGGCGTGAGGAGCCTCACACACACACGATAGATACTTGTAACTTCATAATTGTTTGAAATATTATTTTTAATTTTTAATGTACTTTTTTTATATTATTTTCTAATAATTACTAATATATATAATTTCTAAAATATTATTATAATTTATATTGATAATAGTAAAAATTCTATTAATAATAATTTTATAAAAACATTTTTTATATTTTTTAATTATTGTATTTGTTGATACGTACCTGAAAATATTAAACAACATTAATTTTAATAAGAAAGAAATACTTTTTTTTTTCTCAACTCAAGGTGTTTATGTTTGACCTTCAATGACAGCAAAATGGACAATAGTTGGTTGCACCGGCAATCTATTAGATTGAGAATTTAGAAACCATGTTGTTGCCTCTTTACCATACTGCACAGCTAGTTAGGAACTCTAATTCTCTTTATTTTGTAACATACTACAAAATAAATAAACGATGAGTTCTACTTCTAGGTAGGGATAATAAAAAATATTGAGTTAGTTGATCGATCGAATTTGGACAATATATTTTTCACCCTACTATTTAAGTTAGTCTACTCCACATTTTTCTTAAATGTTTGTCTATTCTATTTAACTCATTGAAAAACGAAATGATAATAAAGCATACTGACAAATTGAGTTAATTTAAAAAATACTTTTTTTTAAATTATTGTTTTACAACCATTAACTTATTTTCATCTACAATTCAAGTAAACGTAGAGTTATTTTTCTACAACAATTAGCTAATTAATCTAATTAACATGTCTGAATAATATTGTATCTAATTCATATCTCTATTTTTTTTAGAAATTCAGAAAATTAAATCTCCACCAACTAATAAAATTTGAAAGTTTGGCTACCAAATCCTCTGGTGATGATAAGTCAAATTAGGTCGGCAAGATCATTTTTTAGTGCTGGTCTTTGAAGTCAACAAGTGGAACTGTTGAAGCGTAATTATTACTTTTTGTTTAATTAACTTCAAATGTACAGGATTTTAATTGGCAAAAACTTCATACGATATTATACAATATAAGTTTCAAGTAATAAGGATGTGTCATGCTACCAAATGCCTCAAAGATATTTATTAAGAAATTAAAAAAAAAAAAAAAACTTTTTGATTGTTTAATAAATGTAGGTACACATATCTCGACATTCATTTTCTTTTTTGATTGTTTAATAAATATAGGTACACATTAAATTATAAGTTTAACTTTTATTTAGGGAGGTAGGAGGGGTGCATCAAACAAGTTCTTTTGTTGGACAAAACTTTACCAAAGTTACCTAGAAGACCATATCTTAGTACACATGATATTAGTTATAATTTAAAACTATTTTGTGACAATATATACAATATGTGTGCCAAAAAGAAATATAAATATTGTTGGAAGTAATTAAAAGACAGAAAACAATAAACTCAATAATATAAATTAATATTTCTCTTTGGAAGACCAACTCCAAAGTTACTTGATCCGTCTCAAAATATAGAAAAATAAATTAATGTATTTGATCTAAATTTTAAATCAAATACATCAACTTTTTACTTATATTTTAAAATTGCATAAATACTATTTACCAAAAAAAGTCATATGAAAATATTGATTACATATTTCATTAATTATTTTGGGACAATATATAAAATAGGTATGATACAAGGCAATATAAATATTAAAAAATAATTAAATGATAGAAAATAATAACTCAAGAATAATTCCAAATATTAGTGTTAAATGATAATAATGCCTTTGTACTTCCTTCATATGACATGTACATCGAGCTCTCGAATAAAAAAATATCAAATTTTTTTAAAACAAATCAAAGAAGAAAAATTTATTATTTATAAAATCGTTATTAATTGTATTTTACAATTTTCTTTGACTCAATCTGAATTTCGTCTTTTAAATTTACAAGATTAAGATTTTATTACATGTTCACATTTATAAACATAAAAAAAATATTGATAGCAGAGATGAAATTTTTACGAATTTGTTTATGTGAATCAATATGCTCATTTTTTTATTATTTGAAAAAATAAAAGTCTGAAATATATGATATCTTCATTTCTTAAAACATGGATTATTTACTATTTTATATATTAGCGATAAGCAATAATATTTCTTATAATACTTCTAAAATTCAAATTTGTTTTCAAGTGAACAAAATATTAATTGTTTTGCTTTAATTTATACTTTTCCTTTCCCCAATTCTTTAGAGTTAAGAGACAACACATTTCTGGAACTTTTTTCTAGTATCTCTCATGTGTGTTGTAGGGTTTTGTTCATCTCTTGTAAAAGCTCGCCCCCTTGTAGGATTCATAATTCTTTCATCATTTACAACATAAAGTCCACACGTATCAACTTCTAAACCCCATGGTCGTACCTTTTAGTTCCTATACTAAACTGAAAAATTGTTGCACGTAATTTCATTAATGTTTTATTTGATGAAAACGTTGCAATAAATATTACTTACATGGTGAGAGATGATGATTTTTCAAAGTTAAATCATATTGATACTCTCAAAGTTTAGACATGGGATTTAACCATTATTATTTTCGAAAAATGATTAAAATGAATATATGAATCTTTTATCATTTTTTGCAACTCTTTGATAGAATTTATTATGATAAAAATTCTCACAGTTAATCATAGGCATAGCTTAGTAGAAGTGGCTAGCTATATTTGTAACTAATTTTTAAATTTGTATTTTTGTTATCAATTATATTTAAATTTGTAACTTATTAGTGATATAATTAATTTTTATATTTAAAAAAATCAAACAATTAATCATTAATAGAAATCAACTTTTAAAATTAAAATTAACTTAAAGTTCTTGTTTCACATAAATTTATTTATCTCCAAATATTTTCCTTTTAGACAAAATCTCCAAATTATATTATCCTATTTTCTATAATTAGTGTTCTTTGATGTATTTTAATTTAGTCATACCCATTTTCCTAGTCAACTAACACACAATGGTCATGTATTAACGCTGTGGTCTTAATTATATTCTTATCTAGAATCTCCGATGGTCAATGCAAAAGTGTCCCTTACACTTAAATACTAATTAAAGACTTCATTATAATTGCGGGCAAAACTTAGGGCTTCTTTTTAATAGCCCAAATTTTACAAAAAAAAAAAAATTAATAATATACTATCTTTTAAAAACTATATACTAAATTACTCTTCTTTTTTTTTAATTAGAAGTCGTCATTTACAAGACGACTATCTTAAAGATTTTCTTTTATTTAATTAAAGAAGTCGTTATTTGGAAAATGGACTTGTTACATACAATTTTTGTTTTTTTTAAATTTAACAGAAAAAAAAAAGTATATATAATTCATTAAAATTCATTCATAAAAAATAATAATACAAATTTGACAAAAATTACGATAAAATTATGACAAATTTACAAATTAATGGCGACGTACGATAAAATTTGGGTAAATCACATTGTCTAGTTTTCTCACACGTATGGAATTTTAACGTCTTGTTATATCACGAGTTTGTTATTCATCTTCATCTTCTTATTATATCCACCAAATAAGATGACTTCTATAATTAAAAAAACAAAAATTCTTAAGAAAGTTGTTACTGAAAACTTGAATTTCTTTAAAGAAGTCGCCTTTGTAAATGGTGACTTCTAACTAAATAAAAAATAATAATTTAATATATAATTTTCAAAAGGAAATATGTTCATAATTTTTTTTAAAATTCAGGTTATTAAATAAAAAACCCCAAACTTATCTTAGTTTTATTATTTTGGCAATAGTTAATTTCACACCCGAGATATAATAAATTTGAGGCAAATGCTGCTAACAAATAACAAGTGTTCTGATGCTAATGAATCAAATATGAAAATATTGTCCATTGTTTAATTATTGTCATGTCTAATCAGATAAATTTCATATAATATAACTACCCTTATTCAATCAATTGCTAATTAAAGTTAAAGACATTTCATATTATATAATTACCTTATTCAATCAATTGCTAATTAAAATTAAAGACATTTTAATCTGAAACACTTCTTTACCCAACACATTAGTTATTAACCAATATATACTTTATGTACCATCTATTATTCAATGTATTTTTTTTTTCAATAAACTAACTATTAACTAATATATCATTTGTTTATTCTCTATTATCCAATGTATTATTTGTTTCTCTACCTATTAACCAATATATATCAAATTTTCACTCCTTCACATTT
>JBBPBQ010000001.1:55695694-55715223 GCA_037974755.1 Cicer yamashitae
ACAAATATTTATCACTAATATAGCAAAATATTAGGGACAAGTATTAATGACCGATAAATTTTAAAAAATTATGAGATAAATATTTGTTGCTAATATATAAAAAATATACGCGACAAATATTTTTCATTGATATATAAAAAATACACGACAAATATTTATTACTAATAAATATAACAAAAACACGTAACAAATGACACATATTTGTTTATTTATATTTTCTTATTATTAAAATCATTCACGAGATAAATATTATCATTTAAAAATTACGTAAAATTAATGCTTTTTTCATATCGTCTACATAAAAATCAGAACAATTATAATACACTCAATATAAATAAATAAATAAATATGGTAAATCACTATTTTAGTCCTTGAAAGTTTATGACACTATCATTTTAGTATCTGATTCAACAAAAAATCAAAATTAGTTATCGAATCATCAAATATGAGTTAGTTTATTCTTTAACGTTATAATTGTTATTAACTATTTTGACGTTAAATTGTATCTTTCAGATACTTTTGTGATAGTAAGTTATATTTTTCATGGACTATTTTGATAATTCGAAAATTAATTTAGATTTTTTGCTAAATCAGTTACTCAAATGACATTATCCTATACTTTCAGGGAGTAAAATTGTAGTTTATCCAAAAAGCTATACGTGAGTCGCATCTCGAATTAAGAAATTGGACCCGTGCATAAGCACAATTTTTTTTACTAGTGTTTAATTATTTTAAATTTTGAAACTTTTCTTACTATTGTTTAATTATTTTAAATTTTGAGATTTGTTTTGAGAATCGTGTATTCAACCTTAAATTTATTTTTAAATTTTAACATGATCCATCAGGATATTTGTTAGCAATACTCTAATTTTTATCAGGATTTGGTTAACTCATTTCTCTAGCACCTGAAGTTATATCATAAATTATCAATACACATTGTTTTAGTTGCAACAAAAAATCTCACATCACTTGAAAATCGAAACTAAGGATAATTTATAAATTACTCTCACATTCCTCAAACCAACAAGACACCTTTTCACAAAGAACAAAATCACGAAGACTCACGATAGACATAAAAGCGGACAGTCCATCGGAAACATTGTGCTATAGACTGGATGTCGGAACAATCAAAATATTGGTGTCATCTATGGAGACAAATCCATGAAGATCTGCCACACAATTGACATACCCTTTAGTCTCGACTAGATATTAATATCCCAGTTATACCAAAAACTCGTACACCGTTTAATAATCGAAATTAATAATTATTTATAAACTACTATCATACTCCTCTAACCAATGAAACGTCTTTTCACAAAGAATAAATCGCAAAAATTATCGATGAACCTAAAGTAAATAATACCTCGAAACACATGGTATTGTAGATTTGATAAGTCTTAACAATTGGAATACATATCAAATAAATTCTTAATGTTGCGAGAAATGAGATTGACACATGTACTAACTAATTAAAGTTTACTCTATTGAGATTGAAAAAAAGACCTCATAATTATGTTCATAACAATGTCGATAGAAAAGTAAAGCGTTTGGGGATTTCCTCAAAATCACACAATCTATAAGAAAGGGAAGAGAAAGTAGAGCACATGCATAGCATTGCAAAAATTAAAAGGCTTATCATTTCAAGCTCCAACCTAATAGAAATAGAAAAGAAAAAAAAAGTGGAGTACTAGCTAGTACCAGATATACATAGAAAAATACGAGATATTTTTCCTTTTAAGAAGAGATAATATTGAAATATGTATAATGCTATGGACACTCACAATAACGTGAATCTAAAAGTACATGTTTTAATTCAACTCAAAAAATATTGATATTATTAAATTAAATATTTTGTTTCAAATTTGAATATAAGATATCACAATTGTTATAAGTTTTTTAATAGTATTTATCATATTATCTAAAATAAATAAATTTAATAATTAATACTATCTATTAACGTTGAACCATTTACATGGACATAGTGATTAAAATCAAAATGAGAGTGTGGGAATGAAATTGATGGTGTTTTATATGGTATAGAAGAGTTAATTTTCACCAAACAAACCGGTATGGCATGAAGTGTAGGGATGGTTGTGCGTGTGTGGGTCTATCCACGATAGTTAGTTGGTTCCAACGGTGTCACTAACCCCACTCACCCATTTTAAGCAGCATGTCATTTTAGACTTATAGTTTTCTCATCACAAACTCTTTGATTATAATTAGCGCCCTCAAGAAAGCTTTAAAGTCACAAGTTCCTTCTCAAAATTTTTACTAAGTCTCTAATATTAGACACTTTATTGAAATAATTTTTTTAAGGTTTCGACTCATTATTTTATTATTTTTTATGGGTTTTAAGTGAGGGGACTCAGGGGCTCATAGGCCTAATGTTTTGTTAATTGAGATATTTTTTTTGAAAAATTTTTGATATTTATTTTTCTCGAGAAAATATCCGAAAAATTTCTCAAAAAAATCTAAAATATTTTTTTCTCGAAAAATTGTGAGCAAAATCAAAAAATTATTTTTGTTGAAAAAATTGATTTTTTTTCTCAAATAAATAAAAATTTCGAGAAAAAATTGAAAAAAAAGTTGTAAATCTTTTTTTATCAGAAAAAAATCAAAATTTTTTATCGAAAAATTTTGAGAAAAAAATTTGAAATTTTTTTTCAAAAAATATGTCGTTTTATTTTTAAAAAAAGTGGACCTATAGGCCTTCCTAAGCCCACAAAATTTTAAGAAGTTTCCTTTTTTAAGGCATTTTAAACTATAAAATTTTTCGGCCTCTAATGTGTGAACTAAAGCCAATAATTAGAGGCTTATGAAATTGTCAGCTCTAATTAAGATGTGCGTTTGCCTCCTTTGCATCATATAAATGAAAAATACCAGCTTCTCTTTAATCCAACTATAAATGGTAAGCATGATAACCTCACTTTACAACACTCATCGGATTTATATTTAGACATCACAAATTTGACCGTAAACATAGACATCGTATATAAATACACCTAATATCATTGTCAACACTCTCATATGGGTATTATTCTGACCAAAAAAGATATATTATTGAGAACATTATTCTTAAAATCTCCTCATTCTAATTGGTTCAGTTGAATTAGATATACATAGCTTCATACATAAAGATACTGCGCTACACCCACAATAAATCATAATTATTGAATAATTAAAAATATTTAACTTTAACTATAATTATTTTTAAAGTTATATAATAGTTTCTCCAATCATTATTATAAGAAAAAATAAATATTTTCATAGTTATTAAAAGAAATAATTAAATGTAATTAATTTTTTAAATGTCATGTAAAATATATTTCAAATTTATTAAATTGTGCATTTGAATATCAAATATTTAACTATCAATATTAACTATTTTTTGTTAAAGTAAATACATATTAAAAATATTAGTATTAAATTAGTCAAAAAAAATAGTTGATTTTTACTTATACTAATGATTAAAATTTAAAATCACTTTTTTACTTATAACCATGACCAAAAGGAGTACATATAAGTGCTTGTTTTTTCTTTTCTTTTAATAAACATATGAGTGGATCTCATCATAAATATATAAATTAGGTCCTTAGTATTGAAAAAGTAACGTGACTTTCTCTTCTCAAAAAATAACATTCCTTGCAAATCGTAAGTTTGTAACACGAACTCCTACGTTCTTTTTTATAAAAAAAAAGTAAAGTTTGTACAACGTATTCCCTATGCTTCAATTTATAAGAAGAAAAAGTAAGAATATATTTAGTCTAAATTTTGAATCAATTTTTTCTTATAAATAAAAGTAAAGAAGTATTATATAAAAAGTTCTCAAATTTACTTAAGACTCCGTTTGATAAAATTAAGTTATAAGCTAGTTGATAGTTGAAAAGTTGGTTGATAGCTGCAAAATTAGCTGATAGTTGATAACTGATAACTTAAGACTTATAGCTAAAAACCTAATTAATTGAAATTAAAGTGTTTGGTAAATTTAGCTTTTAACAATATAAAATGACATAAAATGATAAATCATTTAATTTAAAAAAACAAAAAATGATACATTGTTATCCAATCTCTCATAGATATTGTTTTACTCTATTTTCCTTTTTTAATCAATTTTCTTACTTTATTTTATTTTTTTGTGGTAGAAACCCAAAAAAATACAACAAAACTTGAAATAAAAACTAGAATCATGCAATTCATTTAATTTTTTATTTATTTTTTTTTATTTTTTAATGTTTGAAGATTTCTATATAAGTTTAGCAAGCTCCACATGTATAAATAGTAACAATGCAATTCATTTACTAAATACAATTTGACATAAAAAATGAATTTAACTTTATCACAATGATAAATTAGAAGATGAAGAAATAATAATAAATATGACAATGCATACCTTAATCAATTTCTTGTAAGATGAATAACATAATTTTTTGAGTTATTTTTGCAAGGAATTAAAGAAATTAAGTACAACTCTGTTAACCGATAAGAAAATATAAGTAATGATCTGAACTAATAGATGAAAGAATGAAAAAATAAAATAATAAATAAAAGAAAATATAAAAAGTTCAAACAATGCTTAACTATTTACTATCCAATTGAAAACAAATTTGTAAGCACTTATTATTTTTATGCAAACAATCTACTTGAAGGCGCATGTATAATTTGTGTCGTACAGTGGGCTTTTTATCCAACAGAACTGAAATTGGTAGAGGGAAAACAATATCCAGGTTGGGGTGCTAACAACAATATGACAAAATCGACAACATTTATTATATAAAAGAAAAAAATGATCCCGTCAGTAGCATCGGATCGGGATTTTGAACCCGACGTGAATCGAACACGCAACCTTCTGATCTGGAGTCAGACGCGCTACCATTGCGCCACGGATCCTAAGATGATAAATACAACTCGAAAAATATATATCAATCTATAACACGCATTCATTTTGTTGATTGGGTCAGAAGTCCAATCGACATTGGCATCAACATTAGATTGGTTTGAGCTTTCTCTGATACAAAAAGATTAAGTAGACCAACTAAATAGGCAAGGATAAAATTAGACAAACATGCGATAATATAATTAAATTGTAAATTATACTGAAGCAGAACTTCTTAATAATTACTTATCTTTGGTTGTATTTTTGCAATTTCAAAATATAAAGTATTACTCTCTTCGAGTAATAATTTTGTATCAAGGTCAAATTAATTAGAAGTGGCCGAATTCGATCTCAAAAAAAATGAAACAATCATTTATTAAAATTTTACTCTGGAAGATTAGGGGTCATTTTTCCTTAGTAACAAGAGGTGGAGACAATAATAAAAAGGACAATTGCTTGCGAACTATGTTAATTAAAAACAAAAGTTGTCTATGCTGGATCCAAATATCAAGACGGTAAATCTATGGGTTTAGTGCCAAGCCCAATCCCAAGTTAATTTTGGCCATTCCATTACAGGATATATCTTTGAATCTTTTTGGAATAATTTGAGAAGTAAATTCATGTTCTATATGGAAGTTGAAAATCCAAATTAAAGTTTGTTTGATAATTTATGTTTTTGGTTTTTGTAATTTATAGTTTTTTTTGTTTGTTTTTGATTTCGTAATTATGTTAGTTTTATTTTTTTTGTTTATGTGTGACAATTAACTATTGAACGCTAGTGTGACATTAATGATGCAACAACATAGATGATGACGTGGTACTAATGATTTGACAACTTATTACTACATGACATCAAAATATGATATGACATATCATGTTAACATGTTACATTATCTAATTTATATCAATTTTATGTCCTATCGATATCTAAAGAAGAAAGAAAAAAAAATTCAATATTACTAAGAAGCAAGGAAAGTGAAAATAACTTTAAAAAACAATACCAACTCACATTAATAAAAGTTGTACCATAATTTTCTTTTTAAGTAAGACATTTTTAGTCATTAAGATGAACATCCTTAGTACAAAGGTGTATGACGATAAAGCCAACTTTCTTATTGCATGTTATATGCTTGTGTTGTTTACAGTAAACCCAATACCATAATGCAGTTTATTGACGCTTCCAAGTTGAGTGACTAATTTTTACTTCACAAGGTATGTGCACTTTAGTGATGATGGGGACCTCTATTGTTCTCCACTAAAGAAAGATGTCGTTTTCGCTTCTATATATTTATTATTGAGTACTGATAATAATACTGCAAGAGGAATAGGAATGTATTGAATTAAAATTTCTAAAGAATTTAAAAGATTATTTGGATATAAGAAAATTTATTGGTGTTTAATTAAGATTTTTAAAAGATAGAAAATAATTTTTGAGGTATTGGAATAAATTTTTTTGAGAGGACAATAAAATTCAATGGTATTCAATTGAGAATTTTTACAATTTAAAAAAAGTCATGTGGAAATCAAAAATATTATAATCTTGATGGATGTTAAATAAATTGGATTTCAGTGAACTTTGTGGGACTTTTTAGTGATGATTTAGTATTAAATTTTTTTTATTCAAAACACGAGATTTTTAGAGATTTTAATTTTTTTAATTTCTCTTTATGTTTTTTTTTCCTTTTTATGTCTAAATATACGATCTTTTTCATTATTTGTTACCATTTTGTAATTCTTTTATACTTTAATATCTCTCTCATGTCTCCAACACTCTCCTCCTCTGGAGAACCACACAAATGAGATTTTTGTTTTTTAATTCTATTTATTTCTATAGATATATTTGGTCATAATTTTTCTTTGTCAGTCGTCGAATATATTTTTTTTATTGAAGAGTCATATCACAAAAACAACATCTAAAAAGCAAAACATTTTTTCACTTCTTAAAATTTGCATCAACTTTTAGTTTAACTTCAAGACGTATAATTAATATTCAAGATATTATATATCATGATGATAATTCTTAGAATAAAAATGAATAGTTAATCTAATTTGTACATTCTTAAAAATGCAATGAGGTGATAACAATAAAATTGTTGCACATAAAAGATTTTTTTACTAAAGAATCGATATTCATTAATTCAAATGGTAGAATATATCGATGAAATTCAAATGGTAGAATATATCGATGAAATTCAAATTTGCAAAAAACAAATAGGATAAATCTGCGAACAAACTCGCAACATTCAAGTTAGTAGCATAAAATGGCAACATAACACAAAACTGCAACATGCCTACAAATATGACAAAATTCAAGTGTCCGAAATACATATGAGTTTGGATTTGTAACATTGATGACAACAAAGTCATTGATTAAAATTTGTAATAAATCAAAATTACTTTGTCAATCTGGACTAAAATAAACATCGCACCAAGACGGAAAATAAAAAAGTATCGTACTAAGATGGGAAAACCAAGAATGCCACACGCATACGACAAATCAAAAAAATTATAAAAAAAGAAAAATTAAATTTGTGCAGAAGTCACTTATTTAGATAAAATAAATTGAAAAAACAATTTGGATGAGTGATTTTAGATCAAAAAATGGTCTCAAACCATCTTTATCTAATGCAGGAAGAAGAAGAGAAAATAGGTTTTTTATTTGGAGAGGCGGTCAGGATGTTGCATATAAAGATAACGATCATCAAAATAAAAATAAAAATTGTTAATTTCTCCATACATTATTGAAAATTATGTTGATAGAATAATGATGGCTGACATGATTTTAAATATGCATAATTGAATTTTTACAAAATAAAAAGTTTGTATTGAGAATATTGTGTTTGAGAGTGTGTTGTTGTCATTTCTCTTCAATGGTTGTTTAAAATTCGTTGAGTCTAGACATGGTAATGGGGCGGGGCGGAGGCGGGTTTTGCCGCCCAACCCCCGCACCGACTAGTCCGGAAAAACCTGCACCCGCCTCCATTTCTTATCGGGTGTGAAATTTAGGTTCTCATCCTTGTCCGCGACGAGATTCAGGTTTCCCTGTCCGAACCCATTCATATATATAAAATAATAAATTTAAATGTTATTAATTATAATTAATATAATAAAATCATATTTTATATAGAAAGAAGATTATAATTTTTAATATTTAAAAAATATAATATTAAATATGTACATTTATATAAAATTAAAAAATGACAACAATATTACTAATCAGGCAGGTTCAAGTGCAGGTGCAGGATAGATATCAACACCCTAAATCCGTTTTCGCCCCCGAGTTTTAATTTTGGAGAAAACCCGCACCCGCACCCGCACCCAATCAAAGCGGGCTTTCTCCGCCTAAATCGGGACGAATTTGGGTGGGTGCGGGCTTTCCCCACCCAAATCAGGACGATTTTAGGTGGGCACCTGTAGGTGCGGATTTTATTGTCATTCATAATTGAGTCATTTGAAATCTTATAAATCAATAAAGTCTTTTCAAATCATATAAATTCTTATAATATAATTCCTTTGAAATCTATATTACAAATCTTTTAAAATCTTACAAAATCTTTTAAAATGCACAAGACTTTTTTATGTAAAAATTATCTTTTAAAATCCTAATTCAATATATCCCTAACGCTCATCCTTAACACACTCTTAGTAATTAGTTAAAATTTATGTGAGGATTATATTATTTAAAAACGGATTTCACTAAGTAAATAGTAAAGACTATTAATTTTAAGTTCATTTGTTATAAATTTTTTTGTAATAACTACTTCACTAAGAGTTTTTATTTATTTGTTATAGATTTAAAAATAATTATGAGAATCTAAAAAAATTCTAAAAGTTGCTTGGCTCCAACATTTTAAAAATATATGTGATAAATAAACGCAAAATAACACTAATTTTTCTTAAAAATCTCTAAATTATTAATATTAAGATCATTGATTATATAATCGTAAGCAAATGAATCATTACTATAACTCAAGTACATTTCATCCAAATATAGAGATGAAAGAAGAGTGTTAAATATTTCAATATGAAAGAGATGGACATGTTTTCTCTTCCCTCCAACGTGAATTAAGATGTACATATGTATATATATATATATAAAACATGAATTTTGTATGGTTTGAAAGTAGACTTAAAAAATATTAGTGTTTTTAGTAATAAGAGCATAGAAAATATGTTCCCTGATATAAAATATAATGATGTTGTTGTAATAATAATGTATCTATTTTACTTACCCATTAAGGTAGGCGATCACAGTATTTGTGGCCCTACACCTGTTGCTATGTATTCCGCTGAGTAGGCCCTTCAATTTGCTTTCAATGGATTAAAGCTGTACGCAAAAAGCTGGAAAAACTTAAAAAAATGTTACTGGCCTCGCATGTGTTGGTTGTTTGTACTATCGAAAGTTTTTGTTATATCTCACAAAATCATTATAAATGTGAGTGCGCTTTGTTGGCCAAAATGGTCCTATTAATTATTCCTTAACTGAATCATCGAAAGCTCAGTTGATGGAAGATGAACCAATGCCACTTCACTCTGCCATTGTGATTTTAGTTTCATGTGACTGAATCAATGCATTCAGAGGCTGCCCAATTTTTTACTGTGCTCTTCTTCCATTTCTTCCATTGAACTGCCTTTCATTTATTCAACTTGAAATTCCTTATTATTCACTTTATAAGGTGTCAAATTTCTTTTCTCAAGAGCTATGGAACATGGAGTTCAAACAGAGATAAATAAAGTTTCGTTAAAAATTATTTTAGTTAAAATTCAAATTTGATACTTCCATACTTCCGTTTTATTTAAGATTGAAATTTATTTTATTATTTAAATCCAATGACTTATTTATATAAAAATTAAATATTAATTATTTTATGGTGTTTAAAATTCAAATATCCTTCTACCAAATAAAAAAATATTAACTAATTAAGAGAAAATGAATAAAGTAAACTCAAGGCTCAATCAATCTTAACATACCCACGTAGGTCCAACTTCCTTGGATTCAATTCTAGTAAACTCAAACCCTAAGACTACAACAACAAGGATCACAATGCATAATCGCTTAACATAAACATTTATGTCTCCAATAGGTCACAACAAAAAATACATTTTCCACATTCTACTACCTCTGACTCACCAGATACTAAAACTTCATAGTTTGTGTAGGTATCACTCCAACTTGAATAACAAATAGTTGTTAGTCGATCAAATCCGATCATCTTCTTTGGTCCATAGACCATTGCAAATAAACATCACATGAAATTTAAAATGTCCATAACATGAAATTAGGAATAGTGGATATCAATCATATTAGAACTTATCACAATGCAGTTCAAACTCATTTAAATATATAATTTTGAAGAAAAAAAAATAATAATTAGAAGAGAGAAACTTAACCAAACTAACTAGTACTAAGAAAATTTTAGGAAACAAGTGTCCAAGCCAATACACACACTCTTCTCATCGTTCATAAAGAGGGGTTGGCAAATGGCCACGCACTCTTTGATACTATATATTCTTTCAATATTTTCTTCATGTAATTTATTAACATTCATATAAATCACAACACTTTGAACACGAGTTCACCGCGCACAAAAAATGAGACATAAATAAATTAGTAAAATTTAAACTAATAATGGATTAGTATTGAATAAAATATATGCAAAAATATTCATAAGACTTAATTCAATTAACAAATATAATATTATTAAATTATATTACGTCTGGAGTTCACATTCGAAATAATTATATCTAAATTTTTTTACTATTTCTTTTAGAGATAAAACAAATATGTAAAAGTATGTCCCAATTAAAACAGTAAAAAAATTAATGGCAAAAAAGAACCGGCCTAAACGGAATTGATGGGAGATATATAATTATCCTTAGGAAAAGAATGTTTAAAGGTGACCACAAGTTTGACTTCAAAATAAAGGTTGCTGAATGCTCAGAATTTATCATGTAATTACAAGTATACATTATTTTATTTATATATAATTTGAGTTTGAGACCTACTAATTTCATTTATATGCAAGCTCAATAACTGTCTTAATGCCCGGGAGAGCCAATTACTTGTCACACTTTAGGTATACAATAAACAATGTTGAGTTGGGCCATTCTAAATCACGTTGCTTTGATATAATTGGCATTGCAATTAAATAATTAGTGAAGGATTTGTTGCTAGGAAAAGCACTATATACAAGTCAAGAAAGGAGTGGACAAGTAAAAAGCCTACTAATTTCAAAAGTTTATTATATAATAAAGACATGGTAGATTTTGCATAACTTTTTTGTCCCAAATGATTCTTAAGAAGCGTCTCTCTCTTTTTTTTTCACTGAGTTACTTAATTAGTTTTTATTAATCTGCTTAGTGGGTTCCACCTAATGCAAAAGATAGTGATGAGGACCCATTGAATAATGCCTCTTTGTGATTGAGCTTACCGGCCGTAAAATTATTGTGCTTCTTTTGAGAGGGAAATTTAATCCGGATCCTAGACTATGCATAAGATTGTTTTCCCTTTTCATAATGAAAGAAAATGACTCCAACGTAATTTGCAACAAAAATTGACAGGGACTTCATAACGAAACGGGAAATTGCAATTTGGAAACATGACTCGTCAACATTTTGATGATGCGTGAAATATGACTAAATTTTTTTAGATTAGATGTAAAAGTGGATCATCATCTACATATTCAATATTTTAAAGATGTTGAATGAATATGTGGTATATATTCAACTCATTTGTAAGATTATTTTTAATTCAATGTAACAATCTGTCACGTTCTCCTCATGGTTTAATTGTAGTATTAAAATTAATGATTGACTAAGGTGATCAACTCTTTATTTAAAACTCTTATTAACAATGATATTTCGTTTGAAAAGTACATGCGCATATGAATGAATTAATGAACTCTTCACCCAATGTAATAATTTATTACTCTACTCATGACTCAACACCTTCTTATGAATGAAAAACTAATGAAAAACATCCCATAAATAAGTGCATATGTAAAAAAGGATAAACAAAAATAAACCCAATCCAAAGTTTTACCACATCATAATCCTATTCAACTCACAGAGAATCGATATGATTTAAATGTGGAAGATTAGAGTCATGTATAATTCATCTCATTCTTATTTATCCTAATTCCAATATGCACTTATGTTAGTAAACTTATAGTAAATTTCTAATACCGCTAGAGTCATCATATTTGGATTTTAATACATAATACAAATAGCTAAACTGGATTTGGTAAAAAGTAACGTATAATATAAACTAGTTGATACTTTCCTAAAGGAAAACATAAACTAGTTGATAGTCGATAAATTGACAATGAATGACGCATAAACAATTTGATTCTCTCTAATATTACATTAGACTCATATATCATATACAAGGTCTCGAGCTATATCTCCATACTTAATAAAACATGGTTGGACGAGGGGGCAATAATGTTAGTCAATCAATTTTTTTGACAAATAACTGTCATTGATGAAGCCGACATAGATTTCACACTTATGAGATGATAACAAAAAAAAAAACTCAAACCCTATGATTTGGTTCAAGTTAGCAAAGTAGTTGGGGTTTCAAGTGGTGTTTAATAATGATTTTAGCAGCTACTCGTGTAATTTCTTGAGGTTAGTGCATAGGGGATGATTATTTGAAGAACATTTTTGAACTCTTTAATTGATTTGCTTGTATTTTGGTCATTTGGAAGGAAAGACACATAAGGAAGGTAAAGTGATTTCTATGGAGTAAGTACTAGAGAAAACTCAACTATTGTCATTGAATTGGTTGAACTCAAAACTCAAGTGGTTTAATTATTCAATCTCTCAATTGTTGGCTAACCCACTAGCTTGCGAATATGGTTTTCAAGACAAATTTAGTTTTGGTATTTCATTAGTTTGTGGAAAAATTGTCCTCTTCGTCCCTATTTAATATATTATTTTAGATATATAACATTGAGTGATTGTAATTAGTGAATTAATTGAATTTAAAGTGCATGTATTTTGTCATTTATGCACATCTTGTGCTTGTGGATGTTAAATTGAATGAAACTTTCACTTTGTTTTTTTTTTTTTTAAAAAAAAAAGAGATCACAATAATATAACCTATCCCAATATACGTATTTCCAAACAATACTCAATATAATATTCAAATTTCACACATAATAAAATAACCACTCACACTCTTTTCTAATCCGAACTAAGTCGAAATCACTAAACTCTCTAAATGATCACTAAAAATCGAAATGTTTCTAATTCTTTACAAGTTCTTATATATGTATGTGACATAATGATTCTCAATCGAGTATTCTCCCTTCTTTTTAGGTAGTTTCACTTTTATAGTTTGTACCATTACATGCTCTTTTTATTACACGCTCTTCTTTTGACTTTTTCTCCAAAATTGTAAATGTTCTTCTCTTTTTTTTTTAATCGAGTAAAATTGATTGTATCTCTATAATTGTTTTTAATTAAAGTCAAAATTTAGAGTTCTTAACTCGACAGTCAATTTTTAAATTAAAATTTATTGTCCAGTTTATTTTTTTTTTAAATATATTCAGATGAATCACATTTAATTCATTTTTAATCAAATTAATTCTACAAAACTAATTCTTTCAAAAATCAATTTTAGTCAAATCAAACTAAGATGTTAACTAAGTCTTCATAAGTAAACTAAAGTGTTGGTTAAGATTGAATATATTTTATGGTGTGTACTAATGCACAAATACAATAATATATCGAATATATCATTTGCAGTGACGGAACCGTGCACGATTCATAATTTAATTTAATTTAATTTAATTTCATACTACTCAATTTAATTATCGCTTTCATTATTTTGTTGTACATAAATTTAATTTAACGTACATATGGTTGAATTTATCTTTACAGAACTATGCCGAAACCTGATCTAGAATGTTGTAGTACTTGTAGAAGTATAGAAATACTTATATATCCATATTTGGACATAAATTTTTTGACACACTCACATAGATAAATACAAAATAAAAGAAAGAAAACGATTGAATGATATGACTATATTATTTCTCTTTTAATATTTTTAATTTATGTGTATGTCCAAAAATTTATATCTAAACGTTGTGCTCAAAATTTGTGGTGTTCCATAGAAATAATACATGATACGCTGATGTACTGTACTATATCACATACATAATATTAAAGGTTGTATATCCAATTAAAGAAAAATAACCATTAAAATATTATTTAAACTTTTTGGTAAATTATTCTTCAACATTAAATTATCTTACATTTAATTTTTGCACCTAAACGCATTCGAACGAGAATAATGTATCAATTTGGATTAAATGTCGTGTGATTGTCGGTATAGGTTACTAAGCGTGCATCCTGCTTAATAAGATAGAGCCCCAATTAGTAAGGACCTGTTTATTTTTATAGTATATCCTAAATAATTTTTTTTATAATATACACTTAACTTCAAATTTTGTAATATTAAAATTATAATTTTTTTATTAGGAATTCAATTTTAAAGATTAGAATGTAATCTTTAAAATATTAAAAATGACTTTGATAATTACATGCAGTCACATGTATTTTGTTCATTCGATCATGATTGAACAATTTAAACATAAATTAAACAAAAATTTCAATTTTAAAATTTAAATCGTTTAATCTTGTTTAATCTTAATCGAACGATCAAGAAAATACGTTGCGAATGTGCATTAATATAGTCTACATATTTGATTGTCATTTATTGTCCATCATTTTATATTAAAAGATTTAAAGAATCATCATTAATTAGATATAAAATTTTATTTTAAAAGATAACAAATTTAGAAAAAGGATGACGCCTTTATTGGAGTTAAGAAAAACCTAATTACATCATATCATTATATCTACGTCACCTTAAAAGGAAAGAGTAGAAACATGAACATACAATGTGTCTAATTCAAGCTCCATCATACTCTATTAAACCAACTCTTTGTGTGTTTAGTTGTGTAATGATATTGCTAATTCGTTCATTTTTGTTTGTTATTTTTAAATTCTTTATAGATATAAATGAAATTAATAATTTGTTATTTTTTATAAAAGTATTTGTCTTTTACTTATAATGGTATTAACTATTTATTTTTTCATTTCACTTTTTTTTTTATCTTTGCAATAAATAATTAAGAATAATTTTGTCATGCCAATCATTAATATTACTTTGAAAATAACAAATACAAAAGTTCTAAAACAGAGACACTTAAAAATAAATGGAATGAATAATTAATTAGGAAAGTAGAAATGTGTTTGTTTTACTAATCAAATATTGAATCTCCGTTATAAAATTTATGTCAGAGAATGTTCGAAAAAACTATGAGACTTAAATTTTATTCTTACTCCTATTAAATCGAACGAGGCTTTAATATCACTTATGAAATAATCTAAAATACGAGAACAACAAAGAATTCATAATCTAAAATTACGAGAGATTTTACCATTGTATCTCCAAATTATAATTCAACTCTAATATATTTAAAATTTAATTTATTTATTACAAGAGTAACCACACCCACTTAAATGAAACAACTTTTTTAACATTCCTGCGCATAAACTGAACTATATCTTCGGAGACATCTCTATAGAGTTAATTTCCAAAATACAAATAACAAGGAATTAATTTTTGAAGAAAAAAATGACTAATAAGTGAAAATAGTTGATGAGATAGAATAGTATAAGGAAAAAGGCATTTCTCCTTCTCTGATCTTAACCGACTAAATTCCACTATGCTTCTACAAAAAGACACCAAAGAAGAATATTATTGACTTGTGCAAAATACTTTATTTATCAACACAAGTAGGCTTCATGTCATATACACAAATTTCAAGTACGTGTCATCACATCATAGTAATTACAATACTCTAAAATTACTATACTACCCCTTCATGCGTAATATAGTATCCACTACTAACACTGCTATATTCCATTCCACAACTCTCAAAAGCTTTATTATGCACTTTGCTTTTCACTCTCCTCTAGAAAAGTGCCTGTTTCTCTTTCTCTGAAGAAGACTCATATACCTTTTCCTTTTTGCCATTTTTTCTTCTTAAATCCATGGACACATCTCAGTGGGCACAGGTAAACACACACACATACCTTTTTCTGTTTTTTTTTTCCTTCTTTTAATCATGAAAAAAGATCTCTGCTATAAGGTAAACACACACACATACCTTGTTAGTTCTAAGGGAAGTTTTCACTTTTTCCTTTACACTACTTTTTCTGATCCTCCACTAAAAATTCAATTTTTTTTGTTCTTGTCTTAATTTTTAAAGATCTTTTTCTAACTTCACCTTTCTAAAAGACCCAAAGAAAAAAAGTTAATAAATTTATTTGTATTATTTCCATAGCTGCACTTGAAACAATAATCCCTCAAACTATATATATAACCACCTTCTAATTTGTTTTTTTTTTCTTTTTTTTTTTGTTTGTTTCCCATTTTTTGATAAAGAAGTAAGGACCCAAAGAAAAAAAAAGTTAATAAATTTGTTTTTATTTTATTTTATATTTTTTGCAGGGGATAGGAGTGGTTAAACAAATGGAAAATCCTTGTTCAAAACAAGCACCTATGTTAGAAAGAAGAGCAAGGCCACAAAAGGATCAAGCTTTGAACTGTCCAAGGTGCAATTCAACCAACACAAAATTTTGCTATTACAATAACTATAGTCTCTCTCAACCAAGGTACTTTTGCAAAACTTGTAGAAGGTATTGGACTGAAGGTGGTTCTTTAAGAAATGTTCCTGTTGGTGGTGGTTCAAGAAAAAACAAAAGATCAACTCCATCATCACCATCATCCTCACAAATTCCATCTTCAACAATAACAAAAAATATTATTCTCAATAATCATGATTTAGCCTCACAAAATAATAATACTAATTTCCCTCATTCAGCTTCTCAAAACCCTAAGATCCATCAAGGACAAGATCTTAACCTAGCTTATCCACCACCACAAGAAGATTACAACACTTTATCTAAATTCATTGAACTTCCTTATGAACAAGATAAACCTACTACTACTACTACTAATAATAATAATAATTCTTCATCATCACCATCTTCTCATTTGTCAGCTATGGAGCTTTTGAAAACTGGTATTGTTAATTCTTCATCATCATCATCAAGGGGTTTGAATTCAACAAATTTTATTATGCCTATGAATTTATCAGAGACTAGTGCTGCTGCTGCAATGTATAATTCAACAGGGTTTGCTAATTTGCAAGATTTTAAACCTGGTCTTAACTTTAGTGTTGTTGAAGGGTTTGAAAATGGTTATGGTGGTTTACAAGGGATTCAAGAAAGTGGTTCTGGTGCAAGGATGTTGTTTCCTGTTGAAGAGATGAAGCAACAAGTTCCAAGTAGTGATCATGAGTTTGATCAGCAGAATAATATTAATACTAGAAATCAAGGTGATTCAACTGGCTTTTGGAATGGTATGTTAGGTGGAGGATCATGGTAGATATTGAACAAAAGAAAAGGGTTGGTGCATGCTTTAGTTTAGACCCTTTTTTTACTTTTTTTCTTCTCTTTATCTTTTGGTAATTAATGTTCTGGGAGAATGGATGTTTGCACTTTGAACTTTGTTTTGATCATGATCAAAACCACTAACATAATAGGGTAAATAGGTTATTGCTTTTGTTTATTGTTTCTTTAATTAATTATTTGTCTTATTTATTTTTCTTTATTTTTATTATTATTATTATTATGGTCTTTAGTAAGCGCTACTTTTGATTGAAAATTTTGACTTTATTTCTAGCTTTATCTTCTGTTAATTTAGAAGATTAATGTGGCTGGATTTTGAAGCTACCTTTCATTTTAATTTGGGTAAAAATTAAATAAGGTTCTAAGTGTTTGAAGCTCATAACCTACCTATAATAGAGTAGTAGAATTATATGTGTGTGGTGGTGTTTGACACGAATCGATGTATTGATAAAAATTATATTTTTTTCTCTGTTTCAACAAATCTTAGAAATCATTGGATACATATAGAGTTATAAAAGAACTATAACTATAATAAGAAATTAAAATTTGTTATAAATGATGTTGATGATAATGTGTTGTATTTTATACATTAATAGTGAGGAAGTGTTGGGAGTGTTAACTTGTACTTGGTACTTGAAACTTGAAAGGTTATAACTGATTTATTGAGTTTGGTGTGACAATATTATTAGTATTGTTGTTGGATTTGTACCAAAATGATGGTGGTGGGGGTAGAGAAATTGAAAGGAATCCCATGAATATGAGAGATTCGTGGGTGATTGAGAGTGTAAACTGAGATATAATATTGCATTATGTGTTGGGAAAAGAAAGAAGAAAGTGGGTTTTGGAATGATGGGTGTCAAATCCTTTACAGCGAAAGTGGTCTCCTCACTATATATCTTTTGTTGCTTTGGTATAGCAAAGTGTCAGATCCTAAAACAGTGCCGCCATGGTCCTTCTTCTATCTTCCATTCATTCACTTTTTCATTAAGCTACCGAATGGGATCGTTCTGTTAAGTGTTAACGTGACAGTCACAGTTACAGTAGTAGTACTAGTAGTATTAGTATCATCCATCACCTTTCTATTCATTCATTCATTAATGTCCATCTAACTACCCTTTTTAACTCTCAAAATAATATTACACAAAACATAATATACTTATTTTATTAAATTATTGGCTCATTTTTTATTGTCATAACCATATATTTATAAAGTTTAATTACAGTTTTGTTCTTATTATTATTATTATTATTATTATTATTAATTTATGAAATTTATTTTCTATTTTAAAAGTCTATAATTTTAATATTTATCTCATATTTTTAAATTAATAAAATGACGATTTTATATATTATTAATGATACGATATATAATTCTATGATATAAAATTATCTAAATGCATTAATTATTTATAATTCATTAATTAAAATAAAAAATATAAAGAAAAAATTAAAGTTGATAGTTAAATTTTTATGTCATTTTATTCTAATTTCACGAGAGGTAATCATTCTATATCATCGTATTATATGTATTATATGTCACGTTATTTAAAGCATTACATATAATCATTTTTTAATTAAAAAATAAGATGGAGGAACTAAAACTATCGACTTTTAAATTAAAGGATCACTTTCATTAATCAGTAAAAATAAGAGGACTAAAACTACAATTAAACATATCTATAAAATGAAGTTGATATTTTAAAAGTAGTATATGATGAATAATTTTTTTTATAAGCAAAATTGTTATTAATGAAAGATAATGAATATAATTCTAAATTTCTATATTAGGATGATGATGTCGATTATTGTTGAAAACTTGAAATTTTAAACGTTTTTAATAAAATGAACCACTTGTTAAGTATTCAATAACATAATTTGCCCTATTTAATTGTAACATTAGCAAAGCATTTTTATTCTCTATCGACATAAAATTATTATTGATGTGGTTAAAATTAGAATTTGTCTTATTTAAATATAAAGTTTGTGAACATGAGCTTATTCTATTCTGGTATAGAAATGATTATCGATGGTATTTTGAGTAAGATAATACTCCATCTGTCCTAAATTAATGTAATATAATTTACATTAATATATTTTTATTATTATGTCCATTAATGACTTATTACTATATCGTTTTCCAATTCATTTATGTCTCTCATATATT
>JBBPBQ010000001.1:55725870-55738359 GCA_037974755.1 Cicer yamashitae
TATATATATATATATATATTTGTGTGTGATATAGTAGAGAACCGCTGAATAAATTAATATAAACGATGAATTTTATCATTCTAAGTGTCAAATTTAAAGTTTCTATTGAGTAAATCGAATGTATAAATTTTTATAAAATTTCTGAAACTATTTGATACTTCATTAAATAATTTCAAATCAACGTAGGATAAGCTTTAAAAAAAATATAAATAAATATCGACGGTTAAATTATATAATTACGAATTTTAAATTTATATGAAATTTTGTATGCTTGATCATTAATATATTATGTCAATAATAAACAGTTTAATTACTGAAATTTATCATTTCTAAGAAATTATTAATTGAAATAACCTATCACAAAGTTACTTCTAGTGATAATCCGAGTTGAGTTATTCGGAAAAAAAAAAAAAAATTCTACCCTATCAACACCACCTCTTTTAGATACAAGTAGATAAATGTCACGTCATGAAATGTATCAATAAGACTTAATTACAATTTTAGTTACACTATTTTTGACGATATACAAAAAAAACTTAATTACCGTTTTACTTATTCACTATATATAATATGATAATATAGAATTATGAATATTTATAAAATTAGAATAAAATATCGTAAAAATTTAACTTTTAACTTCATATTTTTTTATTCATATATTTTAATTTAATTAATGACATAAAAATAATTAATGTATCTAGATGATTTTATATCATATAATTGAATGTCACATCATTTAAAATATGTCAAATCGTCATTTTTTAGTTCAAAAATCGGAGACAAAGACTAAAACTATCGACTTTTAAAATACGAGAATCGATTTCATAAATTAGTAATAATATAAGGACAAAAACTACAATTAAACCTTAAAAATTGTACTAAAGAATTTACCTATAAATGATCCTTTCAATATAAACTTATTTTACAATAATATTCAATTTAGGGTTAACTATTAATGCAATATTATTAATAGAGAAAATTGCATTTACATCTTATGAGGTCACCTTAAATGACATTAACACCCCTTATAGTTTTGAAAAAACACTCACCTCCCTTATACTCACTAAAGAAAACTGTGCATAACATTTGTTTTTGTGTGACTCTTTTAACTTTATCTCTCGTTTATAAAAAAGACACTAGAATGCGCACTTGATTGTGCTATTAAAAACATAATCATACCTTATAAAATTGCAAACACCAGATGTATAATCCTACCTTTACAAATTAAAGCAAAAATTTTAATTGTATTTTATAGTAAAGACATAAATAGATGTAAGTGTGACAAAATATTTGATGCAGTTTTTTTAGTGAAAATAGAGGAGATATGTATTTTCTTAAAACTAAAACTTAATTGCAGTTTTGGTCCTCCTACTTAAGTTGAATCACGAAAGTAGTTCACCCAGTTTATTTCTTCGCAGTTTTGGTCTCAAAGCAGAATTTTGGTCCAAAATTTGATGAAGTGTCATTTTTTTAAGCCACACCACACCATTTATTATGATCATAAATTTCAGGTATAATTGTTGCACCACGAAATCTTGAGGCATGATGTAGCTTAAATAAGCCTAAAAAATGACACTTTATCAAGTTTTGGACCAAAATTCGGTTTGGTGACCAAAACTGCGGAGAAATAAAATGGGAGACTATGTTCGTGATTGAACTAAAATAGGAGGACCAAAACTACAATTAAGCCTAAAACTAAAGAGGTATAAGTGCTATTTAACACGAAATTTAGGGAGTTAAATGAAATTTTTCATTATTAAAATGAGGTATCTGGTGTGTATAAATATTTGCACTTTCTCAAGATCTTTAGTTGGAAGTCAAAGTGAAAAAACATTTTTTTTATTCTTTTTATTTTAGAAAAAAATTAAAAGAAAATAAATACAGGAGAGAAGGTAGACGGAGACAAATCGAGTTCATACATCACACACGAAGCAGGAAGTTGTGTTGTGTTGTGTGGCGTTTTGTTGAGTTGAGGAAACGTCTCACAGAGTTCAACGAACACACCAACCGTATCCATAATCCGATTCATTCTCAAACTCTTCTTCTACTTCATCGTACTCTCTCACTAAGACTGTCATGTCCGACGCTTATTGGAGATACGCCGAACCCCATCCAGCTCCCTCTTCAATCGCCGGCAAACGCTCCCGTTCCGATTTCGGTATGCAATTTCTTCCATTTCTACCCTCTTTAGGCATTTACCTTTCAATTTAGGGTTTCTACTTCCCCTATTCAACATTAGGTTTTCTTATCGAATTTTATATCCAACACGGTCACACGGACAATTTTAACCGTAAATCACTCCTCATTTTGTTTTAGCTGAACCGTCACGAGGATTGATTAAGAAGATTATTTTCTATGATTTTTTCTTTTTGAAACGATTTACAATGTCTTTTCCCTTGTTATTGTGGGGTTCTGCTGAGGTATATGGAAGAAGAAATTCATCTGTATGCCTTTTACTATGGCTGGCCATTTTTGGATGATCAGTGGGATGCTTAATTTTGTAATGTGATTTTTTGTTTCTGTTTAATCGGTTTTACTTATTGAATAAAATCATTGCCTTAAAGTCATTACAAATGTCAATCATATTTTCTTGACGCATTCCTCAATTTCAACAGCATGCCTCGGGCACCTTGTTTCTGGCTTTTCACAACTTCTAACCTCTACCTGTTTTATCATTTGAAATCTAACCAGTAACCATATAATGCATTGGTTGGCAATTGAATAAATATTAGTCTGACATCTTTATGATATGTACTTCATTGCTCTCTGCCATTATCTTTAAAAGGTAGTCTATAAGTATTAACTGCACATCATTAATTCATAATCAATGAGTAGGAAAAGTGAAACAGTTCTGATCTATGTAAAACAGTGGTGGGCATCGACCTAGTATGTTTCTCTGTGGTATAGTTTACATGCTTCTTAACTATTAAATAAACAAATAAGATCTGATGTGGGCAATCTATTGGTTTGTTTAATTTTGAAAATGATTTCTTTATTTTTGTTTTTTATTTCCAAAGTTTTATTTTCATTTTTGTCGTATTACATTCTAAGATATATATTTGGTTTGAAAAATTGAAAACTGCTTAAAATATCAAATTTTCAAGAAATGAAAACCATGGAGAGCATTTGATTAATATATTTGGTCCGATCGTGAAACCTTTTTAGTGGATATGTGTTGATGCCCTGGTAATCAAACTGTTCTGAAGATTGCAAATTTGATTCATGTGATACTAAATTTGAGCCGGATGACGAGTTCTAAATCAGTAGATCATCAGTCAGATTGAAAGTGTTATAATTGGTATCACGCCTCATCGTTCACTTTGTTGGAGTTAACAGTCAAGCTTTGGTAGCTATTGTTAATGTTTAGCAAAAATAAGGGTATCTTTATGTTGCTAACTATACCTTTTGTTATTATTTATTTCCACCTTTGAAGAAATTGTCCTATGTAATGCCACCGGAAATCATTCATCACATCTCATGATTGAACATCAATACAAAATTAAATTGAAAAGCAATTTATGTGCTGAAATTGCTAGTTATCATTAGTCATAACTGATTTGCATTCATGATTACATAAGAATTTGATAGACTTAAAACTAGAAATAGACGGCAGGGCAAAAAAGTGTTGACAATCCTCTACTGATTTGCAAGAGTTTTCTATAAATGATTTTCCCCATTTATTTACCAAACTTACCATCCTATACAGCCCTAAGCCAGGATCTGACTAATTTTCTGGTGAATTTGTCTCATTTGGAGATATATAATTTAACAACGAATAGCAATGACAGACAGTTTCAAATTCAAAATTGTAATATTGCTAGGCTTATATCTCGATATATTAATTTACATTCATCAAACAAATGATTCCTTTCTCCCTTGCTCTTGTCTTTCTCTTCTCATTAATTTCCATATTGCTTAATTTTGAAGATGTCTCTGGCGCTCATAACTTGCCCAGTTACTTTCCCCCTGATGATGATAGAGGAAGGCTCCAAGTAATTAGAGATACTGAATCCCTTGATGCATCCTATGAACGTTACCTCCGTAGTGCGGTATTAATTATTTTTTCTGTTCTTAAATGACCAGTTATCTATTTCTTGTTTTCTATGGCCCTATTTGGCATGTTGAAGGCCACTAGGATCTATTTATTTTATCTTGCTTTTGCTATGTATATGGATACAACATTGATCAAGTGGATTTTTAATCCTTAGACTCATTCTCAAAATATTTGCATTAAATTCTGTTTTAGCTACAAAGTTTTCACTGGAAGATTGCGAAGGCTTACAGAAAAAATTGAAATGCGCTTTTTTCTTTAAGGTCTTAGGAAAATTGAGGGATTACTCTGTCCTATTATTATATTGTTAGCACACGATTTTAAATTCTACCTTGTTCTGAAATACCATCCATTCAGTCGGTGCATGTGATGGGATAACTTATGTAACTAGACTGGATACCTGTCCAATTTATGTTCGTCACAAGACAAATATGGCATGTAAAAATGCCTATATGTTTTAGGCTAACTTATCGTACATGTTTCAGCAAGTTTCATCTTATGGTCCGGGACAGTCTATTAGAACCATTGATGGGCGAGTTCCCAGTCATTCTATTGATGATTCACATGTCGCAAATATTGGGGGAGTAGACCGAAGAACAGATGCAAAAGACAGAATCCTGGAATTAAGTAGTAGAAGGTCAGATCATTCTCTTCCTCCAGGTGCTACGAATACGCTATTCGTGGAGGGTTTACCTTCCAACTGCACAAGACGGGAAGTAGCTCGTATCCTTTATTTGGTTCTCCTTAGTCTATTGTTTTTCACTGTCGATTCCTCTTCCTTAACACAGTGGTACAGATATTTTTCGTCCTTTTGTTGGCTACAAAGAAGTTAGACTTGTCAGCAAGGAACCAAGACAAGTAAGTTTAATTAAAAAGTATTAAAAAATATATTATTTGATTTGGTGGATTTTTGACTGGGATTACATGCAGCCTGGCGGTGATCCACTACTGCTTTGTTTTGTTGATTTTTTAAGTCCGGCCCATGCAGCTACTGCCATGGATGCATTGCATGGTAATGTTTCCTTTTCTTTTATTCTTGTGATGACAAACTCGTCCTGTTTTTTTTGCCAAGGCAGTGTGTTAAATTTCTTTTACCCTTATGAGCTGATGATTATAGAGAAATTACTGTAGAATATTTTTTTCCTGGTATGTCCTGTACATAGAGTGGGCAATAACAATGTGTATTTGAGTGATTTAAATTAATCTTCCTCACGTGGCAGTGCATCAGGAGTGTGAAACTGTTCCTAGACCTAGATAACTGATAACCGATGCATGATTGGATCGTGGTAACAAGTAAAACTGACTGTATGATGATACTGTAAGGCTGGGTATAGTTAATGTAACTGGTTCCTTGAAAGTGCACAGCGGAAATTATATAAACTTTATAAAGAAATTACTGCAGCAATATTAGGCAAGCATCTGGATAAGAGTGGGGGAGTACTACTTTGTAGTGTTCGAAATAAACTAAAAAAAACAGCCTCTGTGTTTAACCTTGTGTGATATGTTTAAACTTGTGCAGTATATTTTTTTATATCTATCTCAACTTTATTTTCTGGGAGAGAGGGGGAGGGGCTTGACTTATATGAAAGTTGCATGGCACTCTAGTTTGAAACTTGAAAGGTTGGCAGTTGGCTTTTGTAAAACACTAATGTCACGACAATGAAATTCATCTACTCCTCGCCAACTTTGCCATGCTCAATGATAAAGCTAACTCCTATATTTTATTATTTCTGGTTTAAACTATGAATGCCATCCATTTTGATATATCCATGTTAGAAGGTATTCTCTTCCTGATCTGAGTTATTGGCCTTCCTGACGAACCGATATCTCTTTGTTTTGCTGTTCCAAAAAAAAACTCTCTTTGTTTCGGAGACTGTCGTAATCCAACTAATAGCAGCATAGCCTCCCTTTCATGTCAAAGTATGCTTTACTGCTGCATAGATTCTTAAACTTTAGTAGGACGTATTCTTCAAGTATTCTTAGTTTCACCGAATGCCTTAACAGTCTTAACAATGGGGAGTGGAGACTCGCTAAAAATCACTCACCTTTCTTCCTCTTCATTCTCTTAAGTAGCAAGTTTAACCCCTTTCGTATCAAGTGAAGGATTCGATTTTTCGCCTATGTTGGATATTGGGTTTGAACTCCAGATGTATTTCAGGTTTATTATGTTTTAAGCTGAGGTAAGGTATATCACACGTCTTATAGCATCTGCCTGTTGCCACCCTCTTTCGCCGTCCAGAATGTGATTAGTTTTTCATCGTAAAACAATGAACCTTAATTTTGCAGGTTACAAATTTGATGAGCTTGACCGCAACTCGGTCAATTTACGGTTCCAATTCGCTCGCTACCCTGGTGCGAGGTCAGGTGGCGGGCATCGTGGCAAGCGTTGAATTATGCAATCCGCAGGTGATTAATGCTATCATTTCGATTCGCTCACGCTGTTATTAATGGTTATTGGGTGCTGAGTTAAAGCTTCAATATGAATGGTTAATCGTGCTTAATCGTGAAACGACAATTCTATGTAGGATTCGCCCATATTGGGGAGGTTGTGTTTATGAGAGGCAAGTGACTGACCTTGCTGTCGAGAATTACAATTGCTTTCGTTAGGATCATGTTGAACCTTTTGATATTCATCTGTTAGGCGCGCTCGCTAGAGATTCAGACTGTGCACTTGTTCTAGAAAATTGTCTAACTTTTTTAATACAAATTTCTCTGAATTGTCTTGTTTGGTACAAGTTTGCTTCTTAAAGGTGTTTTACTGCTCTTGCGAATATTTGGAATAAGAAGCATGCTTTCCATGCATGTTTCTTGTCAATCTATAAGATATTTAATTTTATTTATATTTTTCCAAGTTGGTAGATGACTATTAATTGTGGCTAATCATACAAATAATGGATCACTAGTACTTGCTTTGTCCTAAAACCTTATCAGCAAATTTTCCCTCATCTATGTTTTTTAATTTTATTATAGTTTGTAGTCAATTTGAAATGTTTGCATATTTGCTTTCCTAATGAAGATTCAGATTTGTTAGCAAATGAAGGGTAAGACTGCATTCAATATATATATACACATAATTGGTCTGATCTATTTCGGATTCCACCATGGGGTAGCTTTAAAGTATCATGTTATTCTTTTCCTTTCCAATAAAATTTTCTATCCATTTTTTAATACATATATCCGGTAATGGGATATAAATTTTGGTCCCTGATTCCTGTGTTCCAAGTTGTGAGTTGTGTTAGTTGAACATGAAATATAAGAGAAGTCACTGGAGGTTATTTTTGATCTGTTATGATAATGCTGTGTGTAATGAATGACTAGACTAGCTAATAATTATTCATAACACTCGTACTAAATTTATCAGATCGGTGTTAGTTATTCCATGAGACTGCAGTTTAATGTGAGTTATCAATTTGAAGAGTACTATTATGTAATATATTGAAGGATAGTGCTTGTGGTATGAAGACATCAATCTTTGAATTTGATCTATAGTTTGCACTAAAGCAACTAACTGCTCATTCAGTTGTTTCCTGCATGAAGCTTTCTGAAGTTGCACTGCTATTCATTAGGTTTGGGAGTCCTAGGTTTTGCCGTGTGCGCAGTCCGAATTGTTTTTTCTAGTTCGGAATTAATAATGATTTCTCTAGTTGTCTTATAGCCTGTTCGGTTTGACAATTAGATTTGTAATCTCACGGCCCACCATGAATTTCAGAAGCTAGAAACATGAGAGTTTGCTGAACTCACGATATGTGTGTGACTTTCAATTTTTCTAAACATACACTTCTGTTGTTCTGTCGGAGCGGGTTTAGAGGAAAAAGAAAGAAAAGAAACCGAACTCATAATGAGTATGTTGCGGGAGGTGCTTTGTTTATTTTTAGAATGTTTGTTTCTGCGGTTGTGCGTTCAGTTGAAGCTTGCTGCGGCTGGTATTTGATTACAATTGGGTTTGATTCAAATCACTTACGCAGTTTTTTTATTATAAATTTTTGACTTATAATATGTATAATATTGTGTGCATGATAGCCTCTGAAGAAAATAAAATAACCTGGAACCCTGGATAAAAACAGTTCTAGTGGAATGCCGCAATGTCTTCTTTTGTGCCAACAGTAGGGGATACTAAAGAGCCCACAGAAAGCAAGGTTGGGCTCATGCTTTAGAATTAAGACATTCTCTATTTCTCACCTCTATTTTTTTTTTATTAACAAAGTTTTGAGAATACAAAATATAATAATGTGATATTGTGTGCTTAAATATTTTATACACTATAAAACACTTCAAAATTATAGTAATGGAGATGATAAATGTGGATAGAAAATAGGGAGGATATAACTAGAATTTACATGAAAAGGAATTGAGTTAAGATTTTCATTTCCCACTTTTCATTTATTTTATTTCTATAGTTTTGTGTGGATATTTGTGCACATTTTTAAAACATATGACATAAATTACACAATTATTGACTTTATATATACAAATATAGCAATTGTACTTTCCATTTCTTTATAGAAATGGTGCTATGTTGATTCCAACGTCGAACTAAATTCTTCTATTTCCATTCAATATAATGGGGTATCAGACAAGTTAATACTACTCATGGTGCAGCCCAAAAAACAACTAACCACAGAAAACAGTGTCAGCCGAATCGCCAAGCAACGTAAGTACCTATAAAGCTATAGGCAAGAGACCATCTTGTATAAACCAGATTCTTAACTATCCCATTTCTATGTTACTTTTATTTTGAAAGAAATGAAAGTGAGTAGAATTTTAAAAAAATTAAACAAATAAATTGAAATGGGATAAATTAATTGATTTGAAGATTATTGTTCAATTACTATAATAATTTTGAGGATTATAACACTTATTCATTCATTGATTTGCACATGGATCTGATCTATATGTTACAATATGTTTGTTTTATAAATATATAAAAATAAATATGCCGATGCCTCTTTCTCAACTTTGCTTTACTCCTCTCTTCCTTCTTCATTATTCATCGAATAGGGGTGGATTGGAGTTATTTTTTGCCTTGTGATCTGCTATTTGCATCACTTTTTCATTTTATCTAAATAATAAGTTCCTCATACATCTAAGTTTTTTCTACATTTTCTCATGAATTCATCGTCTGAGTACAATGTTTTGTGGGTTGTCTTAAGGCGGTATTGTTTAATTTTTTTGTCTTATTACATTGTGTGTTTGTTTCAGATTGACATATTAACTTCAATTGATTAGATATTTAGTCAATTGACTTAGTCGCCAATGCTACATATTTGAAGTTACAAGTATTTCAATTACTTTGTTGTTGTCATATTTGTAAATATTTTATTGTTTTATGATTGTGAGTTTGTTCACAATTTCATCTATTTATATATATTCTACCAATTTGAATGAATGAATATTTTTGTTAGTTAAAAAAACTATGCACATATATGAGTGATAAAATAAATGAGGAGTGATGCATACATAGTATTTTATAATTGATAGATAATTGAGTTCTTTAAACATGTGTCATAAGTTTGATATATAGTAAGTGTCTTTGGAAGATTATTTGTTGGGAGATTTTCACCTTTAAATTAATTATTGTATTTTAAAGAAATAGTCTTTGAAAAACCACAAAAAATAAATGAGGAGTTTTAGCAACCAACAACTTATGCTCCTTTTCAAAAAAACACCTTTATACTAATTGATTAAAAATAAAATATTATATTCATTGTTAACATAAGAAGTTTATATCTATATTTAATAATGTATTGCATATTCGAGTTTTATTGGTACAATTAGAGATAAATAAATGTAAATATTTTTATAAATGTTCACTGAGTCACAAAAGTCTTACTACCCTAGAGTGAGCACAATCTCTTGTCCTATAAAATTATTTGTTACCATATGATTTAATGGGTGCGTTTGTTTTAGATTTATTCATAAAAAAATCTTTTTTTTAAACCAAAGATTATTTTTTATTGTTTGAATGATGTTTATTTCATATTTTTGAAAAATTATTTTGTTAAAAAAAATTTTGACTAAAAATGAAAAGTTAAAAATAGTAGTTTGTCACATTCGCTACTTGATATGGATGAAAGAGAAAATGCCACAAATTTTAAAAACGCATAACTTTGAGAGAAAATGATGTATGATGTAATTACCCTTACCTTTTTTGGAAAATTCAAAATTGTTTTCCATCCATCAATTTTTACTAGGTTTTCTCCATACTTCATCAGTTTTACGCACTAAATTGTGACTGTTTTTCTTCTTCCATGAGACTTTGATATAAGTTTTGATCGATTAAGTTTTCTCCTCCTTTTCAATTTCTCCACGTCATATTTTTGTTGTTTCTATGTTTTTTATTTGAATCGTTTTATTTTTACATTATTCATATGTTGATACGAATTTTTTTCTTCTCTTGTATGTTTATTTATTGCTTTTTGGTGAGTACTTAAGGTACATTAATCAATTTTGAAATGTGTTCAATAAATGATAATTAGAAAAGTCATGTCTTTTATGGTAGTTTTGTAGTTTAAAAAATTACTTTTATAAAATTATATACAAACAGATTAAAAATCATTTTTAAAAAAATTATTTTTATGGTAGTAAACAAACGGAAATTAAAAAATCATTTTTAAACAAACCTCTACAAAATAATTAGAGTCGTCAAAATGGGCTAGCCCGAATGGGTCGGCCCGCCTAGTCCGCTAAAACATAGGGTTTGGGCCTAAAAATTTCAGCCCGAATTTTTTCAGGACTTTTGAACCCGGTCCGAATAAACCCGTTACCCATTAGGGTTAACCCGTATGGGTACCAGGTAGCCCGCAACCCGCATAATCAATTTTAAAAAAATAAAAAGAGTAAAATTGGTTTTAAAACAAAGGCTCGAACAAACAAAAATTAAATTGGGCCGAACTATTTAGCACTCTATTTAAATTTGATTTGAGTTTTTCATTTGTGCCATGCTAGACAAATCTAAGTTGTTTTTGACAATTTGAACTTATTTTAATTTTGTGTGTTGTTTGGTTAATGTGTTGTCTTGGATAATGTGTTGTTTGAATCGAGTTTGTGTTAATTGAAAAATCCGAATTTCGAACTTAGTTTGTGTGTTATTTTATTGTGTATTTTTAATGATCTAGAATATCATATAAGTTGTTTTTAAATAGGCATGTAGAACTAAGTTGTTTTGAAATGGGCATGAAGAAATTTCGAACTAAGTTGTTTTTAAATGGGCATGAAGAAAATTTTTAAATTAAAAAAGTCGTAAGAAAATTAAAAATATGATAAAAAAATTAAAAAAAAATATGCGGACTACCCGCCCAGTCCGCAGCCCGCCTAGGGCCAGGCTCGGGTAGTATTTTAACAGCCCATATTAAAACAGGGCTTTTTAGCCCGGTCCGAAGAAGCCCGCAACCCGTTAGGGCCGGCCCTAAATGGACCGAGTAACCCGTTTTAACAGGTTTAAAAATAATCTCTAGATTTTCTAAACTAAAAATTATTTTTATTTAAGTTCAAACAAACGCACTCAATAAATATAAATTGTAGCTTCTATATTTTTCATAATAAAGTTATCAATGGTCCTTTGTGTTTCCATAGTATTGATTTTTATTTTTGTAAATGTAAGTTAATAACGAAATAAAATTTCATGTGTGTTTGAATTGGATTAAATAAAATAAATAAAATTCATGCGCGTTTGAAAGTTGTGTGGCGTTTTTGGGAATTAATTTTGTAAAGTGATCACGATATTCCCAGTCCCTTCTTGGGTACACTAACGTTTTTTTGCCGGTTAGCAGCAATAACTCACCGCTACGCACCAACAAGTAGTAGTACGTACTACTTGTTTATTCGGTGGTACCAAAAGGTGACTTGCCAGTGCATCATGTGTCAATTTATTTTTTACGGCTACCAACCATATTGCTGGAGTATATTCTACTAGTATCTCGTACTAATGATTAAGAAAATGTTTAAACACATTTGCAAAAATTAGCTCAGCTAACCGAAAAAAAATTAATATTATTAGATTGAATATTATATAATTTAATTTATTAAAATATCAATTATTTTGTCTTAAAATTAGAATTTTAATGGTCTATTTGATGTGTGTGATATGATAGAAACATAATAATATATAATGTTGGATATGAATATGACAAAATAATAAAAAGAAACATTATCATATCATGTATTTGATACACATATAATAACCAATAGAATAACATTTTATTATTATATATTTGATATATATTTCATCATAACATGATATAATATATATTATATTTAAATAACAAATCATCATTGTGAATAATTATATATTAGTTTTTTAAAAAATTAACTTATTATATTTAAATATTATAAATAACAAAAAATACTAAAAAATTAAATAAGTAATGAAATATATTTATATTTAAAACTATCCATTGATACTACTAAATAAACAATTTAATTTAAAAAAAAAATCATGA
>JBBPBQ010000001.1:55738895-55756154 GCA_037974755.1 Cicer yamashitae
TTTTTGATTAACTTATCATATCTTATTGGTTTATCAAACACTAAATTTAAACATGATATGATATCTTATTTCTATTTTGTTTCTTATTATATCCATAAAAAAAAAAAAAAACCCTAAATATTTTTTTCTTTATAATACTTTAATAACTCATTTTTATCACAAAAAATGTCATTAACATCTAAATTTCTCAAATAATCAAAAACTGAATAACATACATGATCTATACTCTCAACACATGCTCTATGTCATCAACATGCATTTTCATTACTTGGTGTTCATCTCCTTTGAGTATTTCATATTTTCATAGTTTTTACCGTATTATAAAGTCAAAATAATTTGTATATGTATGGTATCTCATTTTTACTTTCACATAATGCTATGTATCCTTTATGTTGTATATGGAGCCTTAATTTATTTTAATAAAATATGTTTATATAGAAATAAGTCTTATTACTTGTATAAAATTTTACAATAAGACAAGTATTTTAACAAATATCCTATGAAATTGTTATAAAATTATAAAAGTGTGTAAACAATTAATATTATTTTCAAGTTTAAATATGTCTTTGGTCCTTGCATTTATAACATTTTTTGATTTTGGTCATTGTAATTTTTGTTTGTTTGGATAACATCCCTACAAATATAGTTTCATTTTAAAATAGTCATTCAATCCAATTTCTGTTACAGAAATTGTAATATCGTTAAAACATAATTATTTTTTTAACAAAAAAAACCAAAATATAATTAAATTAAAATACTTTTTAACCTAAAATTAATCTCAAATATTTCAATCTTCTTCCCTAAAAATCTAAATCGCTTCTTCTTCTTCATCATCTTTTCAGTCCTCTTCCCATTGTAGAATTACTCACATTGTGTCGCAATACATAAAATAAAATTATCTGGAAAAAAAGTATGAATTTGATTAAAGGTTCAACCCTGTTACTATAAAGAATTTCTTCATCACCCCTTACTATTACTAAGTCTAAGACTTGGACTTTCTTATTAGCCTCTCCTTCCTTTACAACTAAATTCTACTCCCACTTTTGGACTTTCCGTATACTCCTCTAAAATCCCTTAATCTCCTCGCCAAGAAGAAAATGTCTCGTTTAGAGCCAATTCTAAAACCCACCATTATCCAACAAGTACCCACCAGACGAAGAAAAAGATTATGGTAACGATGAATTTGAATACGGTGATGAATCTTAAATGGATGAAGATGTTGGTGACAGTGAGGGAAATTATGATGAGGACATGAAGAAGAATGCGCGGTTTAGGTTTTTTTAGGGAAGAAAACTGAAATATTTAGGATTAATTTTATGTTAAAAAATATTATAATTTAATTATATTTGGGTTATTTTTGTTAAAAAATGATTATGTTTCAACCGTGTTACTATTTTTGTAACAGAAATTGAATAAAATGATTATTTTAAAATGAAACTATATTTGCAGGGATGTTATCCAAACAAAAAAACTTACTAGACTAAAATCAAAAAATATTATAATTGCAAGGATTAAGGATTAAGTCACCAATAACCTAATGACATGTCATCTATAAGTAAGTTTGATCATATTTTAAATTTAACACCACCAAATTTTGAAGTTTTACATTTTTGTTCTATTTTAAAAAATAATTAATATTTATTTATTAAACTATATATAAAAAAATAACTAAATTTCTTTTCTCCATCCGTTATTTCTTCACTACACTGTCTTCCTCCGGTGTTCCTCACTGTTTCTCTCCTCCATTCTGCATCGTACATCTACGTCGTTAGTTCATTAAGAATCAAATACAAACTTGAAAACGACGGTGCGTGGTCGACGACACCAGGACGACAACAACGCAAACACGAGCAAATTGGGAGTGACTGAGAAGTGATCTTCTCGCAGTGGTGGAAGAACGCGGAGAGTTATTCTCACGACGGTAGAAGGATGGCATAAGAGAGTAATTTTCTTTAGTGGTGGATCGGTTTCAAGAGAGAAAGGGAAATAGTTATCAACTGATTGATAATGATTTTAATTTTAATTAAAATTAAAAAAATTAAGAAAATAATTTATTAAATTTAAGGAAAATAAATTGAAAAGATAAATGTTCCGTTACAAATAATTAGTTCAACTTAATATATAATATATAGATGTTGATTCAGAGAAAAGTTATATATTTATTGCTTAAAAAATTAAGAATGGAGTTACACTCTTCTTTTCAAAAAATACTATATAAGTTGTCTAAAAATCAACATAAAAGAATAAAATCAATATTATATAAAAAATATATCAACAAAATTATATTTAACCTTAGCAAAAATGCAAGTGTAGCTTTTGGTTTTAACTGAAATTGCTTAGTATAGTTTAGTTAATTCAGATGATTTTTTTCTCTCATTTTGATCGGGATGTTTTCTTTTTAAAAGATAAACAGAATTGAAAGCGTTGATATGAGTTGATATAACATACTTAAGAAAATACGTTATCATCTAAATACTTTTTTGATGTATTTTGCTCTATAAAAGGAACACATTAGTACTAAATTCAAAAACGCAGAAAAAAATAACAGAAAAGAAGCAAGTAGAAAAGTGATTCTGATATTCAGTCCGGTGAAAGGTAACACAGTCTTGCATTACTTTATAATAATAATATTCATAATATAGTTGAGTGGAATATTCTAATTTCGAATATTAAATTGTGAATAATGAATCCATGATTATGGCATTATATGTGTTCTTCTTTTTGTTTTATTCAGTTGTCAAAACATAAAAGTTTTTTGGAGTTTTCTTACTCTTTTCACTGATTAAACTAATCAACTCTCTTCTTTTTCTCATCACAAGCTGTTATTCTTTTTGTTTCTGCGTAACTGTTTTGGATCGGATTTGTAAAAAAAATGTTTTATGAACATTGAAGTATGAAGTAGTATTTTTTTTTTACTTTGATATTTTGAATTCGATACAATGAGATTGACGTGTGCTTAATTCAAAATCTAATTTATCAACTGCTACTTCATTTACCTTTTATAGTTTGGTAGAGTAATTTTAGGTAATTTTTGTGGTATAATGGAAGAAAGATTAATGTTTAGAAAGGTGAGAAAATAAATGTAGACAGAGATATAGAGAAAGGTAAGAATATCAAAGATAAACAATTCTTATTTGATTTTTCATATTCTTATTGAGTATGCAATTCTTAGTCTGACAAATCCGAAATTTAATATTTGTTTTTAAGTGTTTATTAATTTCCCTAAAAGGTCAGATTCGTTATTTTTGGGCCGTTTTAATGTGTATATTCAATTTGAGATTATGGTTTTTCAAGCAAATTTGTACTATGGCGTTACGACTAAGTTTCCGAACTCCACCTGCATAATTTGTTAAACAAATTTGATAGCGACTCCCATAACTTTTATTTCTCTTTGGTGATTTCAAGCTACAAAAGGTCATTAAAGAATTCACAAAAAAGGTACTTAAAAAATAAAATTATATAATTGAAAAATAATTTAAATTATTAGTCATTGGGCCAAAAGAAGAAAAAAAATAAAGGCATTTTAGAGAATTTGACAACTTTAAGAGCGAATTATTGTTGAATAGTATATACAAATTTGAGGTATGTGTATCGGTATTGTTTGGATAAACGCAACACACAACCATACACTCCATAGTAAAGACAACATAGCTGAATTCATAGTTTTTTGTTTCTCCACCGAAATATAGAAATGCTTCATAGTGTCTTTTTGTGTATGATGCTTCATACTGTCTCTTTTTTTATTTGCGTGTATGCATAAGATTTAACTTTCATATATGTTGCTTATTAATTTGATTTGATGGTTTTGTTTTTTTGCAAAGGTAGGAATAGGATATCTTTGCCATGGGTTCGATGTTTGAGATTGAAGCAACCAAGAGTGTCTCAGATGAACTGAATGAGAATGAAGAGTGTCCTGTCAAACAAGTGGAACTCACCGTTCCAAAAACTGATGACCCAACATTGCCTGCTGTCACATTCAGAATGTGGGTTCTTGGGGTTCTTTCTTGTGTGCTTCTGTCCTTTGTGAATCAATTCTTTTGGTACAGAACACAGCCTTTGAGTGTCTCCTCAATTTCTGCTCAGATTGCTGTTGTTCCACTTGGTCATTTCATGGCAAGGACTTTGCCAACTCGTGTATTTTTCAAAGATACACTGTTTGAATTCTCAATGAATAGAGGACCATTCAATATCAAGGAGCATGTTCTCATAACTATCTTTGCTAATGCTGGTGCTGGAACTGTTTATGCTACTCATATTTTGAGTGCAGTGAAACTCATGTACAGAAGGGAACTCGGTTTCCTTCCTGCCTTACTACTCATGCTCACCACTCAGGTTCTCTTCTATCTATCTTTAAATTCTATACTTTTTCTGATTTATTTTCTTTCCAAAATGGTAGTTGACTTGAACAATTATAATTTGTGATTCATGTCAATTACAAGGTCCACTTTTTTAACAGTTGAATTCAGTTTGCTTGGCAAAAAAATGATTCTTGATATTTGACACAGTTTTGTAATTTGGATACACAATTTCTGACATCTTATCTATAGCAATGAATGTGGACACCAAACCTAAGGAGAGATAAAAATTAGGCTCATACTTACACGTGCCCTAAGGGCATGTTAAAGATACTAAAAGTAGAAAGTTTTTATTGAATAAAGTAATATTTGAACTTTCAAATTGTTGAAAACACAAGTTTCAAAACAAATTTTTTACGTATGAATCATTAACATGTGCCTTTGGGGTACATGTTAACATTTTCCTAAAAATAACATAAAAGTCAGAATACACATGGTATCAATGTCAAATTATGTGTCTGAGAAACATTTATGTTTTGATAGTGGTTAACTTAAGAGAAGTATAACATAGAATATTGTCTTATGCTTTTTTATTCAATTTTAGGTGCTGGGATTTGGTTGGGCAGGACTGTTCAGAAAATTTCTTGTGGAGCCTGCGGAAATGTGGTGGCCTTCAAATCTGGTGCAGGTCTCATTATTCAGGTCAGTTTTATTCAATTAATGTGTTCTTCAGTAGCATTAACTTGTTTAAAAAATGAAATTATTCTAAAGTTAGTATATATTATTAATGCAGTGCTCTGCATGAAAAAGGAAGAAGACCAAAAGGAGCAACATCCCGCACTCAGTTTTTCGTCCTTGTTTTGATCTCTGGATTGGCATACTATGTTCTTCCAGGCTACATGTTTACAATGCTGACAACTATCTCTTGGACCTGCTGGCTAGCTCCAAAATCTATCTTAGTCCAACAAATTGGTTCTGGTATGAGAGGTCTTGGGGTTGCTTCAGTTGGAATTGATTGGTCTACAATTTCATCTTACCTTGGAAGTCCACTAGCCAGTCCATGGTTTGCCACTGCCAATATTACTGTTGGATTCATTCTCATTATGTATGTGATCACACCAATTGCATACTGGTTTAACATGTACAATGCCAAGAATTTTCCAATATTTTCAAGTAAGCTTTTCACGGGAAATGGTTCGGTGTATAACATTTCCACCATTGTCAACTCTGAATTCCATCTTGATCGGGATGCTTATGCGAAGAATGGGTCTGTTCACCTCAGCACATTCTTTGCAGTGACTTACGGTCTTGGGTTCGCCGCACTTTCTGCTACTGTTGTACATGTTATTCTCTTTCACGGAAGGTAATATGAATATCTGCATATTCCTCCTCACCATGTTCAAATTTTGTCTGAAAATATGTGATGTCTTGCAAAATTTTACTAATTTCTTTTACACTTACACCATATGCACTATGCAGGGAAATATGGAGGCAAAGTAAAAATGCCTTTGGAGAGAATAAAAAAATTGACATCCACACAAGACTTATGAGGAGATACAAGTCAGTCCCCAATTGGTGGTTTCACGTCATTCTAGTGACGAACATAGCTCTTATTATTTTCATCTGTGAGTACTACAAGGAATCACTTCAGTTGCCTTGGTGGGGTGTATTGCTAGCTTGTGCTATTGCCATTTTCTTCACTCTTCCAATCGGTATAATAGCAGCCACTACAAATCAGGTATCTTAACAATTTACGTACAAAGCTTGTTAACATGATTTTGTTGCTAATGAGAATGACAATTGTCTAAGATTTCTTCTCTTTCTTTTTAACAGCAACCAGGCTTAAACATTATAACAGAATACATCATCGGTTACATGTATCCGGAGCGCCCCGTGGCTAACATGTGCTTTAAGGTGTATGGCTACATTAGCATGGCTCAGGCACAAACATTTTTGCAAGACTTTAAACTTGGTCACTATATGAAGATTCCACCTAGAACAATGTTCATGGCTCAGGTTAGTTAATGACTTAGGATTTCTCTCACTAAATTTCAACCACTTCTAGAGTCTCACATATTATGAGTTCTTTTATTAATCCAAACATGCCCTTATTTGAGCTTATCTTCCGAGATAAGCAGTTGTGAGATTGTTTGGAAGAGATTATGAACACAATTTATGACATGTCCATAAGCTGTTTTTAGCATATGTATCTAAACTATTCAAGATAGCTTATTAAAACAGTTTATAACTTATTTAAAAATAACTTGACTTTATTTTATCTTTTTGTTATAGAAAGTAGCATATATATAAGCATTCATAGTTATGCGGCTTATCCAAACAGATCCTAAATGTGGCTGCACTTTATGCAGGTGGTAGGAACATTCATATCAGTACTTGTATACACAGTAACTGCATGGTGGTTGATGGGGACAGTCCCTAACCTTTGTGATACTTCCAAACTACCAGCTGATAGCCCTTGGACATGCCCAATGGACAATGTCTTTTTTGATGCATCAGTTATATGGGGACTTCTTGGACCACGCAGAATCTTCGGAAACCTTGGTGAATATAGCAATGTGAATTGGTTCTTCCTTGGTGGAGCCATTGCACCCTTACTAGTTTGGCTAGCTCACAAGGCATTCCCAGGACAAACATGGATACGACTAATTCACATGCCTGTTTTGTTGGGTGCCACATCAATGATGCCACCTGCAACTGCTGTCAACTTCACTAGTTGGATTGCTGTTGGATTTATCTCAGGGTATATTTTATATAGATACAAACAAGATTGGTGGAAACGTTACAATTATGTTCTGTCTGGTGGTCTTGATGCTGGAACTGCATTCATGACAATCTTGCTGTTTCTTACTTTGGGTTCAAACAACATTTCGCTTGATTGGTGGGGAACTGGTAATGAAGGATGCCCCTTGGCTTCTTGTCCTACTGCAAAGGGCATTTTTGTTAAAGGCTGTCCGGTTCATTGATCATTTAAAGATTCTAGTTTGGCTACGTTGGTTTTTGGGTACATATTTTCAAGACAATTTAAATTCGTCAATTACTTTGGTTATGCTCATTTAGATAAGTTGTTTCTAGGAAGGAGAGGTTCTTTACTTTTGGTGCTTTTTTTAGTTTCTGCAATCTTATTGAAAGTGTATATCCAACAATGGACACCGTTTTATATAAGTGTAAGTTAGTATTAAAACTGTCTCAATATGATTTTAGATATTTTTTATCATTACTTTAGTGTCTTGAGTTTTTTATTTCAAAATATAAATGATTAGGTAGCTCTTGAATTATTTATTATTTGAGTCTACATAAATTTCAAAAACAAAACTTGAGTTAACTTTGACGAATAAGATGGATATCAAAAATATATAAGTAAAATCTATATGAATGCTCTCTTTGAATCGATAAGCTCTTGAATTAGGTGCAGAGTCTACATAAGTTTCAAGAACACTTAATCACCATGACGTTGTTGGACCACTCCCATTAAATTTGGTTCCAAATATGTTTCTGTTAATTGATAATTTATTAGGAAGATATTATATATATGAAAACTTGCACACTTTGTATTGATAAGTTCCTTACCATCATCATCCCTATAAATCTGACAATCCTAATGTTAAACTCATTCATATGATACAATTGACATTTTGCAACACATAAAAAATGAAGATGTAAATCTTAAAAAGAGACCAGCTAGCTAGCTGCCTTGGAATGCTATTTAGATCAAGAACTAGTGAAATTCGTGCACCAATAATCCAGTCATATCGAACACTTAAAACCATTAAATTAGAATTGTATTATGCATAACATGATGAAAATACATCATAAAAGTCCCGCTAGATACTAGGGTATGCATGAATGCCATTTCCACTTTACTTCCCATGTTTACCAAGGTGGTGAACACAGGTTCTCTTGAATGATCATTGGACACTACTTACCTTCAAATTTAGGGTATTTTTATATGGTTTTCACTTTTCAACATGGGGTGATTATGTTTATTTTTATATATTTAGTGCTATAACCCATTCTTACTGTCTTCTTGGTCTGTTAAACCATGTTGGGAAATGGAGAGTAGGTTTTAGGGATCAGCGAAAGAGAAAGATTTAGGAGTCCATAGGTGCAGCAACTACAGAGTCATTACATCTAATATGCAAATGGATGCAAGTATAATATTGCATCTAGATCCAACGATTCCGCAACCACTACGCCCCATTCATGTCACATATCCATCATGTAAAATAGTGTTTTCACGTATGAGGATGTTTTATGCATACACAAATACACAACTCGTATTAACACATGCAAAATAATTATTGATGACAGTTGTGATCTTCTCAATTGAAGACATACTCTAGACCTAACAAACAATTGAACATGAACATGAACATGAATGGCAATCTTCACATCTTGGTGACTCAAAATGCCGAAGGAAATTCCATTCAGCTAGCAGCAGACTTTTGGTAGTGTTAAGACAAACCCTAATATCAAAGGTCGCGAGAAATGTATTATAGTAATTTAAAGCACATATGAGACATAATGACACAAGCACAATACTACAAATTTCAAATAAAAAAATGCAGCAAGTCTTTTTTTTCAACAGCAAATTTGTACTCCAATCAAACAGAAGAAACATTTCCAGGACGTATGATGGTGATAATTCTGTAGTATACACACAAAATAAAGATCAAATGGCATCACTTTTTTTAGTAAACTAACGTGCTGGTTCCAAATTTAGATTTGAGCACAGAACTGAACAAAACTTTGTATATTCCATACGTTACATAAAATCTACAGACATTTCTAAGAGAGCAATTTGTGTACCAAAATTCCTTTCGTTACTGTTTACACGGGTATAATAAAATAAACCACCAGGTTTGCTTATGATCCCTAAAATCTGGATCAAGTTCCAGAAAACAGGACAGCATCCCTAAGTTGGCATTGCAGCTCTTGCAAGTTGCAACATCTTCAATCAAATCGTTCCATCTACAATATAGAGCAGAATAAAGATAATGACACTACATTAAAAACAGTGGTAAACCCAAGAAGTCATAGTATCCTGATAAACAAAAGAAATAAGAAAAGCCAATGTTGGCAGCACATCAAATAAGTGAACAACGTAAATATGACCACTATATATACTTTTTTAATAATAAGGACATAATACGAAGGAAATCATAATATATCAATCAATACCTTCCAAAGACCATCATTGAGATAATGCAAGTTATCAACCCCAATTCCCTTGTTGATTGCTTTTCTGAAACCATGAAATTAGTTAAATTCCTTGAGTACAACAGTCAATCAACGAAGTTGAAACTAGGCAAGCCATAACTTATCTCTATTTCCACATATCCCTAAGTTTTTTTTTGAGAGACCTTCCTTTGAAATTTATGCATAGTAATCAAGTAGAAATTATTTATGCATGAGAGCTTGTAGCTGATTATGAAACATGACATAAAAAATTATTTATGCCAATGTTCTTATTGACTGTTCATCAATGTCAAGCAGAGAGTATAATACTAAGAAAGAAATTCTGAAAGAGCCTCTGCATTTATTTGGAAAAACAATCATGTTATTTTATTCAACAACCATGCCTAGTCAAAACATGCGATAAGACACGTTTCTTACATGTCTTTTGCTGACATTTTTGTAAAGCCGATGGCAAGGGCATGTTGTTTTCCTTCAGCCATGATGGCCTGAAATCGGAAAAATACATGATATTGTGAAAGTTCATATAAATTCACTAGAAAATGTTCAGTTTTTGCGTAATACAAAAATCTACAAAACATAATAGCAGTACCACAGGACATTCTGCCCCCACTTCCTCATCCAAAACACCCCCAGGAGATGTAAGACCAGGACACATTATGTTTGCACCAGCCAAAACAAATCTTATTGCACCACGGTCAACTTGTAATTTCTTCATTATTTCTGGATCTGTAAAATTAAAAATAATAATAATACAGTTCGCACGCAATATAAGAAAGGACCAACTGCAGAACATAATGTCTATGTGTGAGCCTAGAAACTCATGTTTCATAAGTGCTTTCGGTCAAAGCATAGGGAAAGAAATGATAATTGATAAATTACTGACCAATCGCTACATGTGAAAAATTAGGATGGATGTGAATTGTAATGACCAAAGTGAAAAAATGGAATCACCAAGACAATAACAATGATTTGTTCCCCATCCCTCCATGTCTTTCTCCCTCTCTCTAAATTTTCATTTTCCCCTTCTTCTATCCTATTCCATATCAAGGTTCTGTATATTGTGGGGTAAATATAATGCCAGCATAACACATATAATATCTAGTCTATATTAAAAGGTTTGAAGAGTGCGAATAGGGGGAAGTCAAGGAAGCTTTCTCAGAGATCTAACAAGTAAATATCGGATCACCAATAGATGAAGAATCAAATGATCTTTGCGTTCTCTCTTATTTGTGATAACAAGAAAAACTATTAGATGCAATTCCAAATATTCTATGGATCCTACCTTTTAATGAGACAACAGAAAGAGATTAATTTTTCAGTATAAGCTGAAGACTAATCTGGATTCTGAAACACTTCAACATTATATGCATAAAATGAGTCAATCAATCTCAACAATGAAGGTATTCCTAGCTTTTCATTGTAATAGAACTTAACTTCCACCACTATACTTGAGAAAAAGATGCAAAGACAGTAAGTAAAAAGCCTAGCTCAATTACTGTGTCATGACAGTCATACTAAATTACCAATCAGAACTTTGATGCTGCTAAACCTCACAGCCTTTTGGTATGAACAGTACAGTTAAAGAATTAGAATTAAAATCATCATCATTTTTATTTATGCCCTATCAAATAATTGGCTACACAACACAAAACAAGCATCTATTGTTTTCCCCCTAAAAATTATTTCAACTTCCTATTCACCATGTGTTGAACTCAGGTAGCTGCATCCTATAAGTAGTTTACTCCCGCACATGCGTTACTAAAAAAACAGTGGAATGTTCATTATTCATAACTTGTTCCCCCACCCAGCTGAAAGAATGTTCCGAACAAGTTAAAAATTGCAAGAAATATGAACTTTACATTGATGGAGAAGTCGCAAGGTTGGCATGTACGGGCCATCACGAACACTAAAAAACAAAGGCACGTTGTTCACCACAACAAGATTGAGATGATTCTGACTACAAGAACAAATGAAAAAGCAAACAGTTAGCAGCCATAAAAGTTATGAAGCGGCAGCAAAAAGCTCACAGCAAATAGAATCACAAACAAACCATTTAGCAACTATAAGAGGGGACTTCTTGGGAAGTATATCATCCAGCACCGGTTCAAGCCCTGGGTACTGCAATGGAGTGAGTGAGGTTAATAGTCAATACGAAACACAAATTCATCATGTGCACCAAAAAAGATGCATACTTCGATGAATTGGGCCATGTTTGGATAAATGGCTTAATCAAGCGCTTATAGCATAAAAGTGTATCATATAAGTGGTTATTTATAAACTATTTCTATGACAAAAGATAAATTCGTAATGTTTTTTCATAAACTATAAGTTGTTTTCATAAGATGTTCTTGAGAACTTTTGGACATGTCATAAGCCATTTTGATAAATTCTCTCAAATAATCAGACAAGTTTTTATGACAGGAGATAAATTCAAATAAATTAATCAAAACCGGCCCTTAATGATTTTTAAGGACCGACAAAAAGGCCAACCAAAAAGTGACATTACCTCATCTGCAATACTTTGCCGTATTTTTCGTTGAACAGAAGCCTTCACTTGATTCTGTGCAGACACCTCTTCAGATGAAAATCTGAAAAAAGGGAAAGAAAAAAAAAATTCGACATGTGAATCTATAGATAAACGCTGAAAAATCATTAATTGAATAAATAATTATATAGGGAAGTAATAAGATCATAGTCGGGACCATGAAATAGAGCATTATTGATAAATTATTGGAAGTTTCTATACCAAACTTAATAAATGTTTTAGGGTTTAGCGCACCATTACCACCGGCAATGGTGCAATTGGCGACAGAACACCGAAAAAAAATAATAGGAAAAAATAAAAAATAAAAATAAATAGAAGCACATGATGAATGAATCACGTCAAAATATAAAGAGATGTGATTTTTCATATATGTGTGTAGAACGAATGAACGTACTTTTTGAACATCTTATGCTGCGTTGAGTTGGAGATTTTTGGAGTGAAAGTGAATCTGTGTCTCTTACACTGAAATTGTAGAGAGAGAAAGAGTGTTTCATCTCCGGGTGTTTCTGTATTTGAACCATTCTGGGCCTTCGCAGCTTCTTTGTCCAATACGATGAAAATTTTACCCCATACCCCCCAATTATACCTATACCCCCAAATAAGCAATGAAATGACGTTTTTGCCCTTACTTAAATAATAAAACTTCAAAAAATTTACCATTTGTGCGTTTAACATTTCCAGAACTCTAAAGTGAGTTTTTTTTCTAAACTTCCAGAAAACTTGAATACAAGGTTTCCGGTACACAAGCTTACTACTCCAAAAATCTTTTTTGTACTTCTCCGGTACACAAGCTTCTTCCAGAAATCTTTTTTGAACTTCTCTGATACAGAAGCTTGTTCCGGAAATCTTTTTTGAACTTCTCCGGTACAGAAGCTTGTTCCGAAAATCTTGATGTTTAACATTTCCGGTAGTTACCGGAGAACTTGAACCTCAAGTTTCTGGGAAGTTATTTAAATTTTTTTTATAATTTTAATTAATTATAATTGTATAACTAATTGTGATTTATTTCTTTTTAATTTTTTAGTGGGAGCACGAGGAAGAGACGGCAAAATCATACGAATTACGCGTGACACTGATACTTCTACATCATCCGCGATGAATCCTCCAAAGAGGATTCGACCGACAGCTTCAAGGAGAAGAAGACGGATGATAATTGAAGACGATGACGAGGGAGATCATGATCATCGATTTATTCCAGATGTGACAATCTATCAACAGGAGGAGCCTCCTATAGTACATGAGCAGGTGGTTGTACATGAGCAGGAGGAGGTTGCACCTGCTCATGAGGGAGAGCGTATGGAGGAGGGGCATGATGGAGCTCAGGGACCTGGTGAGCTCACACGGTATCCAGGAGGACCTTATGATTTATCCGTCCTTACACGGTACCGTCATCATGTTTCAGCTAGACTGTGGTTTGGTGAGGTATGTTAAAATAATTATTATTTATAGTTCCTTAAAAATATTTAAATTAATTCTTATTTTTGGTATATATTTAATTTTAATGTCATTTATTTTCTTTGTGCACAGGAGCGACCATTGTTGAAAATTGTTGCGCATGGAAAGAAAATGTAACAATTTACTCCGCCGGTACTCCCGCGACCCATAAAGAACTGGGTGAATTTGTCAGGATTAAACCCATTTCAACGGGGTAGTTTTAAGATGATCGACAACAACCTGATTATTGCGTTTGTGGAAAGATGGCATTCTGAGACATCGTCATTTCACATGTCATTTGGTGAAATGATGATTACTCTAGATGATGTTGCCAATCTTCTAGGATTTCCTATTAGGGGTGAGTTCTACAGTACACTCGATGTAGACAGAGTAACGGCAGGTAATCTTGCCATTACTTTATTAGGAGTGACCACGGAAGAGATATGGGAGGAGACCAAAAAGACTAGAGGTGCGCACTATAGATTGGATTGGTTGAAAGAGGTCTTCACAAGGCAGTGTGGAGCAGAGAGATTTGACTGTGCTGCTGGGGCGTATCTGTTGAATTTAGTAGGGAGTATTATTTTCGCTGATAAGAGTCATACTCTAGTTGATGCGAAGTATCTTCCTTTATTCAGACATTTAGACGGTATAGATAGATACTCATGGGGTACTGCTGCACTCGTAGTCCTTTATGACTACCTATCTGATGTCTGCTGTTATGACACCAAACAGATAGGTGGATATATGACGCTGCTTCAGGTATCATTTATTTATTTAATTTTCTCCATTCCATGCTTAATTTTCTCCGTTGAATATGCACAGAATCTAGAGGAATCGGTTCGCCCGTCAATTTATATTGTGCCAATTCACAAGCACAAGGTAACCCGTATGTCATTTCTGAGAGAGCACCCACATACAGATTTGTCAGTACCCACCCACTCAACTTTCTTGTATTCTTCAGCAATACGCCTTTGAGTTTTTCTTGATACAAATATATTCAATCTCTAATAAAATGGATTTCTGTGTTCATGATCTTCATCATAGAAACTTTTCTGAAATGAGCCCCTGATTTTTTTATGTTGCAACCTTATCATGTTGTTCATAGCCTCCCGACATTTACACATGTCACCCATGCTGTTTTCCAACATTAACTTCAGTTTCCAATGAGCTAACTCAACCCTGTCATTATATGTAAATTGTCACCATCGAGCAATCCAACAATATATAATAAAATTACAAAGTTGAAATTTTAGAGTCACATGAGATACCTGTTAGTTGTTGTGTTCCCCAAATGCATCACTCGATTTGTCCATGCTTCAACAAACCTTTTCTTATGAGGAGTCAATCAAGTTTCTTTCACATAGTCAACAAACACTTTTATTATCGACACATGATTGCTCAAACATTTGCAAGCACATGATATACTATTTTTCATCAGTGCAATACATAATGTCTTTCCACATCTTTAATATTAACTCTTCTTTATCCTTTAAGACATATTGCTTGCATTTTGCTCCAACATTTTTGTCGACATGAAATCGACAAAGCAAATTAACAACATGTGGAAATACAATACCAACTGCATTCATTAACGCAAGATCTCTGTCTGTCACAAATACTTGAGGAATTTTGTTTTGTGTAACAAACAGATCTCTTAGTCTCTCTAATGCCCGACAAAAGTTTTCTTCCCGCTCACATTCCAAATAAGCAAATTCAACTACAAATGTCTTATTTGTTGATGTCATACCAACAATTTCAAGTAATGGCATTCTGTATTTATTGGTTTTGTAGGTACTGTCCATAATCAACACAATCGAATACAAATTCAACAACTTCACTGAATCTGGATGCTCCCAAAAAATATCTCTCATAGCATCGGAGTCTTCACGCTTTCTATTTCAACACACATATTTTGCATCTTCAATTAACTTGAATAAATGTTGCATCTCTGTTCTATTACCTCTCACGTGCAATCGAATCATACTCCTCTGTTTATATATTTGTGAGATCTTAGTAATATTGTTCTTATCTCGGTCTTGCAATGAGAGTAATATGTGTCTCGGTGCAACATTATATTTTGTTAAGTCATGAACATGCTTTTTTTCCTTCTTCATCTAAGCGTCCAACAAATGTATGCCCCTCCAAAGTATCAGGTAATTCATGGTTGTGAACTCGACAAATTACTTTAATTGTCAATCCTAAGCCATCTTTTAATGGTTTTGATCTAAGTTTGAAAGGACAATAACACTTTTTTGTTGAACTTCGAGTTGAACTAGCAGCATACTTGTATTTTCCTCCTTTGTCACAACCTAATATTAATTTATTTCTCCTTCATTTCTCTCCTGTCTATATATCTGATCTTCTGATAATAACAGTAACTTTATTTTTATACCGATTTCTTTAGCCCAATTCACAACAGCGTTCATTGTATCAAATATTTGAAATAAAATAAATTATAATTAATAACAATGATATATTTTTACAATATTAATTATAATTATTCATATCTGATCCGTGTCAAAAATATTTGTAGTATCGACGCATGTTTTATTCAATAATTGTAGCAGTTTATCCATATATGTTAACATTTAAAAAATTTAATAAAATTCAAAAAACTTAAAAAAAAATTAATAAAATAGGTGTGTACCGGAAAACTTGTAAATTGTGAATTTAGTTTTCCGGTACACACTCATTTCCTTCTATACCGGAAACCTTTGTAAAAAGTTTTCCGGAATCATACTGTGTATCGGAAATCTTCTAAAATGTTTTCCGGAAGTTACCGGAAATCTTGGACCTACTGAGAATCTTTTTTACGGCACCGGAAATGAAGAAATGGTGAAAAAAAATTTACTCTAAATTTTGTGAAATAGTAAAAAAAAAAATTGAGAATAATTTTGGCATTTTGAAAAAATCATGGGGATATAGGTCAAATAATGGGGTACAGGGTCAATTTTTCAATATAATACGCTATTTTCATATCCGGCCAAGGCCCAATATCATCGTCTATACAATAAGTGATTTTTTCTTCAATTCTATATTCTTAAATACGTGTTCCATCTATTAATTCGAATATATAAAATACTTTTAAATTATTCGATTTGAACAAAAATTAGAAACTATTAGAGAAAATATAAGAGAAAACAAGCTCACATACATGAAGTCATGTGCTACGAGTCTACTACAAAAAAAATTACCCTACAGTATAACTACATTTATTTTACAAAAGAAATATAATACCTTAGAAAAAAAATAACTAAAAAAAATTAATATTGTTCTCTTCACTTTTAATCATCGTCAAATTAACTATAAAAAAATTAAGAAAATAAAGAAAGAAAGAAATAGCTACAAAAATACCAATATGGTACTCTTCATTTTTAGCCATTGCCAAATCTATTATCAATATAAGAAAAGAAACAACTATCAAAATACAAATTTATTCTCATTTAATTTTCTGTCACATCATTATTTGAGGGTAAACAAGTATATAAGAAAAGAAATAAATAAATAACTACCAAAAAAACCTAATATTGTCCTCCTCATTTTTAATCATTGCCAAATTTTGGAGATAAAAATGATAATTTATTCCATACAATGTTTTTGCACGACCAAATACTACTTTCTAATTATTATTATAATATGCAAACTAAAACCACTCAACCATATATTTTTTTTCTCAACTATACATTATTTTTTATCTTTCAAATGTCAATATAAGATGCGAGAACATTAGCAAAAAATCAATATTAAAAAAAAAAATGAAATTTCCCT
>JBBPBQ010000001.1:55756672-55792574 GCA_037974755.1 Cicer yamashitae
AGAAAATATATAGAACAAATATTTATCATTGATAAATATTAAAAATTCACAAAATAAATATTTATAACTGATGCATAAAAAAAAGATGGGGGAAATATTTGTCTACGATAAATAAATAAATATACGAATAAGATGTTTATTTGACAGTAATAAATAAAAAACACGAGACAAATATTTGTTATTCATAAATTTTAATAAAACTCTGAACAAATCTATGTCATTGATAAATAAATAAAAAAACATGAGACAAATATTTGTCAATGATAAATATAAAAATCATATGACAAATATTTGTCATCGATACATAAAAAAAAACATAAGACAAATATTTGTCATTGATATATATTTAAAAACATGAGACAAATTTTTGCCATTAATAAAAAAATTATGAAAAAATATATGTCACTGATAAATAAAATAATATTTTTTTATTTGATTTTTAATTATGAAGCACATATAAAATACCAAGGATGTGTCACTCGTGTGTCAACACTTTTCTTGCTAGTTTCCTAAAAATTAATTTCCAAAAACATTTAAAGTTTAATGGGTATATCTCGAGTGAAGAATTATTTTACATTGACCTCTATTGAGAGGTAATGATTTGTACATATTATACTACGAATTTCAAAAATACCCTTATGAAAGTGGTGTGATGTGACAAAATAAATTTTTATTGGATGTTGGTCTAAAATTATTTTATGTGAAAAATTGCATATTATTGAAATCAAAAAATATAATCTAAGATATTTTTTTCAAATAGATTAAAAAACAATAAAAAAAAATAGATATGTGTGATAATTTTATAAAATTATAATTAACTATGGATTATTAACAATTGGTCATAATGAAATATAATGATTTTAAATTGATGCACACGCAACTAATTTGGGGTAAATTTGAAATAAAATAAATAACATTATATTGATAAAAAGTAAAACACACTTATTTTAGAAGATTTCTTTTTTGTTCAAAGGAAACTTATTTAGAAAACTAGAGTAATATTTTTATTAACATCATCGTTAAGTTAGGCCATAATTGAAAAAATAAAATAAAAATAAAAAGTTTGTATATCAACAATCACATGTTTGATTATTTTAAACAAAATTATCTTTGACCATGAAGTTATCATCTGATTTTTCGAAAATGGACTAAGCAATACTAACTGTCTTAAAATTGTAGGTGAAGGCACTTCATTGTTATTTATTTGTTTTTGTTTTTTCTAGAACACTACATTGTTAATTAGATTTCAGATTTTTTTTTTTTGACGGGCAGATTTAAAATCTGAATATACAGGATATTCAATGGAAAATTTTCCATACAATATTATTTATTTAATTTCGAAGACGCCAGACAGACCCTTGTAATTCAAGGTCGCACGAGAGCTTGCGGAAAAGAAAGATCTATCTCTTATTTAATACAAGATATCTTAGACATATGTTAGTATTTACTTTAATAGAAAAAATTATTGATTAATGGAATATTAGGGTAGAGTAAGGAAAATAATAAAAAAAGATTATTTTAATTAAAATTAGAATTTAAATTATTTTTTAAATTATTTATCTTTAATTAAATAGCATTAACTATTTCAACTAAATAATTTAATTAGAGTAGAGTTTATATGAGAGTGAACATATAGTAATAGATAGTTATATTATATTATAATAGTTTTACTGTCATAAGTGTGTTTGTTTGTTAAGATTCAAAAATAGAAATTTAGTATTAAAAAATAAAATTTATACTTTTAAAAATATAATACAAAACTTCCACTACAATTTCAATTCAAATTTTCATATTTGGATATTTATTTACTGTTTCAACAATTTTATTTTATAGATTAATTTTTATATACTGACATTATAAAAAAATTATATATATATTTATATTCAATTAAATTACACCACAGTTTTTAAATTAATTCCTAAAATATTTTTACAAAAATATATATTAGATGCATGTGTACAAAATTAATTTTAGGAATGTATACAAATTAATTCCTTAAATTAAATAATTGGAGGGCTTCAACGCTTTAACTTTAACTTAGTACAGTTCTTTTGAATTTAAATTGATTAAGCAGTTGCTGAAACAGTGACTATTCAACTGGAAAAATCATCCTTAAATTTGATGACATAAAGAATCAGCAATTTGGCGATTGACTGGATATAAAATTGTTAGATGTCCGAAATGTAGAACATCATCTTAATTAAGTTATTTTATCCAATCAAAATATGCATGTAAATCACGAAGATATGGCTTTTCTAGTTTTATTAAAAACAATTATAACGGTGTTACTATAGGTTACTTGAAATGATTTATTTGATGGGGACTTTCATGATGGCTTAAATAAATTGAATTGGGATTTGAATCTACACCTATCTTTGTTAGGGGCATAGAAAAACCTTACTAGACTATGTGTCACAGCTAATTAATAAATTTTTGACATGAGTGTATACAGTACTACAAATAAATTCAAGAAGGTTTTTAATATAAGAGTCAGCATCAAAAGTTGTAATACACGGCTAACTAACCTGTTCTAGTCACTTTTTTATTTGCTGACCAAAATCTAGTCATCGTCATAATAATTTAATTCAATACTCTGTTTCGATTCATAGAACTTAACAGTCTTTTGTCATACATCAACATAGTTTAAGACATCATTTAAAAGTATACTTAAAGAAGTGAGATTGTTTTGCTTGAATCACGGGATAGCTATATCGATGGATTCAGTAGATAAAAGTGAAAACTACAGGTTATGTATTTTTTTAATATGCCAATGTTAAAAAGTGAAGTTATATCTGTAACCAATCATTAATTGTCGTTTTATTTAATTTAACAAAATTAAATTATACGATGTGTTGCAGCTACTACGTTGCAGGACTAGAAACCAGCCACCCTAACGATCTCTTGCCAAGTTCTTTACCACCAAGCATTATATTATTGTATGTTGTGGAATTGATGTATAAAATAAAATCGTTAGATTTCGAAATTAAAACTTTAGACTTATAATTTATTAAATTAGTTAAAGTTGAACCGTTAAATTATCGAAATAATAATTTTAAAGTTTTAGTTTGTTTAATTAATTATATTTGAGTCGTTAGATTATAAAAAAAATAATTTGTCTAATTAGTTAAAATTGATAAGTTAAATTATCAAATTATAATTCTTTATTATATTTAGTTTAATTAGTAAAAACTGATTAGTTGAATTATTGAAATTATAATTTCTAAATCATGTTTAGTCTAATTTATTAAAATTAAAATGTTGAATCATCAAAATTATAATTTTTCAATTATAATTAGTCTAATTAAATCGTTGGATTATTGAAATTATAATTTATAGGTCATATTTAGGTTAATTAGTTAATATTGAATCGTAGATCATAAAGATTGTAATTTATAAGTCATATTTAGTTAAGATTGAACAATTAGATCATCGAAATTAAATTTTTTAAGTTATAGTTAGTTAAAATTAAATCGTTAAATTGTCAAAATTATCATTTTTAAATTGTAATTAGTATGATTAGTTAAAATTAAACAATTTAATCGTCAAAATTATAATTTTTAAATTATAATTAATTTAATTTATTAAGATTGAATCGTCATATTGTAAAAAAATAAAATTTTTAATCACATATTAGAGAGATAAAAATATTAGTGCTAGAGATTAGGGACACCACATGTTATGGATAGTTTGGAAAATATTATAGTAGGGTCATATTATATTATTCAGTCAATCTTCCTACACCTCGTGAGATCTTTTGATCATATCACCGAATTAAGAAGTATGATAATAATATTAAATTTTGTTGAGAATTGATATTGCTTTATACAATTTTATTCTTAAAGAAAATAATTAGTTAATATATTTATTATAGCATCTATTATTAGTTATTGGAAAAGATGTAAATTAATCAAAGTATATTATGAAAACAATAAAGGTATAAATATAGGGTTTGTGAGTTTTTTTATGGTTTTCAAAGTTAATTTTTTCAAAAAAATTTGTTTTGAGTAAAATGAAGTTAAGTTAATTTTTCATTTAATTTAAAAATAATTTTTCTCTTAAAATTTAAAAACATTAAATAGATTTTATAATTCTCATTTTTATTTTTAATTCTAACATGTCACCATCAAAGGTCGCGAGTCACCTTTATAATTAGTGTCAATTATCTTCAACTACCACTTTAATCACCGTCGACCACCATGAACCACAGTCGGTGACCACTCCAACCTCTATTATCCACCACTTTGACTCTTGCTAACCACTTACTTGACTCACTTGACAATCGTCGATCACATCTCCAACCACTGGTAACTACTATGCCAACCACCCTGACTTCCACTCCAACCACTACTTTGAACACCAATGCAACCACCTCCGACCACCACTCTGATCACGATCAACCACCACCTTTAATCTTTCAATCTCTACTGACCATCACTATGACTCCAGTGAACACAACTGTCATCGTTTGTCATTTACCACTCTAACAACCACTTAGTGTCACCTTCAACAACTACCATTTTCAACGACTATTATTAAAATTATTATTACTAAATAAATAAATTATATTTAAATTGTTTTGATTTTCTAAAATTATTTTTAATATTGTGAATTTTATTGGAGATAATGAAATTCATAAGTAAAAGTGATTATGAGTATTGCTAATATAATTATGGGTACATTTGTTTGAGTTTAAATAAAAATGATTTTTATTTTAAATAATTTATAGATTATTTTTTAGAGATTTTTTAAAAAATAATTTTTTAACTCCCAATTGTTTACTATTATAAAAATGATTTTTTTTTTCAAAATTGATTTTTAACCTGTTTGTATACAATTTTGTAAAAATGATTTTTTTAAATTATAATGACCTAGACACATTTTAAAATTTGATCAATGTTATTGAATACTCCTAAAAAAACCAATAAATAAACACACACAACCAAAAAACAACGTCGTGGAAAGAGAAAAAAATGGTCACGGCGTAAAGGAGAAAAACCAACCAATGAATTGATGTAAACTGATATATAAAAACCTATTAAAAATGAACGGAAGACAATTTGAGATTTTCAAACTAAGGTAGGGGTAATTGCATAATCGTCTTTCGTTAATGAGTTAAGTTCCGTGTTTTTCAATTGTATTTCGTTTTTCTCTCTCATTTATCGCAAGAGGCAAATGCGAGAAACTACTATTTTTAGCTTTTCATTTCTAGTCAAAAAATGATTTTGTTAACAAAATCATTTTTAAAAAATCTAAAACAAACACCCTTCAAACTCTACAAAATGATTTTTGGCTTGAAAAAATAGATTATTTCATGAAAAAATATATTATTTTATGAAAAAATATGAAACAAACGCACCCTATCTCAATAGCGGTTTGATGGGACTTTCGTTGCACTCGCAAAGTATATGGTGTCAGAGCTGATATTTTATCAATGTTTTTAATCATTTTTTTTGTTATTTTATTATATTTTAGACTAAAAAAAAATTTAACTCATGACAGAAACATAAAAATCAGAACAAAAATTCAAAAAGTGGTTCATACTATTTATACATATTTTTAGATTTTAATCCAATAAACTTTTTCATGTCCAACATTATAAATTTGATGCTTGAAATATTGTGGGTGAACATAATTTATCGCTGTAAAAGTGACATATAATGTAAAATGTGTCATTTTATAAACTATTTTTAAATTTTACTTTATTCCAACATGATTGTTAGCTGTTTTCTAATATCAGCCATTATATATTGATATTTGACGAGAGATCTCTAATTCTCTATCTTAATCTATTAGATTATTTAATGGTTATTTTTTTCCTCTAATTCTCTATCTTAATCTATTAGATTATTTAATGGTTATTTTTTTTTCTTTCTCTTTCTCAATACATAGTCAATGTTAGTAATTAAAATTAATTGTTAATATTTTTTATTGGTTCACTCTTGAAGTCTCTCATTTCAATTATTAAATCAATTTTATATCTCTTAATGATTGTTGTATCATGTAATTAATACAAAAAAAAAATTAACAACAAGATTGTGTTTCTCATTTCTCATTTTCTATTCTTTTTAACTCAGCCGCAATTAAAAAATTTGACCTTCAATAGACATAAGATATCCCACAACTTAGATCATTTAGACTTGCTATGATCTAAAAATAAGGCTCATTTTTTTTCTCGGTTGGATTATGTTGATTGTTTATATTCGTAGAACATACAATAATCAAACTCTATTTACTTCATTAATTATGTATTGTTCGGCCTACATTGAGTTGATACATCTCAAAGTAAATTAGCAATCAATCTAGAGCTTTGTGAGTGCACAAGCACAATACACACGTTGTTGCCATGCCATCTAAGTTGATCTCCTGATATTAATATGGTGCATATATATCCATTGAAATAGTTGTAGACTTACAAGTTAATGGAACATATATCACAAGAAAGTTAAGCCTTCCAAATTAACGACTGGTATATAAAAAATTGACATACAAAGAGGCACCACAAAGCATAGGACAAATTGATAAACAAAAAAGAGGAGACATTCTTGTGGGGAAAAGCAAATTAAGCTTGTCACTAGTGTTTGTCTATCTTTCTCCATTGTCTATCTTTCTCCAAATTCACGCATTCTCCTTGAATCTGAAGACATAATACAAACTACATATAGTTAAGAGGAGACAATTAAGCAATTTAATTAAAGATGAATATAAGAGTAATATATATATATATACATATATTTCCGAAATCAGAAGAAGAAAAAAAACTATGGAAATATATATGCAGTGAAATAAGTTTACTGGGGTGATATTGATTCGGCTCGTCTTATAATAAGACAATGTGTATGTGATTAAGATGAGCAGAAACAATATCACTCCTGTTTACTTCTGCAAAAGAAACAATCTATTCTCTCTAACTTCATTAATATCGATTATAATTAAGCCAAAAAGAATATACTAATATATATGCAATAAAGCAAGCAAGAGTAATATTGATTCGGCTCATCTGAATATGAATATGGTTGAACTTGAAGATGAGCCACATCAATATCACACCATGTCCACTTTTGCAGAATTATTAAGCCATTTATTATTTATTATAATAAGGCTCCTTCTAGTCTAGTTTTGTGGAAAGAATGTCAATCTCTCCTTCCTATAAATAGGACTCACTAAAAGAACTGTGTACATGTGGTATTATATATTAATTTAAATTAATAGATATATCAGGATATATATTATCGCATATATGACTTTTCTAGTTTAGATACGTACCCAACCCAAGTATATATGCGAGACAAGTCAATAACATACACAAGATGCCTAATTAGCATCTAGTACATTATCATGATTAAGATTCACACAATTAAGTCCACTATCAATCCGCTTATACTGTTTATCAATTATTCTGCATATATAATGGAAGAGGAGTACTAATTCTTTACTTATATAATATAGCACATGAATCTACTATATATGGATGTCGTGTGTTGTCATCAACAAATCAAAATCAAAATACCCATATACCTATCCTATATCTTGAGAGAAAAAAATAAATAAAAAACATTCTGATATATTGGTGATGTAATAAAAAAACAGAGAGAGAAAATTTAAAGTACTAAATGAGGTATAGAAATTAAGGATATACAAACATAAATATTGAATCAAAATAATTCATGTTTTTCGCTGGAAGTGTGTTTTAGTTTCTATAAGACATATTCACAGCAAAATATGTTATTTTGGAATTAAAATAGTGACATTATGTATGTTTATTTTTATCTTTCTCTTAGTTTTTATCTTTTACAACTTACATGCATTTTAAATGTACACATAAAAATCAGTATTTGACGTCAAAATTTTGATGTCAAAATATCATTTCTCATTCACAAAACAACTATATATACCCATGTCCTATTTAACTATAAATATTTTTTCTTCTATTAATTCATGTTAATTAGGATATTAAATCAGTAGTACACAGGCGCTCCAAACTTCAGAAACGAACTTATATTCTTTTCTTGAAAAAGACCCGTGTTATCTTTTTGATAACAAGTGTTGTGTGGACTAATTAGAAGCATGTAATATAATATAAACAAAATGGTTTAAACTATGCTTATTTAGCATTGTTTGATTAACCTGTAATTAATAAGAGTTTTATCTCTTTAATTCGCAATTTATATACTCTTTAACTTCCAATTTACATGAGGTGTGTGGTAGGTACGTTAATGGATTAACATGTATATGGAGCCATTTTATTTTTATTTCTAATAAATTTCTTTAGTAATATTTTATGTAATGTTTGAATAATGGATTTTTAAAAAAATATTAGAATAGTGTAAATTTTGCTTAAAAAAAATAGTGTTCATTTTTTTTTTGCCAATAATTATGTTATTTGAATAATCAGTCCATATTTGATACTTTCAAATTTTACCGATTTTTATATTGTTTTCATTTGTATATATATTCTTTATTTTTTATTTATTTAATTAACTCATACTTTTAAGCATATATATATATAGTATGCTTTTAACCTGTATTTTAAGCATGCTTAATAGTCGACACAAATTATTGAGATACTTATTCCTTCCATTTTGTTAATTTTTGGGCTTCTCATGAGAAAGAGATTTGACTATTTCATAATTCAACTAGAAAGAAAGTAAAATAAAGTCTGATCAATAATAATTTCATCTAAGAATCAAATTTAGGCACTATTTGAATTTTCAACTTTAGATAAAATTCGTTAACTATTTAAATTCCATTATTTAATTGATATAATTTAGTTTTAGAAAATTCTTCGGAGATTATTCTTTATGAATATATGGTTTGAAAGAGAATAAAATATTGTCTACAAAAAAGAGAAGGAAAATAGAGAATGTTAGAATCTTGTCTATAAACACTTTAAAGTTGACTTCACAAGGTTCATTGTTCCAAACCTTACACACTAAATCTATTGGGGAGTCTTAAATGTTTTTAGTCAAAAACATGTATCAAAATTAACTTTATATATTTATAGAGTATTTTGTCTCTTACACAAGCATCGGAAAAGTTTATTTCATACTTGCTTGTTAGTTTTAACTTTTGAAAACGATCATATGAAAATTTAACTTTATTATTTTAAGGATTCGTTTACTATCCATATTTATTTTTTTAATTCAATAAATAAACATAAGACAAAAGATAATATAGATCAAATATTTATTTTTTCACCGATTTCTCTCAATTTTGAAAATAAAATAGCATTTTCAAAAATTTGAAAATGTCAAAACACGATTTTGATTATTTTTAAAAATGCACTCTTCTTAACTTGTCTTCTATTTTCTCTCTATCAAATTGTTAACTAATTAAATCTTCCATATCTTTATTTTCAATTAAAATAAACATAAATTTAAAAAACTATTTTCAGAAAATAAACGACCTAATTTTCGGAAACACTTATTATGAGAACAACATATCCATAGTTGCACAAGGGGTTGATGAGTAAAAAAGGGGTGTGAATAATAGTCCCTTAATTTTAAATCAGTATCGGGCTAAGCATCGAATCTGTACCGCTGTGAAGGTCCAACTCAAAAGACACTAACAAAAAAAAAAGAAAAAAAAAAAAAAGGATCATCGAGAAATGAGAATGAACCGAAGCACAATTCACCTGCACATTTCTTTGCTATAGCTAGTTAGCACTCGAATGTGGTGCAGTTTTTAAGGTGTGGGGTTTTGGTAAAGAAGATACAATAACGGTTCCCACATGGAGGCTCCGCTTTACGAGAAGCAACGTCACGCTTCCAATTACCCTCCCCAACACCACCACCAACAACAAAATGTAAGGGTTTCTTCAATTTTCTCTCTCGATTCACATTCCCTCAGTTCAATTGATCATCGTTGAATTCCATTTCAGGCAAACGAAGATTCCAAAGGAAGCTTACTATCTCTGCTTTCACTTCGAGGTACGTTTTCACAAGTTCGGTTGTGGTATTTCACTGATCTCGATTAAGTTTATTTGAATTTGGATCCAATTCGTTTACTGTTCGTGACGTGAAGGTGTGAGTCAACTTAAGGAGAAATGGAACGAATATAATGAACCGAAGAGACTCAGAAAATTAGTTTCGCTGTTTGTTTCACCAACGGCAAAACACGTTGCAGTTGCTTCTGGTAATCGAATTACGATTCTTAGCAAAGAGGATGATTATCAACAAACGTATTCAATTTTCACCAGTAAGATCTTCTTTGAAATTATTACATTACATATGAATATAATAGGATTATATTGTGTTTATTTAGAATTAGAATTAGAAAGTGAAAACAGACAGGATTTGATTCTGATGTTGAATTGGTTCGTTCGTTAGGTTCCGATTTCGGTACATTTAATGTGGGATCTTGGTCTGGAGATGATGAAATTCTTGGTGTTGCTGATGATTCTGATACTCTGTATTTTATCAAATACAATGGTGAAGTAGTGGCAGAAATTACAAAGAGGCATTTGAAAATCTCTTCGCCGATCGTTGGTTTATTTTCTGATAACGACTCTGATATGCACGAGTCTTATTTGTAAGTATTTCTCCTTTTCTCTTGTTCCTTTGTTTATGGTATGCTATATTGAATACTTGAGACGTGATTAGTTTGTCGGTGATGTTGAAAATATGTCCATGCTGTCATAATTTGGTAAACTTACACAGTTTAAAATAATGCTAGGAACTAGTAATTGTTAAACGGAAATTGAGTATAAGTTTGAAGTTTGGCATTGTTTGAGGTGTATGTAGGTTCACTGTCATTACATCAGATGGATCACTTCAACAAATTGAGATCAGTTATGGACAAGGTGTATCTGCTTTTCCCAAGTACATATGTAATCATAGGAGTCATCTCTGCAACAATGTTTTCTGCTTTGACCGCCACCATGAACTTAACCTTTTTGTGGCTGTTCACACAAAGTCTGGTATATATGTTTTTGTGTTATTTTCTCAATTATTTTCGAAGTTATACTACTGCTGGTTCTAAATTTAAGAAGTATGTCATGTAATATACAAATAGATATAAGGTCTCTTTTCCTTTGGGATACTAGGTTGAAGCGGAAAGGAACTCCCTTTTTCTATACGATAAAAGATTAGGACTTGTTTGACTATTGTTTCCATCGATGTCAGAAACTAAGGGATTGTTTACTTCGAGAATAAACCTCCCATTTTCACTTTTTTTTTTTTTTTACAAAATTGCAACTTTCTTTAAAATCTGTTTTCCTAAAATGCAAACAAAAAAAATTATCAAAAAAATGTTTTTAAAAAAAATTGTTTTCATTGTTTTGTGTACAAATATTCGAAAACAGGAAACAAATTGAAAACAAGGTGATAGTCTTGGAAATAAAAGTGACAACAAGTAATGAATACAGGAAGTGTTTTTTCAAAGTAAGCGGACTCTAACCTTTCATCTGATCAGTTTGACAGTTCAGGCAATCAATTTTAACAAGGGTTAGTAAGGAAAAGAAGCAAGGAAGACATCATAATAAATATTTTAGAAAACAAAATAAAGTTGTTGTACCATCAGGAACCCTTGGGTTGAATTGCTTGCTTTAGGCTGACTGCTGATCTCCGTGCTTTGCTTAAAGTTTCGATAACACTTTTATGATTATACAATACACTGTGTTTGTCTTTTCTGTATATGAACGATGACTGATATTAACTTTTCAGAAATATGTAATATATAGTTGTTATTTTTATCTTTCTGCTGCATGACTAGGATATTTTACATTTCAGCAGTTCCTTATTATTTTAAATAATTATATAACTAATAATAGGTGGATTTTAAGCTGCTAGAAAACTTGAAGCATATCAGCTCTTCTTTTTGTGATGTTTTTTCATGTTCAAATTTTCTATTAAAAATGTGCTAATTAAGGGTACGCAGATGCTCTAAAGGTGAAAGTCATTTTTTTTTCTTTCTATTTTTTTTTATTATGAAAACAGTCTATTTCATGTGGACATCTGTATAAGCCATGATAGTGTTTCGATTGGTCATATCATATTCACCGATTTCATATCTTATTATACACATGGAAATCTTTATTTTTATTTTGATCACTGACATGGAGTGATTCATTATTGTACTTGATTTATGCGATTTTAATTCAAATTTCAAGCACATCTTTTCCTTTTCTCTGTACCACTTCTATTATATTCAAAAAATCGTTTTGCTTCTTTTATCAAAATATCAAATACCTTATTCTTAGAACATGAAGAATAGACTGTAGAGCTCACAAGACATTTATCTGCTAAATATTGTTTGTCCAAGTTCTTTGCTAACTAGTTTTGTATATATCTTCTAGGATCTTGCCATCTATCTCTTTGGCATAAAAATTCAAGCACAGAACTGGAGCAGGTGTTCTCTTTGCAGTTTGAGGGGTTATATTTAAAACCAAAAGGTTATAGTGGTTTGCTAACATATCCAAAGTTGTTAATCTCGCCACAAGCTACATTCATTGGTACTCTGGATTTGACAGGATGCTTGCATATTTTTAAGCTGGACAAAGAAGGTTTTACACTCTCCCAGTTTGAAGTGGGAGAGAGGGATGATTCATCAATGTCTGATAATTTAGCGAATGGGAGGAGTAAATCTTTTGTGGGTTGTATGGATTTTACTTGGTGGTGTGACCATATCATTGCTGTTGTAGATAGGAATGGTGTGGTTATGTTGATAGACATTCTAAATGGTTCAAAGGTTCATGAAGATGATCCTGCATATTTTTTCCCTGCTCTGGGAGGAGCACAGAAATGTAGGGGCTATCTTTTTCTTTTAGCAAGTTTATCATCCAAAGAAAGATCCAGTCCTTCTGATTTTGGATTGTCAGATGACTTGCATCAGACAGAGTGGATTGTTGAAGATAGACTTAAACAATTTCACCTTTCTAAGTTGCTCTGGTTTCTTGTTTCATTTTCTGAGAAATCTGTCCCTGAAATGTATGGTATCCTGATTAGGAAGAGAAATTATCAGGCTGCTCTGGACTTTGCCGATAGTCATGGATTGGATAAAGATGAAGTTCTGAAGTCACAGTGGTTGAATTCTAGCCAAGGAGTTAATGAAATTAATAGATTTTTGGCAAATATTAAGGATACAAATTTTGTACTTTCTGAATGTGTTAATAGAATTGGACCAACAGAAGATGCTGTGAAGGCTTTGCTTGCTTATGGTCTACGCATCACTGATCATCATAAATTCTCAGAAGTAGAAGATGATGAATCTAGTCAAGTATGGGATGTTCGCTTGGCCAGACTTCAAATTTTGCAATTTAGGGACAGGCTGGAAACATTTCTTGGAATAAACATGGGCAGGTATTCTGAGAGTTTTAGATATCAATTTTGAATAACATAAAGTACACATCATTTATGCTTTTTCTATAATATTTAAAGTTGTCCTTAATATATTTTTCTTTTGTAAGTCTTATTTTAAAAATTAAAAGGAGTCATCAGTAAGTCGAAGAGAGGAAATTACAATGAGTTGGAGGATATGGAATCCTCTTAAGCCAAAAAATGCAAAACAACAAAGAAAAAAAAGAGAGAGAACATCATTCAAGCGAGGTTTCCCAATACCCACCCCAATACATTTGTTGGAAAATCCTTTTGTAAAGCCATGAACTCCATATTGTCCCAAATCCTGTGCAGTAAAAACATTCTTAAAGATATGATAGATATCATCCAATCATATGCATCATATCGTTGAGCATGGATTGCACATCATCACTAGACTATTCCTTCTTCACTTCTATTATAATCATTGAATTTGGCTCCTCTAAAGTGAGAAATTGAGAAAGTGAGTGAATCAATGGTTGATATTATAACCACCCATGATTGGTCATGCATGTGCACATAATGTGAATCATTCATTTGATCATCAATGGTTGATATTACTCACTTTATTCTCTAAAGTGAGTTGCTCGCTTTAGAGGCGCCGGATCCATAATCATTTTGTTTACTACCCACACACACACAAGAAAACCATCAGTCCTTTAACTGTATGAAGCATTGACATATATTATGTATTCTTAAATCAAAACGATTAAATGCTCTTTAAACTTCTTGGTTGTGATTGTAACAGTTAAACTTCAACAATTTTCTGTTTACCATAGATTTTGAGCAAGACTGACAGACATACACACGTTCACATATTCCCATAAATGGCTACAAATGATAGAATTTTGGGAATTCATCATTGTTCAATAATTCTGATAGTTTCCACTGACTCAAAGTTCATTGACACAGTTTTCTGCAGGTTTTCTGTGCAGGAATACAGCAAATTCCGTATTATGCCTATTGATGAAGCTGCTGTAGCACTTGCAGAAAGTGGAAAAATTGGTGCATTGAACTTGCTTTTCAAGCGTCATCCATATTCTTTGTCTCCCTTTGTTTTGGAAGTTTTAGCCTCCATCCCAGAAACAGTTCCTGTCCAAATGTATGGGCAGCTTCTTCCTGGGAGGTCTTTTCCTTCTGGTGTTGCTGTGAGGCAAGATGATTGGGTTGAATGCAAGAAGATGGTTCACTTCATTAACACGTCAGTTAAAACCCACAACATTCAAATCCAAGTCAAAACTGAGCCTCTTGTTAAGCATTTTCTTGGACTTCTTTGGCCATCAGTCGATGAGCTCTCAAAATGGTATATGGATAGAGCTAGAGCTATGGATGATTTTAGTGGGCAGCTGGATAATTGCCTGAGCCTACTTGAGTTTGCTCTTCGCAAAGGCATATCTGAGTTGCAGCAGTTTCATCAGGATGTTTTATACTTGCACCAAGTTATTTACTCTGATGACAATGATAGTGAAACCAGTTTCAATATGAGTCTCGTCAAGTGGGTAGAATTGTCAGACTACGAAAAATTTAAATTTATGCTTAAGGGAGTCAAAGAGGAAAACGTAGCCGAAAGATTACACAACAGAGCTATTCCATTTATGCGTGAAAAGTTTCACAGGGTATCCTTCATTGGAGATATCACCCATTCTACAAATCAAAATATAGAGGAATCATTTCTAGTAAGATGGTTGAAGGAAACTTGTTTGCAGAATAAATTGGACATGTGCTTGGTGGTAATTGAGGAAGGGAGCAGAAACTTCCAAAGCAATGTCTATTTTGAAACTGAGGCTGAAGCTGTTGATTGTGCTTTGCAATGCATATATTTGTGCACAGTTACAGATAGGTGGAGCATCATGTCAGCCATACTATCTAAGCTTCCTCAAATACAGGGTGAGTTTGGCTTCATGTTTATTCTAATATCTTAACAGCAATGTGATGATGTAATTTTAATAATTTCTTGGGGGGTGGTTTATTGCGCTTGTTAATATTCCGGGGCTTTACTACAATAGTTTAAAAGAAACATTACAGGGACAAAACTATAAGCTGGGAGGTTTAAGAAAACATTACATTTAAGAGGTCGTCATCATATTTTTAGCAAATCATCATTCATAATCTTGGGGGAATTTCAGGAACAAACAAAAGAATTCTCGAGGCGGGAGGTCTGTGGGTGATATCTCTAAGCTTAGTTCTACCATGGAATTTTCTTCGATGAAGTATAGAAATCTCAACAGATGCATTCAGATCAGTGGATGCATTCATACCTAGCCATTTGCCATACTTGATTGGGAATATTGTCTTCAAAATGTCGTTGCAGCAATAAACTTAGTATGTGATTTGATCTATAAGTATTTGAAAAAGAAACATCTTTAACACCCTCCTGCTCCTACCCTTAAAGAATTAAAACTTATAAGTTCCTGGTATAAAATTTTCCTGGTTTGAAAAATTCACCAGACCAAATCAGCAGTAATTAATTCAGTATATTGTTAACCCATTAAGAACATTGCCGACCACTTGTTTATAAAGATGTTTCTTCACTAGTACACCCATCGCACCTGCTTACCAACACCTTCATTTCAGATTCTCAGTTTTATGCGTTATCCTTACATATCAACTTGATAAAATTTTATTACACCTGATGGCTACTGGGAGAATTCTAAGTGATCACTTCCTCACATTCGACCTGCTTGTTCTACCCTTTTATATCAAGTCCCTGAATATGAAATTAGAACTGAAAAAAATGTCTTGAATCTAGCTTTCCATGCCAAACCTTAAGATATTTTGAAATTCCCAGCATCTATTATTCTTTTCTTAGGCACATTGACTACAAATCAGTAAAAGAAAATTACCCGAACATCTTCTAAAATTACCCAATCATTTTCTATTGAGCCTATGTAAATCAGTGTTGACTTCCTTGTAACCCAATTGTGTGAATTGTTTCCTACCTAATTATTTTCCTTTTTCGGCCTACCAGTATCTTTTGTCAACCAGAGAGTACTGACTTGTATGTAGGCAATTTTTTTTTTTATGTTTTTGCTAGTTAGTCAGTGTGGACGTGTGTTCTGCTAGCACTCGGGCTGTTCAATATCGTTTAGCTGTCCTTCAACTGTATAAATTTGATTGACATACACGTATGTAACTGTGTTGTTGAGCTGGAGTGTGTGTATAATTTGAATCCCAAAACTTACCAAAGATATGCTTCTTATTTATGTATATTTGCATGAGTTGTTGAATAAATTCTTGAGGATATTGTTGATTCATTTGTATTTTGTATCAATCGCTGAGTACACTAAATTATGTATTATTGCGCAGATGGTGCAATTCAAGCTGAGAGCCTTGAGAGAAGACTCAGAGTTGCTGAAGGTCATATTGAAGCAGGGAGACTTTTGGCATTTTACCAGGTTTGCAGTTTCTCCTCTGATACAGTTAAACTTGTATATCTTAAGCTATTCATGAAGGGGATCTCTAAATCTATTAGTTGAATGGTGGAAATAAAAGTAAGTGTACTTACAGAGTTACAAAGTGTACTATCACTAGGGGTGGACATAGGCTAGACCGAGTTAGGCTTTGGAAGGTCTAAGTCTGGCCTACATTGAAAATGTTAGGCCCAAGCTTGACCTACTACTTGCCAAAGGCTCAATTTTAAGGTTTGACTTGACTTTTTTCAAATCCTGACAAGGTCTAAAAGTATGTTTAAAAGCCTACTTCACTATTATTTTATGAAAGTATACACCACTCACCGATTGGGTTTTGTAAATAGACAAACAAGTTAACATGACAACGAGCTTAAGTTCTATTTTGATATCTAGCATGATCTTTTAGAGTATCTAACATTATATTACATCATATTTCAATTATATTTTAAAATAATACCTTAAAATATTTAAACACTGATGCAGAGCAGTATGTTTAAATTATAGAAAATGTTGACAATTTATGGTTTAACACAAAAAATAAAACTTACTATTATTATAATTATAATTATAATAGTAATAAATTTTTTTATTTATATTTAATTAAGTAGGCAGGCCTGGTAGGCCCAAAAAGTTTTTTTAGTGGCCTTAGCCTGACGTTTTTAGCTAAATAGGCTTTTAAAAAAGCTTTGACCTGACTTATATAAAAAAAAGCCTAGGATAGGCCATAGGACCTTGTCGGTTGGCTTGACCTATTTCCACCCCTAATTATCACCATAATTTGGATTGCACTATTTTTGTTTTGCATTGTTTTTCTTCTCCACCATTTAGCAATATGATCATGAAATTCATGTTATTGCTTTTTAGCCAGGTTGTGTTTACTAAGTTATCTTTTGGTTCTGTGCAGGTCCCAAAGCCATTAAACTTTTTCCTAGGGGCTCAATCAGATGATAAGGGTGTGAAACAGATTATTCGCCTTATCCTTTCTAAATTTATTCGCCGTCAGCCTGGCCGATCAGATAGTGAGTGGGCCAGCATGTGGCGTGATATGCAGTACTTGAGGGAAAAGACATTTCCTTTTCTGGACCTGGAATATATTTTGATTGAATTTTGTAGAGGACTGCTTAAAGCTGGGAAGTTTTCTCTTGCACGTAATTACTTGAAGGGTACAAGTTCTGTTTCTTTGGCATCAGACAAGGCAGAAAGCCTTGTCATTCAAGCAGCTAGGGAGTACTTTTTCTCAGCTTCAAGTCTTTCTTGTTCTGAAGTAAGATTGGCTGTATCAACTTACTGAATGCAACATATAAATTTGATATTTTTTTGTGGCAAATGCATCCTTCATCATGTTAACAAACACTAATTCAGCCGCAAGAACTTTTGTGCAGTATATTTTTTCTTCTTATATTTGGCATTTTCCCTTCAAGTAGTAACTGAGACCATATAATCACCTCACAATGCCATTTTCTAATTATATTGAAGTTCTGGATTGTCTTTAAGCTGCTCTGTTTTATGACCTAACCTAATCTCAACTACATGAATTGATTAACTATGTTGCTGTGTTCTACTCCAGATCTGGAAAGCTAAAGAATGTCTAAATCTATATCCAAGTGGTGCAAATGTGAAGGCAGAGGCAGATATTATTGACGCACTTACGGTTAAGCTTCCAAACCTTGGGGTGAATATTCTGCCCATGCAATTCAGGCAAATAAAAGATCCTATGGAAATTGTAAAAATGGCAATCACAAATCAAACTGGAGCATATTTTCATGTTGATGAACTTGTTGAGGTTGCCAGACTTCTTGGCTTGAGGTCTCCTGAGGACATATCAGCTGTTGAAGAAGCTATTGCTAGAGAAGCTGCAGTTTCTGGTGATTTACAATTGGCATTTGATCTTTGTCTTGTTTTGGCGAAAAAAGGACATGGTAACATGTGGGATTTATGTGCTGCAATTGCAAGAGGTCCCGCCCTTGAAAATATGGATGTGGATTCTCGAAAGCAGCTATTAGGGTTTGCCTTGAGTCACTGTGATGAGGAATCCATTGGTGAGCTTCTCCATGCATGGAAAGACCTGGATATGCAAGGCCAGTGTGAAACATTAATCATGTCAACTGGGACAAATCCTTCAAAATTTTCAGTGCAAGGCTCAACTGTAGAATCACTTCAAAAGCAAAGTTTTCAAAACATACTAGATAGAAACATGTGCTTTCAAGAGTTTGATGGTAATAACACTGACAATCAGGAAGTTCATCTTGAGAAAATTAAGGAAATGCTTTCCATTGTTGCTAAAACCTTGGCTGCGGGCAATCTAACTGACTGGGCATCAGGCTTGACTGAAAATGGCAAAGTTCTGTCTTTTGCTGCTTTACAACTCCCTTGGTTGATTGAATTGAGTAGAGAAGGAGATCACAATGAAAAATTGAGTACTGGAAAGCAGTATTTAAACATCAGAACACAGGCTGTGGTGACCATTTTGTCCTGGTTGGCTAGAAATGGATTTGCCCCCAGAGACAACCTTATCGCCTCTCTAGCAAGATCCGTTATGGAACCTCCAGTCACTGAAGAGGAAGATATAACGGGGTGCTCTTATCTTCTGAATCTTGTGGATGCCTTTAATGGGGTAGAAATTATAGAAGAACAACTCAAAATAAGAAAAGACTACCAAGAAATTTGTAGCATTATGAATGTTGGGATGGCATACAGCTTGCTACACAACTCTGGAGTAGGTACTGACACTGCTCAGCGAAAGGAGCTATTGAAGAGGAGGCTCAAGGAAAAACATACATCGTCCGGTTCTGGTAGTGAGCTGTTTCTATATGAAATGTTGTTTGTTTATCATGCTTGTATTTATTCATTTTATTGTGGACTTTAATTGTACCTACTAACACATTGTTTGAATTTTTTTCCAGACGATATAGATAAACTTGGCAAGGTACAGTCTTCATTTTGGAGAGAGTGGAAACTGAAGTTAGAAGAGCAAAAGCGACACACTGAGCATTCCAGAGCACTACAGAAAATAATTCCTGGGGTCGAAACAGAGCGCTTTTTGTCCCGGGACTCTATCTATATTGAGAATGTTGTTATCTCTCTCATTGAGTCCGTAAAGTTAGAAAAAAGACACATTTTGAAGGACATTTTAAGATTGGCTGATACTTACGACTTGAACTGTACTGAGGTATGAGCATTTGCATGAACTTGTTTAAAACAATAAATCTTAAAGAAAAATATTTTGATTCAGATGAAACCATTTATCTTTTAGTTCCTTACTATTCTAGTCTCACTTATATTTTCGGTGTCAAGTAGCATTATTTTTTAGTATAAAGTAGTTATAAAGATGCATTTTGTCTATGTCTCATAAGCAAAGAGTATTCACATGAAGGGGTATTGAGTTGTACAAGTTATTTTCAGGTCCATGTTTAGCTGCTTGTGCTAAGTCAACAGGTTCTTCAGATAAAATGCATACATATTGATGAGACCTCATTGTTTCATTGTTTTTTTGCAGGTGCTGTTGCATTTCCTAAGTGCTGTGCTTGTTTCTGATGTTTGGACAAATGACGATATTACAGCCGAAGTTGCAGGTTATAAAGGAGAAATAATTGGTAATGGTGTTAAGACAATTGAAACCATCTCAACAATTGTTTATCCTGCAATCAATGGGTGCAATAAACTTCGCCTGGCTTATGTGTATGGTCTGTTGTCGGAGTGCTATTTGCAGCTGGAAAATACCAAAGACTTATCTCCAATAGCACAGCCTGATGATGCAAATGCCAATATAAGGCTTGCTCATTATTACAAGACGATTGAGCAAGAATGCAAAACTGTTTCTTTTATCAATAACCTGAACTTCAAAAATATTGCCGGGTTGCGTGGTTTGAACTTTGAGTGCTTTAGGGATGAAGTTTATGCATGTATTGAGGAAAGTAGCTTGTCTGCATTGTCAAAAATGATACAAGCTTTTGTCAATATTTATGGTGATTCATTGCCTGAGGGTTTCATGTCATGGCAGGATGTCTACAAGTATTACATCCTGAGTTCGCTGAGTTCTTTGGAGACTAACGCTACAACTGATTCTAGTAGTAGAACTCCTGAATGCCTTCAAGGCTTTTTAAGTAAGCTTGAGCAGAGCTATGAGTCATGCCGAAAGTATATTAGACTTTTGAGTCAATCTGATGCTTTGGCAATCATGAAGCAGTACCTCACTGTAATTGTGCCTCTCTATAGTTCATATGGATTCCTACCTGACAATTCAACTTGGCAAGAGTGCCTTATTGTTCTTTTGAACTTTTGGATGAGATTGGCAGATGATATGAAGGAAATTTCATTGGAGGAAAGTTCAGGAGAAACTATTGGCTTCGACCCACAATGTTTAAGGAGTTGTCTGAAAATATTTATGAAATTGGTGATGGAGGATATCATCTCCCCTAGTCAGGGATGGGGCAGCATATATGGCTATGTCAATTGCGGCTTAAGTGGTGATTGCTCTGTAGAAATTTACAATTTCTCCAAATCTATGGTTTTTTCTAGTTGTGGGTTTGGTGCCATCTCAGAGGTATTTTCTGCTGCTTCATTGGAAATCAGTTCAACTTCTGATTGTGGCACAGGTTCCCAGGATCTTCCTAATTTCTATTTAGATATTCTTGAAGCTGTTCTGCAGGAATTGGTCAATGGATCCCATGAGAGCCAAAACCTGTATCATATATTGTCATCTTTAAGCAAGGTAGAAGGTGACTTAAAAGTTTTGCAATGTGTTAGACATGTAATTTGGGGGAAAATGGTTCAGTTCTCTGACAATTTACAGTTGCCAAGTTCTATTAGAGTTTACATGCTAGAGCTTATGCAATTTATCTCAGGTAAGAATATTAAGGGTTTCTCTCCTGAAATAATTGCCAATGTCCAACCATGGGAAGAATGGGATGAATTGCTTTATGCTAGTAAAAAGAGTGAGACTGGTGTTGACAAGCAGTCGCCAGATCACCAAGACTCTTCTAGTAGGTTTACAAACACTTTGGTTGCCCTTAAATCATCTCAGCTTGTGGCATCAATCTCTCCTAGCATAGAAATTACCCCTGATGATCTATTGAATGCAGACACGGCTGTTTCTTGCTTTTTGAGGTTGTGTGGAGAAGCTATCGAAGATCTCCACTTTGATGTCTTGGTTGCTATTTTGGAAGATTGGGAGGGACTTTTCACCATAGGGAAAGATGGAGAAATCACTACTGAAGCACCTGATGGAGGAAATGACTGGAACAATGATGATTGGGACGAAGGATGGGAAAGTCTGGAGGAAGTAGACAAGCCTGAGAAAGAAAATATCGAAGAATCTGTTTCTGTTCACCCTTTACACGTGTGTTGGGCAGAGATTTTTAGAAAATTCATAAGCCTATCAAGGTTTAGTGATGTGCTAAGACTGATTGATCAATCATCATCAAAACCTAATGGTATGTTACTTGATGAAGATGATGCCAGGAGCTTAAACGAGATAGCATTAAGCATGGATTGCTTTCTGGCTTTGAAGATGGCACTCATGCTGCCCTACAAAACATTACAGTTGCAGTGCCTGGCTGCAGTTGAGGATCACGTTAGTCAGGGCATCCCTCAAACAAAGAGCAAGGATTGCGAGTTATTAATTCTAATTTTATCTTCTGGGATTCTCACTTCTATTGCGACTGGTTCTACCTATGGTACTACTTTCTCTTACCTCTGCTATATGGTTGGAAAGTTATCCAACCAATGTCAACAAGCTCTGGTATCAGGTAGAGGATTTACCAATAATGAAGATCACGAGAATCAGTTTTTCAGAAGGATCCTTTTCCCTAATTTCATTTCGGAACTTGTGAAGGTTGATCAACATATTCTAGCAGGATTTATGGTCACAAAATTTATGCACATTAGTGACTCGCTCAGTCTCATTAACATTGCTAATGCAAGTCTTAATAGATATCTGGACAGGCAGCTCCACATGCTGCTAGTCAACGAATTCCATGTTGAGATGGAATGTAAAACATTGAGGAATACCGTTAGCAGATTGAGAGGCAGATTGAGTAATTTGATTCAATCCACATTGCCATTGCTCTCTGCTAGTGTAAGTTAATAGAAATTTTCAATAAGATCAATTATCCCCTTTTGTGACCCCTTTCAGGATATTGTTTTAGGGTTGCATTTGTATCAAGTTAGGATGCAGAGTTTTGTCGATCACTATTTGCATAGAGACTTTAAGTTTAGTTTACATAGTTGGGTTTTGGAGGTTAAAAGAAAAAAGCTAGCTAGATGTTCAAATTTTCATTCATACATGTATATGTGTTAAAAAATTATTTCACCATGTATTTCTGCCCCCCTTTTTTTTTTCAGTTGCTTTGGGCAACTATAGACATCTTCCAAGCGGGCTTTACGACTTGTGTGTACTAAACAAAGAACAGGAGAAAATTAAATTTCGTTTACTTTAATTATTGAAATTAATTTAGGAAGCTGTCAAAAAGTATGTCCAACAAAACCAATTAAATAAAAAAAACTGTACATATCAATGCAGATTATGCAATATTTAATTTTACAAGTTGGTTGAAGAAGGTAAGGGTGATGAATGGTGAAGCTGGTGTGGCACTCGAATGAAGAGAATGAAAGAACCCCATTGCTATATGAAAGTAGAAAAATAATGTTATATGTACGAGGGTCACAATATTGAACGAAGATAATGTCTCCTGCAGAAGATCATCACCAATTTCAATAGTGGTATCGCAAAAATTCAAGCATTTTGATCTATTTCACCACAACCTTTGACATATGGAATGACCTTCACATGCGTTTTCATTACAATGCACATAGCTTATGACACAATTAACAAGGCAGTTAATATAAAAAATGCACCGTATTTTTATCAATGCAACCAAGTATATTAAATGTAGTATAAGTTTGTTATATTTTAAGTTAGATGAGGTATAGATAAAGTTTTTTTTTTTTTTTTTTGAGATAGATAGATTAAAGTTTAAGCTATATTTGTTATTATGAATTCAAAATTTAGAATAATGTTGTATTGAAAATATATTTTTTAAATCAAAAATAATTTATATTTACCATAAATAGAAAATAAATTCAAATATTTATTAAATTTTGTGTTAAAAATTTACTTTTCTATTTAAAACAATTGTGATGATAATCAAATTTAGTATTTATATTGAACATCTGAATTAATTAAGGTTTAAATATGTCTTTGATCTTTACAATTATAATTTTTTTTATTGTGGTTCTTGTAAGTTTTTTTATTTGTTTAACATCTCTGCAACTATAGTTTCATTTTAAAATAGACATTTCATCAATTTCTGTTACATAAATTGTAATACTGTTAAAACATAACTAATTTTTATCAAAAAAATTCAAATATAATTAAATTATAGTCTTTTTTTAATCTAAAATTAACCTCAAATGTTTCGGTCTTCTTTCCTAAAAAAACCTAAATTGCACCTTCATCTTCATCGTTTCAGTCCTCTTCCTGTTGTAGAATTCCTCACGTTGTGTCACAATTCATAAAAGAAAAAAAATATGAAAAAACATTATGAATTGGATTAAAGGTTCAACCTTGTCACCATAATGTTTTCTTTCATCACCTTTTACCATTACTAGGACTAGAACTTGAACTTTCTTCTTTGTCCCTCCTATCTCTTCAACCAAATTATATTTCCACTTTTGGACTTTTCCATATACTCCCCTAAAATCTCTTAATCTCTACGCCAAGAAGAAAAGCTCTGATTCAGAGCCAATTCTAGAGTCCATCATTGTCCAACAAGTACCACCAGACGAAGAAAAAGATTATGGTAACCATGAATTTGAATTTGAATACGGTGATGAATCTCAAATTGATGAAGATGTTGGTGATAATGATGAGAATTGTGATGGGAAGAAGACTGAAACTATGAAGAAGAAGGCGCATTTATGTTTTTTTAGGGAAGAAGACATAAACATTTGGGATTAATTTTAGGTTAAAAAAATGTTATAATTTAATTATGTTTGCATTTTTTTTTTGTTAAAAATGGTTATGTTTTAACGGCGTTACAATTTTTGTAATAGAAATCGGAATGAAATTATATTTGTAAGGATGTTAACCAAACAAAAAAACTTAGGAGAACCAAAAAAATTATAATTGCAAGTCAAAAGACATATTTAAACCATTAATTAATTAGATGCTATTTATAACTGATCTATTAGCTATTTTTTAAAAAGAATTAATTAGATGCTTTAAGGTATAAAAAAAAACTTAATTGCAGTTTTGGTCTCTCTATTTTAAAAGTCGACAGTTTTGATCTTTTTTTCAAAATTTGGAACTAAAAAATGATTTAATATCATTATTAAATAAAATAATATGCATAAAGTACCCTCCAATCCAAAAAAAAAAGCAAAAATAATTTAATTACTATGCACCGTCGATGTAAAAAGTTTCACTGTCAGCGCATTACAATAATTCATAATAACGATTTTAGATATAGTTTTAGTAAAAGTCAAATATCTCTACTGATCTAATAATTAAGATTGACTTATAATATAAAAACTTTTTTAACTAACGGTAGATATAAATTAAATTCAAACAAAAATTAGTAAAAGAAAAAAAAAAATTTTATTCGGTCTTTATTCAATCCAAAACCATTTCCTCTCTTTAATCGATTTATATTTGAGTGAATAGTCAAATTAATTCTTGAAATTTTGTAAATTAGCAAATACATTATTGAAATTATAAAATATTAATTAAAATTATCCAAATTTAAACTTTTATGGTTAGAGAGTATGATATAACATATTAATTGAATATGTGACTCTTCTACGCTATCTTGTATCAATATAATCACAACATAAACTAATTTTCATATATGAAATTGAAATATTTTATAAATTAATTTGTTAATAATTAATTTATATATAATTACAATTACTCGTAAATTTATCTTTGAAATTATGAGATTAATGTAAAATTAACATTGATAAATCACATATTCAATTATAGTATCACGTGAAAAACTACATAAGTGTTCTCATTAACTATTTTAATTGATATTCGAGATATTATTAATTTGACAATTACAACTTACTTTTATTTATTGTTTGGGACGGAAGAGAATAGTTATTCGTTGTACTCTTATCGGAACTAAGTAGATATCTTTCAACGGAAAGATAGATAGTGTTAGAAACACCACAGAACAGAATCCGAGGAAGATCGGGTATTAAAACCTGTTACTTTTTTTGTTGCATGAATGAATTGAATTCTATAATCTAATCCTCAAAATGGACAAGTTACCTTTGGAAATCTGCATCAAGATCTTCTGTTTCTTAGATCACCATCATCTTGCTGTTGCTCAACAAGGTCAATCATCATCATACCTACCCTTTTCATTTTTGTATTCTTATGTGTTTCAAAAATATCTTTTTTTTTTTGTTTTTAAAAAAATCCAATTAGAATTTCATTGATTTCTGAATTTCAATTCAGTAGCATGTTCTATCGTTGGAAACATTGTTATTAGATCTGAATTGTGTTTCTATAATTTAATTCAATTGATTTGGATTATCTATTATGTTTGAATTGGAATCCAAAATTTGCTACATATTGTTGGAGATTGAAAGTGATCATGTGATTATTTTCCTCTAAAAATATGTTGATTAGTTTTTTTTTGGGTCAATGACTGATTCTGTCTTTAACTTTTAATGTCTGAATTGATACACATTTAATCAGAAATCAGTGCTGATGGAATTGAAAACAGGAACACAATTTGGTTCTCACTCTCTCAGTTTCATAAGGAATGTCAATTTAGTAAAACAAATTTGTTTCAAAATAAACGTGATTTTCAATTTTTAATACAACTTTAATTATTATTTTTTAACTGTATCTCCAATTAATATTATGTACACTGCTTCTAAAACATTAATTTCATTGTACATTTATGATAGTGGGAAAACACGTCAAATTCAATGCTTATTCTCCGTTAACCTAGTTTCATTTTAAGCAATAACACAACGCTATGTTCCTTGGACTAGATTCTAATTTTCACACTGATTTTCAAGAAACACAATTTGCCAAAATGGCCTCGATTAATAGTTCATCTGTTTTTTTTCTAAAATTCAAACTTTATTGTTTTGATCAGCCATTAACAGATAACTGTGATTTTATGTTTCATCCAATATTTGATGTCCACCGTTTTATAACATTACAATCTATTGAATCAAATCATAGCTTAGACTCACAAGGAAAACATGTTGATGGTAATGTGTGATTTCTTAGTTTTGATGTTTCTTGAAAAAAGGTTGTTTGGATCTAACAATAAAGATAAAAAATTATAAAAGGTACCTAGTAGTTCTAAGTTGAAATCATATACATTCAGATCCATGTTTTCCGTGGTTCATTATAATCTCGTTAGCATACGTCTTTCCGAAACAATGTGTCAAGTTTTGGAGAAGCAATAAATTTGACCAATTGTTTCACAGTCTGTAGGAAATGGAAGCTGATGGCCTCAGACAATGCTCTATGGTCAAACCTTTTTAAGGAGAGATGGGGAGGAGAGCATGCTGCTTTTTATGCTCCTATTGGTTCAAAACCATGGAAAGAAGTATATGAGGTGCAAGATCGTTGCGATCGAGTTGGACTGTAAGTTGTTTAATTTACTCCGCTGAGATCATGGCACACACAAGCACACAGATACCATTCATTCGTTCATATCATCTTGAATTGACATGAACATTGTTCTTGAGTAGAACTTTAGTAGACCTTGTCGACAATGTGTCGTGATCAAGGCCTGAGTGTTTATCTCTGGGGAATGAGTAACTTAGATTTTTTGCTGCTCGGGTTCCTTGGCTTTTTTGCTGCTCGGGTTCCTTGGCTTTTATAACCCTGAGCCCTCAACCGTCCTCCCCGCTATATTCTCGTCCTCAACTAGTCAGTTGAGCATATCCTCCACTTTTTCCAGTTATGTGGGTTTATCTATCTCGAATAATCCTCCCAATCCGTTATCCTGCCAATGTCTCTATTAGTACAGAGATATGACCGACTAAGTGAGCTTTAAGCCGATTATGGGCTGAATTGTTATACTCGGCCACAGGGTCATTTAAGCTCTATTGACTTAATGTGAGGTTATTTTATGACAGTCCACAACCTCCCAAATATGAGGTATGTAAGGGCGAGAGGCTTAAAATATTTCCCGAGCTAATTGGAATTTTATGATAGTCCAAATATAATTGCTGATTACTGCATAGCTACAACGTTGATGTTGGCTTCCTCTTAACTTGATCTTGCTTTAGCTTTAGCATGAACCATAGTTATTCAACACAGCAAATTATTGTCTCAAAATTGTGTTGACATTAGTAAATAAAGCCTAGAGTGCAGTGATACAATAAAAAAATTTAGTTTGTGACCACAGTTATTGAACTCTGATATTTTTAATTCTTCACATAATAGGGGTTTGAAGATTATTAGAGAAGGAAGTGACTACTATCTTGTTCACCAAGGTGAGGTACAACGATATCTGGGTTCAAGAAAAAATCCACGACAAGTAACCGGCCACAACTGTCATAATTTTAGTTCAGAAAGGGACTTGACTGGAGAAAGTTCATTCCCTGAAGAGAGATCGTGTCGGGGAATTTTGGACAAAATCCTTTTCTTCATTGGGGATTTGGAAGTTGCTTCTGCTGATGCCAAACGCAGCCGTGTGTTATGATGATATCTATCATTCAATCCAATAGTGAAGTTCAATGTGGAACTTCTTTGTATGTTTGTATGTAAGCATTATTTCATGTATATACTAGTACATACTTATCAGTTTAATAAATATGTATTGACAGTAAAAAAGTTTTACACTAATACTCAGTTATATTTTACTATGATATTATATATATTGTAATATTATTTCCTAAGATACTTCACAGCATTGTAAGTTGTTTTTTCTGAAGAGAATCACACTAGTGACAACTGACAAGAAGTGTTTACGCTGTTATAAAACTATAGACCATTGTTCCGTGTGATCTATTTATAAGAGATTTGTGTTTTCTTTTACAAATGAGAGTTATGTTAGTGTCATCATTTCCCTTCACCAGATGTAATCTAAAATCTAATTATATATATTTTACAGGTTAAAATTTCTCATTTTGGCTTTTTTTTTTTTAAAAAAATCTCTCATTTGACTTTTACTGTACTATAATTATAACTTTTTCCAATGTGTAAAATGCTTTTTCATTTAAAATATGAAATCGTTTTAAAATTAAAGTCCACAACTGGGATTGTTTGAGTTTAGTTGATTAGGTTGTACTCACTTCTAATTGAGCCTGTCGGGGGCAAGGAGCAACCAAATTTGTGTGTGTGCAATGGAATCAAATTTGAATTAAAAATGATTAAGATCCAAAATTGGGCGTTCACATGTTTGAAATGTGAAATAATTTTTCAAGTTTAGGAGTTTAAATTAGTAAAATTTAGACAAAAAGAAGTTTGTGAGATGTGAAATTTGGGTCCAGAAGGGAAGAAGTTCCAGGATTATTTAATTTAATGAAATTTAATATTTCATAGGTATATTTTTAGTAGAAGAATGTACAAACAATTTAACAATTTAATTCATAATTTTTTAATAAATTATGAGAATTTGATCATTTAATTACCTTAATTTGATCATTATAATAACAAACCACTGTTTGTAAACTACTCAGTCTTGACATAATGCTCGAAGTTGATCATCATTATTTATCATGTTTGATGAAGATAATAAATAAATGAAGATTAGAAGATGCATTAATTAAATGTAGAGTAGCTTCATTACAAAATTAAGACAATGAAAGTAGGGTACATATACTATTCCAACGAGACAAACTTAGATCCCGCCCCCCAAAAGAATGACATCAGAACTACCAAAATGGAGATTTCTCCTCATGTAATAATAGCCAATAGAAATCTAACGTACTATAGTATTGATAACCAAAAATACTAAAGAAATTGCCCCATTTATCCTTTTTGCTTGAACCCCTTCCCCTTGGTTGGTGGGTGGCATCAGATTTACCTTCACACTCAAATCACGTAGTAAGTACACAGTTTAGACAGAAACTGCATTATGTAAGGATGAAGCAGCAGCATTCAGTGCCTCCCCTAAACTTAATAATACCAGTTACAGGTTCAATGGCTCTGACTCGGAATCCCTTTCCTTCATTTGCCAATCTTCTGTTTCTGTTTTCAAACAAAAGAACAAAGTAAGAATATTTTTTGTTAAGAAAATTTCTTTGGTTCGTGCAGCTGGTGATCATACTAGTCATCATCTAGTACACAAGCTTGTTTTTCCCTGCTGAAGTATCAAAATCTAACAAGAATAACTTGAGGCGAGATATGTAACAGAAAAGTAATGTTCCAAGAAGCCAAAGGTGTACCAGATAAGACACAGTTAACACTTAAAACTGTATCTTCGTAACACAGCCTAGTCTAAATAAATTTTTTATCCCATTGCGGTCAAATTTCAACAGATCATAGTGTGAGCGTCTTACTTGGCTTATCTGCAATCACCAGCAGTCGCCTTTGTAAGATACTAGCCATGAAGAGGAAAATTGAGCACATGCCAAACATGACTGTGATGGGGAATGCATCAACCTGTACATAAAAAATAAATAATTAGTCTAAGTGGTTACAGAGAGAGGGAAAGATAGATGCTTTTTGCTTTTGGGGTAGGGTGGAAAGCGAAAGTATTGGCATATATTTCCAGGAAAGGGGTTGTAAGCGTAGAATTCACCAGGATAACTGGTCCAAGCAGACATTGTATTTAGGCAAGGGTTTATAATTCTAGGTTCAAAATATATGCAATATAAAAGTGGGTTAGAATGTTGGAATTCAGCAAGCTGTGGAATCTACATCAACAGAAATGCTACATTGAAGATCAAGCATTATATTTAAGTCGTAGATTATGCAACATACATTGTACAGCACAACACACACAAAAATGTTCAGAGGAATGCGGAAAAAGTTCATGATGGTGCTCCTGGCTTCCTCGGGAATGTATTGGGATCTCATCTTCATAATGGATGGCCAGAATATGCCAACACAACTTTCAAAGGTACAGAAGCCAAGAAGCTGAATGCACCCTGCGAATGAGAGACTGTCGCCTCTTGCTTTGGTAGGAACTGCAAAAAACTGTTTCGCAATAACCAAGTCAAAATATGTCAGAATAGCGTGAGATGTAAATCACAGTACTAAGGGGATGGAGGGGGAGTATATTGGAAGAATAGCGTACAGTGGTCAGAATGGGAAGCAATAGAGAAGCAGAAGAAACTGCAAAAACAATCTGCATGTAGCTCTCTACACGGAATGATGAACGGGCCATCAACTTAGATGCAATCGAGCTTCCCAACATTGAAGATAACATGAACGTTGCAAAAATAAAACCATGGGGAATCTCTTCATCATTTGGGCTCAATGCAGGAGTCCACAGAAACACGAAGGTATACATTGAACCTTCAAAGAGAGACTGTATAGCACCCAGCAAGGCTATTTTTTCATCTGAAACACAACAAATGTAACAACGTTGGCAGTAGGAAATGAACAAGAGTACAAGATGATACAAATAAAACAAATGATAACAGAATAAGGAAAGCCAACAAGCAACTGCAACTTTGCTTTCCATATTCCTTTAGGGTACCTTTATTTAACATTTGCACAAATATGCATTTCTCTTCTAAACCCATACAGAAAAAAAAATATCTATTACATGTTAGGTGTGGAGCCTAACTTCCTGGACAAAACCAAGGAAGAAAGGAAACTCTATCACTTAATTCTAGTATCTTACAAACCCCTGCTTCCTTTTAATTGTTTGGCGGCATATCTGGCACCTGGGAATGAGTTCATTTCAACATATATCGTTCCCAGGATAGGTTCAAAAAATGACAAAATAAACAATGACCACAGCAGCACCCCTGTATAAACAATGACAAAATACTATCTAAGGTAAGAAATATACCAGAAGCAATGGCCACAGCAGCACCCCTGAATTGGGCAAGCAAGTTCTTGTTTTCAGAAGGGTCCCCGTAGTTTTCTGTCCATGTAGTTAATATGATGACCATGCCGATTGCCAGAAAACATGCAGCAGCATCAAAGGGGGCCACTGGTCCTAGAGCCAATGTATCAACAAGGACATTTCCAAACAGTCCAGAAAAAATGGCGACAAGACCATTTCCAAGAAATATTGCCTTCGAGAATGTTAATGATAGCCATTGCTGATCAAAGCCCCTCTGACAGATTCATGTGAAAAAATTGACATACATAAATATAAAATGCAAAATGAAGGAATCAAGATAAAGGTAAAAAAAACGTTGTAAAAACCAATTGTCAACAGATTTTAAGGGATATGTATTTTGACAACCAAAAATCACTTCATTGGCCACTTGGATTATATTGAAAAATGCATGCTTATCTTGTTTAGAGGGACGCAATAAATTCATAAAACCCAGAAATCAGCAGCAGCATTTGGAATCAGTATAGTTTGCAGGAACAAGTTGATTTGGAAAACATGAGCATATACAGACTACAGTAGAGAAGCAAGAACACAGAGCATAACAAACATTTAGAGGGCACTACATTGGATACGAAAACCTAAAAAAAGCATTGAAGATATCAAATTTCAGATGCCATCAAACTACATCGCTTATACCTTAATTGTTTTTGTTAGGTGAACTACAGCATTTATTTAAATTAAACCATGTAGCCCTTGTCAGGTAGCAACTAGTGTGTTTGTTTATGTTTAGATAGAGAAAGAAGTAAGCATATACAGAAAACCACGTCTCAACAACTTGACTACACCATAGAATCGATAGTTACATAAAGAATACAAAGATACAATTTTCCAAGTTACTAAATTTATGCAATACACAGGACATAAACATAATGATCCACGTCTCTAACCATTTTCAAAATTTGTAGTTGTAAGATCTATCAACTGGCTAGTTCTGGTTAGAATAACATATTAAGAAGTTTGTGTAATAAATTACATATTAAATATTACATACATGTTAAGCCCCATTTGAAATGTTCCAAAAATATCAAACTTATTTATTATTTAGAGAATATACAACCCGCTCTTCTCCATGTGGCAGTTATAATAACCATATTATATTCAAGACATTTGCAGCCTCCATATACAGATAAAAATCTTATTTACATATTTATATGTAAATGACCACCTTCATATTATAAGGCACTTCTTGTGTGTTTAAAGTCAACATATCTATAGAAAAATTTGATAATAAACAGCACATAACTTTAACACAAACAACTATTCCTCACCTTGAAATGCTCAGCAACAAGCCACGATTCAAATGCTGAAAACAGAAGTGAAGTGGCAATGCCTCCCAAGATACGGCCCAACATCAAGACTCTGTATTGAGGGGAATGCTTGGTGATGCAGCTCAAGATGTAGGTTATACAGTAAGTCACACAAGCCCTCTTCCGGCCCCTGATTTCAGAGTAAGAAACATGAGATACTGAAAAATGGTATAACAAATATGTGGCAAGAAAAGAATTAGAAAACAAAAAGGCATCTCACTGTTTGTCAGCTAGAGATCCCACAATTGTTCCAAACAACATTGAGGAACCAAAGCCAGCAATGAAGAGTTGTCCAATCTCCCCTTTTCCATATCCATATGTACTGTAAAGATAGTAGACATATGGACCTTGCAACCAATCACCAGCTATAGCCATAGAAACAGAAACATATTAGATTACCAAAAATTAGCATACCTACTAACAATTACTACAAATCAGTGCAATTTCAACTGCTCAAAAGCATAGCTCAGTGATGAAATATGTTACTAAAATCAGATAAAAACTTCAAATAACGTATAACTTAATCAAATCAACCCCTTTTAAAGGATAATAATAATACAATTTGGCCAAATCAAAACTTTAAGTTTCATCTCAGCCAACATCATCAAAAATCAAAGGATGAAAACGACACTTTAATTGATTAAAAAAAAAAAGAAAAAGTAAGCATGGTAAAAGATAAAGTATATCATAAATAAGTAAAGTGTAATGTACACAACCATTTTAAAACCAAAAAGGAGAGAGAGAGAGAGAGAGAGAGAGAGAGAGAGAGAGAGAGAGAGAGAGTAAAAATCACAATTTCAAGGACCCATAAAACACGTTAATGTTGTCACGAGCATCCAAAGCTAGCAAGATCATAAAGGAAGAACCATTATCCATTCAGATTACGCTAGGATCCGTCTCAATTGCTTTGTTTTCACACTAATTTCAATTTGAAAAACAAATTACAGATAAGATAAACAATAATAACAAAAAAAACGTCTTTTTCTTTTAATTTAGTAATAATTATTATCCTACCAATATCAATCACGAAGCAATAAAGCCAAATGAAACAAAAACAATGGCAAAAATAAACATTTTTTTTTTGTTCACGATTCACACAAACACTACTGAATCCGTTAAAATTGATAAATGAAACGGAGAAAATAAAAAATGTCGCGTTGCGCAGATAATAAAAAAGCGAAAAGAAGACAGATCGAGAATGAAACGGAAGAGATCTAATAAAGAAAAGACGGATCTACCCACCCATCATGAGAGAATAAATGAGAAGGTAATTGTTCTTGAATGTATTGAAAGCAGAAGAAGTGTTGATTCGATCCTTGTTGTTCTTGCTAAGCTCGAGAGCTGCAACAACAGCGGCTAATCCACCGAACACGAAGTAGAAAAACAACTCCATTATCGCGCGATCTCAGTCGCAGAGGGAATTGAATTGGATCCCACTCTCTCTTTCTCTCTCTCTTATGAAGAGTGTGCGATTTGTGAGTTACGACGAGTGGTGTGAGAGACAGAGATAGATAGAGAGAGAGAAGCTTTTATATAGTGAATTCTGAACGGTGCTGTAATCAGCTGTGACTCGTCTTTTTGTAAAACTGGCTCAAACGGTTGTCCGTTATTTTTAACTCTTGACTTTTTATGTATTTATGACTCCGAGTAAATCTGCTTCCATTTTTTTTTTTTTAGACCACGTTTGTTTTTGTGTAATGGAAAAGAGAGTTGATATACTTTTTTAGCCAAAAGTAATATAATTTGTATTTTTGAATTGTGTTTTGAAGGATACAAAAACTTTCTAACTTTCTACTTATTTTGTCACTAATTTTAAATACAGTGAACGTAAAATTTACATTATATTATAATAAAATATATACTATTTTTAGTTAATAAACATTTAAAAGTACATTTAATTATATAATTCAAAATAAAATTTATTTATAAAATGACGTTCGTATAAAAAATATTCAAATATAAATTATGTTAGAGAGACTTAATTTTAATTAAAATTACATTTCCAAAATAAAGTTTAGTCTAATATGAAACAATAAATAAACTAGATAACAATGGATAGCGAATAAAATAATTCATTAAATTTAAATTGTTTGATAAAATTAATAGTTGAACTAAGATATAATTATAAAATGACATGAAAGGTATGTGTAATTCATATTTAATTTTTTTTCTTCCAATTATGATAAAGAAGGTAAAATGTTATAACTATGAACTCCCACGAAAAAACATCATAAACTCATAAAAAAAAGACATTATAAATTCACGAGAGAATGATCGTAATTAGACAACTATAGTTTGACTATCTCAACTTATATATTTAAGTTATCCACTAAAATATCTAGATTTTAATGCACCAAAATAAATACATAATCTTAAAAATTATAGTGTTGAATTTTAAAATTTTCCTAAAATTTATAACTCCCTTTAATTTAAGGGATTAAAATGTTATTTCATAAATTTGAGGACTAAATTATTTAACCCTTACTATTTAAATGATCAAATAATTACGGGTTCAAACTTGATATCTCGTAGTTGTATGTAAATTTCTGGTGGTAATTATATCAATTCATTTATAGATAGAAAAATGATAGAATCATAATTTATTCCAATGTTTATTAGTCCATATTAGGTTTCAATATTTTATTGAAAAAATAAAAACATAGTCATAATATTATGCCTTAATAATAAATTACAGAACATGCAATAATTTCATAATTACAACTCATATGATAGTTGTATCACTATTTGATATATTAGAATATGAGTTCAAGCTCAAAATACACCTCTTTCTTTTTATTAGTACACGTGAATTTTGCTAAACTATTTAGAATAAAGAGAAAATGGACAAACAATATATTTAAAAAGTATCTTATTAATTA
>JBBPBQ010000001.1:55792985-55819584 GCA_037974755.1 Cicer yamashitae
CACACCTTTATTAAAAAAAAAAAAGTACTTCACACAATAATAATTTAATGTATCACATAGATAACCTGGTTAGTAAGCTAATGAACACCGAAAGAATTACAAAAAGAAAGATTTAACAACTAATTTACTATTTATCTATAAAAAAAAACATAATAATATTTGATGGTACAATTAAAAAAAATTAAGTTAATTTAAAATCACACTATTTTGAAATTTTTCTTTTATTTCACTAAGAGAGTGACATGAAATCAAAAGGAGGGAGAATAAATTGTAAGGCATGAATTAGGGAGGAATGACTATAAAAAAATAATATTACTATTTTAAAATAACTGTCATATTAATAAAAAAATATTTATTTTAAAATAATTTTTATTTTTAGTTTTCTGTATAATTGTAAATAATTATTTTTAATTATATTATTTAATTAATATTATATAGATCTGTTGTTATTATATTTTATTTTGTTTTTATCGTACTTTTTTAATATTTGCGAAAATTTTTAACTCTAAAGATTATTTTGAGATGAAAGGAATAAGGTGGACGAGGAGGCGGTTTGTTGTTGAGATACACATCATCGTCCATTAACTGAGACAGGATGACACGTGGGGGCCTGCTAAACGTCTGATTATATTGAATAGAAGAGGTGGATGGTGTCGGTGGTAATTGCCTGTGCCGCGGCAGATACACGCTCCATGCGGCGATGTCTCGGATCTAGTACTCTGCCGAACCATAAATGGATCAGCTACTGTGAGGGTGGACCCCGCCTACCATCTCCCATTGCTAAAATTCCATGATCCATTTTATTTTAGTATGACTTTTATTACACTTGAATGTGCACTCAGGTCTCAGACTCACTTAATGAATGAATACTTACTTTCATTAATAATTACAAATTAAAAAGTATAATAACTAAATAAAGGTAAAATATATCGCACAATATTTTAAATTATAAAAATATTAAATTGATTTTTTAACTTTTTTTTATTAAATTAATTTGTTGTGTTTGTCAAAGTTATAATGTTGAATTATTTTTAATTTGAACGTCATTTCAATTATTTTTAGTTAGAAATTTTTAAAATAATATTGAGTTTTGCTATCAATCATATAAAAAAATAACATAAAATTATTTTTATGTAATTTCATGACATATATCGATAGAATTTTGTGTTTAATTTCAAGAACTCTAAAATCTATCTAACTCAAATTCTCTTTGGTTTAATTATTTTTCTAAAATTTGATTGAAAGTTTATGATTTTATGATTATTGCATTCAAAACCCCTTAAGAATTACACAAATTTATTGAAAAAATTAGGATAATTTTAGATTTTAATTTTGTTGGTTTCAAATAAGGACCATTGGTGTAAATATTTACAAACATAAATGACGAAATTGACACTAAAAGAAAAAACTGTAATTTTATCAAACTACCCACATCAATTATTGGTTTACTTTCATTGTCATAAATACAAAATGAATAATAATAACTTGGGAGTGATGCAAACAAAATTAATTAAATGATACAATTGACATAAAGTAACTAAAGTTGCATTAAAAATCAAAAGTGACAATTATTTTATGATAAATATATTTTACAAATGTGAAAATTATTTTGAGATAGAGTGAATTTTTTTTTAAATATCAAAACAACACTCGAAAGAAGATGTAAATCAACGTAATTTAAGTGGGGGAGAAAATGACAAATAGTTTGAATGAATACCGATTAAATCCATCACGTGAGTGTTTGATTATAAAATGATTAAAATTGATTTTAATTCAAAATGAGTTGAATGTAAAAATGATTTATGGTTAAATAATTTTAGAAAAAAGTCAGTTGAACAATAAATTTTAGTGTATAGAAACCATAAAACATAAAAGCTTAAATATACGGTTGTTTTGTGCAAATATTGTGTATTTTTAGTTTTAATCTGTATAGAGTTTTTTGTTTGATTTTTGTGTAAATATTTTGTTTTTTTGTTTCAATTTCAATAAAATTAATTTTTATTGAAATTAGTCCTTGTAATTTTTTATATCACTGATAATTGATAGACTAAAATCAAATATTATATATATTGTAGAGAGTTATTCTAATAAAAATCAATTTTATATGGACTAAAATAAAAGAGCAAACATCAAATAAAAAATATTTGCAAATTGCAAAATCAAACAAAACATAGAAGAATTAAATTTTTATTTGCAAATTGCAAAATCAAACAAAACATAGAAGAATTAAAATAAAAAAATGCATAATTACAAGAATCAATCATATATTTAAAATAATTATGTATTGTTTATTATTTAGGTTAAATTTAAGTTAAATAAGATTAATTATTTAATTAAGCGTCATGTCACTTAGAGTTTAACACTTGACTGTTCTTTTAACGGATTTGGATTTGATAATTTAATATACAAATAAAAATGAATAAATAATTATTTGTATGCCTATCTCTCTACTGACATGAAGGAGAAAAGAAGAAAGAAAAAGGGAGGATCCAAATTATTTTTTAACTTAATTTGGGATGATGGACTATTTTAAAATGACTATATATTTATAAGGAGAACCAAAATAAAAAAGTTATAATTGTGAGGAAAAAATATATATTTTAACCATATAAAAATTATGAAACACATGAAGAAACTCTAGTCACAAATATAAATAAAAGTTAAAAATGTATTTTAACTTTTGTTTTATATTTGTAAGATGGATTTTTACTTTAATTTATATTTGTGATCGGAGTAGTTCTTATTCATACTACAAAACATTTAAGAATTTATTTTCTATACAACTTTCTTCACCAACCTCCCTCGTTTTATATATTTACGACATTATTGACAAGTTTCAATTCAACGAACGCCATGTTTTTGAAAAATGCATAAATCTCAGTTATTCACCAAAAGTACATGTATCGTTAAAATGGTCTTCAACCATCTCAAATTTTGGTTGTACTGTTCGTCGTCTTCATAAACAAACACCTATGTTCATGCCCTAACATCTTCAGACCACAAAGCAGTTTTCAATTCTCACAAAGAATGAGGGTATAAATTGTGAAAAGAATAAATTGAGGGCAAAAAGAATAAATTATTTCATTCAAAATTTAGTACCCACTAAACCCAAAAGGTAACCACATCTACCCACTATTCTCAGTCATATATAATGAAGACCATGGTTGGACCACAAAAAAAAGGTCCATATTAGGAGTGCATGTAGTAGCGTTGAAGTTAAAGATATCATAACTAGAGTTATTGAAGCTATTTACCACCCTTTTAGTATCAAACTCAAAATCCTCGTAATCTAACTAAAGATGAAATTTTTGCTGAATGGTAAAATGTAAAAAAACGAATTACATCAACTATGAATTTTCTTTCAACTTAACTGGTAATTTGGAGTACCATTCTCTCTAGAAAATATCTCCATCCTTAAAGTTTAGTGGTGTCGAATGATGTATCTTTCTCTAAATTTTTATATTTTTAATGTCTTTCAATTTTTATACTTTTGAGACAAAATAACTATCATTATTGTTTTTTTTCTTTCTTGAAACCCCTTGGTATAAACAAAAGATTGACCACATAGAGAATGGAATTAACGAACAAGGTCATTGTTGCAAATGCACTTCTAATTAACACACAATTAATACGAAAAGTAAATTACTCTTTGTCACGCTCTTCTTTGGCTCTGTCCAATCTCACACTTACCAAGGAAAATATGTCCCCAAATGATAAGGATCGTGTTTCGCTCATACATATTGTTCAAGCAACCCGACTTCTTGACTTACAAGTTACAAACTAAATTCTTATATTATATATATTCATTCTTAAGTGAAGCACAAGTTCCACAAAATAAAATAAAGTCAATGTGAAAAAATAGAGAGTTCTGGTATGTAGCAACCATGGAGTATAAATTCCAACACGCTGAATATACAAGAATAAAATGTAAAATCCAACTTTTGTACCCAATTTATTAGTTTGTAAAATCCAATTCAAAACTAAGAGTCAAGAATTGTTAGGCTTGTTCGTTAATTATCAACTTAAATTGAAATTATGTCAACAGTATGAATTATTATAAAATTATAGGAGCAAATTAATGAAATTATACCAACTTATTTTGCGATTAGTGAATTTAAAATATGCACATTATAAGAACTCCATTTAATTCTATTTCTCGAGTTAAAATTTATATCTTCAATATGAAGTTGGTTAGAAACCAACTGTATAAAATAAAAACTATAATTTATTTAATTATTTTTATAAAATATAAAATTGAAATATAATAAAATATAATCTAAAATATAAAAATATAAATCTAATTAAATATAAAAATAATTAATAGAATTTGATCTTAAACTTAAAAATCAAATATTAATAATTAATTTAAAAAATATTTATGATTTTATCACAAGGATAGTTTTTTCTTTTTATGTAATTTAATAAATTAGTATTCAAAATTATAAAAATATGAAAATTAATTAAAAATTTTAACATAAATTAATTTGTTTACAAGTGTATTTCTGCCATTCACATATAATATATATCATATCCTTATTTATATTTTAACAAATAAAATAGAATTATTTAGTTACTCATGATTTTTTTTTTAAAAATAAATTATTTATTTAGTAGTGTCAATGGATAGTTTTAAGTATAATATTATTTCGTTACTTATTTAATTTTTTAGTATTTTTTTGTTAATTTATAATATTTAAAGTTTAATAAGTTAATTTTAAAAAAATTATGTAATTATTCACAATGATAAATTTATTATTTAAATATAATATATATTATATTGATGAGATGTGTACCAAATACATGATAAAATAAAATGTTGTTGTCCCGTTGATTATCACATGTGTATCAAATATGCTAATATTTATCTTGTCATTATTCTATTCTATTTTTATCCAACTTTATATTTTATCTTGTCTCTATCATATCCTACGCATCAAATGACCTCTAATATTTTTTCTTTTTCTAATTTTTCTATGGTAGGTGTAGATAAAGAGCTATGCTGTTAAGTACCAACACAATAGACAAGATATTTGACGAAGTACACAAAACTAACGATATATAGGTATAGTGGTAATATAAAACTGATTGGAGGTTAAAAAAGTAATTGTAAATTAAACCAAGTGTAATTTTTGTTTTTCTTGATGAATGTCTTCGTAAGTATCAACATTCCGTGTAGAAAAATAGTCAAATCCCGTGTAGAAAAATAGTCAAATGCCGATATTGTTAGATTAAATACCGTATCATAAATTCAAATTCAAGATTTCACTCAAATTTTTTGATCACCGTGAGAATATTAATGCATACTCTCGATAAAATAAATATAAAAATATATATTTTAGAAATAACATATTTTATGCATATCTGAAGCACATCATAACTTGAAAATTGCTAATGAATAATTATACTAGTTTAGGAACAGGAACTGACTAGTACTGTACTACCTATATTTTAATTTTTAAATACTTAATCAATTTATACAAGGAATCTAAATTCTAAAGGTAAAAGTTATCTTGATTGATTCTAGTTGGAGATAGTTGCTGGTAAATAAAAAAATGAATGAAAGTATTACAATAGAATGTCGGCAATCCTCCAATGAGTGCATTATGGATCTGGAATGGTAGTAGTACTTTACTGCTTAGCCAGTCATTATCATGACTCATGGCAGACATTGACATTCATAAATAAACCATGTACTCCTACTAAATACTCCACTAGCATTATTAGTAGCAACTCTTTTGTTTTCTTCCTAACCGCTTACCTACTGTTGTAATTTCCTCACTCACCACGTTTATGCACGATTTTCATTCACCGACAGACACTAGCCATTTTTCTTAATAGCATTCGTGCCAACCTCTTCCTTCCCAATTTCATCATGTGATTAAGATAATAAAATACTCAATTTTATACCAAAATATTAGGAAATTGACACCAAAATGTCAATTAAGGCAGCATATCTATGATTTTATCACGCAACTATTGTATGGGCTAATCTGTAAGATTACTATAACAGAAACTTGTTCATCAGGAGTATGAAACTATGTTATACTCAAGGTGAATTTTCTTTAGTCATCCAAGTCCCCTCCAAAATTTTCAAGCATGGATATTTCCATTGAATGGTTCTGTATCTTCCAAATAGAAATGGCAGTGGATAAATTGTTTTTCATTCCATTTAAACAAGGTTATAAAGCTTGTTATATTTATAAGCATTGATCATAACTTTTCATTTTCTCCTCTAAAGTGATTCTCAATTTCAAATAATTAATTATATATATAATGATTTAGACGTGATATCATACTGAATTTCTTTTAGTATGACCCATATTTAAGATAAGGGATAATTTATGCTTTTATTCATTGCAATACAGTCACTTATGATTTCAATTCCTCAAAAATGAAATAGATTTTATAATTTAAGATTTTTCTTTGTTTTAGTCTTTAATGTCAACTTTTCATCTAATATATATATAATGTGGTATGACTACATGAGATTTTAGAGTCACGGAGTGATGATGTCAACCTAAAAAAAAATTAAATGGTCTCTGCAAATATATCACTTTTTAATTTTAGTATATGTAATTTTTTTTTTAGATTTAGTTCCCTTAAAATCAAACATAATTGGTTTTAGTTCCTAAAAAAAGAGATGATAAACTACCCTAACAAGTGAGCCAATAAATACACATCAATACATCATCTTTTATGATATATTAAAAATTAAAATGTTTTATATTATTAATTAATAAATTTATTTATTAATCATTTAATAATTAGTGTTATTTTATAAAAAAAATATAAATAAAAATTAAAAGAAGGGTTTAAGGGTTTTTGGAAAATTGCCCATTCTTTTAATGTTGATTTGACTTTAAGAGCCAAAGTCGATCGTCTCTGATTTTATAGGGGCTAAATCCAAACAAAAAAATTTACGGAGACTAAAATAAAAAAATTGTATATTTACAGAGATCAAACATATATTTAAACCAAAAATATTCATACCATAAAAGAATTGCTATCTATATCTTAATCTTATGTCAATATTGACATATGTCACAATACTTTAAAAATAAAAAGTGAAAAACATAAAAGATAAAAAAAAAATTTAAAAAAATAATAGCTAAAATGGCAAGTACTAATATTTATGTGTGAATATGGTCGGGATAAAAAAAGTTTACATTGTCGGTCAATCACAATCATCTGAAATATTTGACTTTTATCATAATTATTTCTAAAATCACATTCATAAATAATTGTGATATCCTGACTATAATTCTTTTTACACAGAAAATATGACAATTAAACTCTTAAATTTATGTCGAAAGACAAAATGATCTAAAAATATGCGTCAAGGTAAAGAAAGGAGAGAGCCAAAGACACAAAAATGATGATAATAAATGATATCCAAATAACTAGGGACTCTTAAAACATCGACCACAGATTCAGATTCTGTGCCCAAAATATCCACATTACGCAAACGCACATTTCTCACAAACTACCCAAAGAACTCACTTGACAACAAGCGCAAAGTCTGATCCCAAGTACTTCCATTGAATTACCTAAAATATCATATTTCGAAATCCAATATCAGATTTTTCTGTTGAAACCGAGCTTCATATCATGTCGGCTTTTACATCAACAGCTCTACAATATTCATCCACATCATATTTACAATCATGGACACCTTCTTTAGAAGGTACACGTGATCATAATTTATGGTGTGTCAGAGTGAGATCATACAAACCCACTTCTCAGAGATTACACCAACAGAACGTTGCAAGAGGGCTAACAATCCAGAACACAGCCACAAAACCAGCGAAATCACCAGGTACCTGTTCTGAGTTACTCTTACTTGATTAAATTGTCACAGCAGAAGATGTGATGGAACCTTAACTTCATCTTTTGTTTGGAGGTAATAGCTGAAGAAGAATGGAAAGTTAAGCGAGAACTACTGCTGAAAAAAAGGGTACAGCTCCATCTCTATATCATACATGCTCTCCTGAATGCACAAATAAGCACACTTGCATCTTTAGCATTTACGTTAAAGTGAGCACAAAGAAATTTCAAGATAATACAAAAGCTTGAAATTTCTGGCGAAGCATATGAAATTTCATTGCATACTAAGAAATAGATATCATAGAATAATGCAAACAAGAACGTTGAAAACAGGGGAAATGGGCTATGTGGTCAAACAAGTGCTACACAATACAACTAATAATAACATGTACATCAAGTCTTGGTGTAAAATCTAGGCAAATGTGATTTCAAGTTTTATCACATGCAAGTTTTAATTTTTGGTTTACAAAAATTTAGATTAGAGGAGGCACACCCTATACAACAATGCAAGTTTATACTATTTGATATAATATTGCAGGTAAAAAGTGTGGAAGCAAAAGAAGCTCTGCGCCTTCAGAAAGAAAATAATTTTGTGATTCTTGATGTAAGGCCAGAAGCAGAGTTCAAGGAGGTTAGTGAACAAATTTTTAGCCTTGTTTTCCAACTACAATGTGCCTGTACATTCATGTTGCATTTTATCTGTGCCTCCGTTGTGCTTCTGCTTATGTTTGATTGTTATATATGGGGTACTAAGACTAAAAAAAACTGATTAATTTGGCTATGATGAGTGCAGGCTCATCCCCCAGATGCAATTAATGTTCAAGTATACAGGCTTATAAAAGAGTGGACAGCCTGGGACATTGCCAGACGTGCTGCATTTGCATTTTTTGGTATTTTCTCTGGCACAGAAGAGAACCCTGAGTTTATCAAATGTACGACGAATTTGCCTCACCATGCATTTCTTGAACTCATGCATTCTTGTTTTCTGAAACTAAATATTTGATTAATGCTGGCAGCTGTTGAGGCAAAACTAGATAAAAATGCAAAGATAATAGTAGCTTGCTCAGCAGGAGGAACAATGAAACCAACACAAAATCTTCCCGAAGGTCAACAATCTAGGTATCCAATTATCTCTCTCCCTTTCCTGTTCCTAATTTCTTCTCTCTAGTATTTCAATTTGACTCGTTAAATTTCATATATGCTGTAAGAATATTATAGTCCAAAATTGGTTGGCAACAGATTATGAAATCAATCCATTATGTATATTTTGGTGATTCCAACTCAAACCTTTTGGATGTGTTTGCACTCTGCATCCAATGTCAGATTCAGAGACATTTAAATTTTAGAGGACGGGATAAATGACATTCATTTTACTGTAAACCATCCTACCAAGTTATTAATTGTTAAGTAACAACAAGACAGATTAGTTCTTCGTCGCCTAAAATACACAATGGAAGGTGCCATTAATAACTTGGATTGCATGGATGTAAAATCAGAGAAAGTGATATAGCTGTAAGCTGCATGTATACCACTATCCATGCAATTATGGAAGAAACAAAATTAAATATTCAAATAATTGACCTGCTGCTCTAATGATCACATTTTGGTACTTTAACAGGTCTCTAATAGCAGCTTACTTGCTGGTCCTTAATGGTTACAACAATGTCTTCCATCTAGAAGGTGGGCTTTACTCATGGTTTAAAGAGGATCTACCAAGTGTTTCAGAAGAGGAGTGAATGAATGAATCTATTGCCAACATTGTGCATGCAGAGAAGCCTGGACCTAGTTTTGACCATAATGAGGATGCTGATAAATGCATACTTATTGAACTGATAAATGCTGATAAATGCATACTCATAATGGACCTAGTTTTGATAAATGCAGAACAGATGAATTGAAATTTAATCATTGAACTGGTGTAAAAATTTAGTGTGAGAGAAAATGTCAAGTTACATTCTCTAAAGATTTCCTCCATAGCTTTAACATGAAAGTGTGTATTTCAGCATCATACTATCACATTCGCATTTTGCAATTTTCCCATGCACATGAACCATGTTTTGGAACCACTAAAGCATACTGATTCAATTAAAATACAAGCTTAGTGATCAATCCTAAAGATGTCCAATCGAAAAGAAGAAAAACCAAATGCTCAGGAAAAAGGCATTGTTTAACCTACCTTAGCCTAAGCATTTAAAGATGCTCTTGCCATGGCTAGAGCACCATCATAACTCCGATTTCCTCCAATAAAACCACTCATGTGCACAAAATTACAATCTGGGATTCCAACAACCTCAGATAGCTTGTCATTTTCCAAACCCCTCCAAAGACATGGTAGTGGTTTTCTGCTCTCAAATCTAGCAGGTGAAATTGCCACTGCCTGTAGTCTCCAATTCTCACTCCTATCATCCTACAAGTAGGAGTTGTATATTATATAATTCACAGATCAAATAGTAATTTATAATCGAATAGGAAAATAAAGAAAGTATTTCAAGTTTACAAGTGACCTTGGTTATGATGAATGAACCAGAAAATAAACCAGTGACCAGTGTATAGGGTATTTTGAGAGGGGGATGCTGGAAATGATGGATGCTTATATAATATTCGATTTCAGATTGATAAATTAACTCAGCTAAAAACCTGCCTGGTAAAGAACATATTTGATGGAAGGGTTGATTTTCATTTCCTCCTCGAGCTCATGTATGTGAAGTTTCCACTGTGGAATAAGTGCAGAAATAATACTTAAAAGGATGTTCAAAAGTCAAAACAAAATATTATTTTCCGTAGAAAAGATTGTTATATACCCTTTGATTAATGAAGAGAAAACTAGTCTATTACAACAATTATTAAAAAATTGTGTCAGATTAATTAAATGGCTTGTGTGCTTACAGGACAAGAACGATTTAGCTTTATGATCTCTCCACTAGAATCAATAGTTTCTCTTGCTGCAAGACACTCCATAACAATCGACCGCGCTGGTAACCATGATTTTGCATAATAATTCACATTCTGTAACACAAAAGGAATTGAGAAACAGTAAACAAAATTAAACACAGTAAACAACAGAAATCAAACATGGACATTCCTAAACGGTCTCACCTCCAAAAATTCACCACCAGCCAGAGCCATTGCCCGATGAAAGGCCTCGTTTTCTGCATCAGATGACTGATCAGAATCCGTCCAATCCAAATTCAATCGTTTTATTCTAGATGACAGGCCTGTGTTGATTACATATTTTGGAGATTCATCCAAGTCATATTGATTCACTCCATTATCCACAGCATCAACTGCCTGAAAACAAACCAGCATTTCAACAAACAGAACATAATTAAGGCTCTAGTTATAATTTCATCGCCAAAATTTCAAGGATGAAAATAAAAATGTGAATGCATAGTAAAATTAGTTACCTCTACAAAGTTTCTGTATATAGTTGGATATAATTGGTGTACATGAGGATGACCTTCATCAAGACGAAGCACCTTTGCAATTATCTCCAATCCAAAATGCTACAATGTATAACGAATAATGAGACTCAATTTCAATTGACTTATTTGAGCTTATCTACTTACATAAGCTCTAACACTTGCAGAGTACAACGGTTTATCGACATTTCCATAAGCTCTTTTCAGCTTATTTTAACCGGCTCTCTAAGATAATTTGTGAAAAACAACTTATAAGAAAATGATTAAACTTTATTTTATCTTTTGTTATGAAAATAACTTATACATAATTATAATATGTTATAAGCATTTAATTTAAGTTCTTTATTCAAACATTCGATTTTGATCAATAATAAAGAAACGAAAACATTGAGCGAGTGAGCATAAGAGAAAGACCTTGTAGACAAGGCCAGCGCTGCTGAGTTTAGTTTTGAAACCGTGACCAAAAACTTGATCGAAATCCTTTTGATGATGATCATAACGGTGTCGTATCGGGTCATACGCGCCTCCAACGTCGACTACGGCATCCAATGATTCGAGAAGCTTCGGGTCCCTCGTTCTAACAATGTCGGCACCGGAGAAGTGTTTGGTAATGTGAAGCATGAAGCAAGCGAGAGCTTCGTCGCAGTGAAAGGTTCCACTGTGAGTGCCCACGCGCTTAGAGCAGGACGTGGTGAAGGAAGATGATAGAATGCCGATAACTGATTTCAAAAGAGGATTGTTGACCGTAAACGGCCTGTGCCACATTCTCGCCACTATGAGCATTTTTTTAACTTCCTCCCCTCAGTCGTCGGCGACGGAGAAGAAGATACTATCTAACGACGTCGTATTTCGCTTTTTTTGAGAGAGCTATTGTTTGGGCCGCATGGATAGCATATACTTATTGTTGGGTTGGATCGGCCTCGTTTTTCTTCATTTTGAGTTGGCGCATAATAGTTTGACTGCCTACTATCTTCACCTCTACACGTTGCCAACCACACCCTTACATTTTTAAAATTATTTTCTGTCTACAATTGATTATAATTAAAAGGGAAAATTGCATTTATCTCGTATGAAATTACCTTAAATGACACTAACACCACCGGTACTTTTGAAAAAACACCAATCTCTCCTATATTTATTAAAAAAATCTATATCAAATATTTTGTTGTCACACTTACATCTATTCATATCATTTACTATATAAAATAATTAGAATTTTTGCTTTAATTTGTAAAGGTACAACTATACATATGATATATGCAATTTTGAAAGGTATGATTATGTTCTTAGTAGCACAACCGGAGTGTGTATTTTAGTGTTTTTTTGATAAATGACAAATAAAGTTAAAAGAGAGACATAAAATAAACGTTATGCACAATTTTTTAAGTGAATTTATGAAATGTGAGTGTTTTTTCAAAACTAGAGATGGTGTTAGTGCCATTTAAGGTGCTCTTAGGAGAAGTAAATGCAATTTTCTCTAATTTAAAGATTGTGATTTGTAATTTTTAAATTTAAATTTATTGTTCAATTTACTTTTATATGAATGTATTCAAATATAAACGAAATTACGATGAACTCACTTCAATTTTTATTATTACATAAAAAAAATAAAAAAAACAGATACAAAAGTCATTTAATTCATTCAACAAATATTCACTCACAGCTCCAAGCCACAAAATTCATCTAATTCATTCAACAAATATTTACCCAAACACTCGAGACTTGATCACGTAAACGATCAACAAATCCTTTATTTTTATTGAATTACGGGTTAGTTAAATACACGTATCTATGAGCTATCTTCTTGTATGGTTTGCAAGGTCAGCGGGCAAGTAGACTTTACACTTGTATACTCCTATGACCCGTAAGTCATTTAAACCGCGTACAGATAGGAGCAACCTCTTTAAATATTCTTGTTCTTGTAGCCAAACGAATCTGCTATCCTTTTCATGGTCAAAAGGTTGCAAATTAACGTAAAGTATAAGGTACATACCCAAATCCATGTCCTCCAATGGAAGAACCCTTGTTTTCTAGTCAATGGCTCCTAAAGACCTACTAGTAATTACTATTTACTAATCTCATTAAAATATTTGTTTTCTTCAATCTCATTAGAATATTGACCAAATGAAAGCAATTAAATAGACTCTTGACCCTAAAATGGAATTCAAAGAATAACACAAGGTGCTTTGAATATGGATTCTTATCAAGACTCAAAATATCAAACAACCAATATGAATATGAATTTTAGTTCATTCCGCGGTACCGCCGGAATCATTATTTTTCTGTGTACATACTGTAAACAATGTAGTAATTGTAAATTATGGACAAAAAAAATATAAAATAAAAATCTGAAATAATTGTTAGTAACAACTATCAAATAACTGGCAAGCAAATTTACATTGATTTGTTTTTCCTAAGAAAAAATAAAATAATCTAGTTGGATCTTTTTACCCAGCCCGACCCTCAATGCGCGAAGCTTCTTTCTCTATGGGACCCGAATGAACAGACTCCTCCTTCCTCCTACTTCCCAAACGCAGAAGCCCATACAGCTTCCTAAACTCCCTCACCGTGTGAACACTCTCTCTACATATCACACCATTGGTATCATTAACCTCTTCGGAGCTCCGACCCGAACCGCTATGACTCAATCTCTGCCCCTGACCGTTAGATTGCACCTGCATAGCTGTGATAACGGTTTTCAAGGCCCGGCTAGGTGAATTCCGGTTCGATATCATAATCTCACCAACCTCAGCCGGACTGAGCCGCGCACCGGTCTGAAAAACTTCTTCGACTTGAGGGAAAAGCTTATGCTCCTTTAACCCTAAATAACTACTCGCGAGAATCTTAAAAGTGGAGAAATCACATAAGGGGAAGTGTATGTGAACATCAACTCTCCCAGGTCTTAACACCGCTTGATCAACTTCATCTTTTGTACCGTTCATTGTGAAAACCATCACGCGCTCTTCTCCGCAACATGACATGATCCCGTCCATGAAGTTCAACACGCTTGATAAGCTAACAGCCGTTGATTTCCCTGCGAGCAAACGATCGAGATCCTCGATTAAGATCATCGACTTCGGCGTCGTGTGCATCAACAGCGTCTTCCAATCAGAACCGTCCGTTACTTTGGAAACATCGATATCGTAGACGTCGTAACAGAGAAACTTCGCCATCGCCGCAACGAAGCTTGATTTTCCCGTACCTGACGCACCGTAGAGAAGGTAACTCCTCTTCCAAACGCGCCCTAACCGATTGTAGTACTGTTTTGACTTGAGAAATTGGTCCAAATCAGTTTTCACCTTGTTCTTCAGTTCCGCGTCCATCGCCACAGTTTCGAAGCTCGCCGGATGAGTGAACGGAACCGATCGCCACCGCGATAATTCGCCGGCGCTAGAATTCATGAACAATTTAATATCCTTTTTTCTCCTCTGTTCGATCTCGTCCGCTACGGAGAGAATGTGCTGAAAGTACTGCTGAAAAACCCTGCGCTTGTCCTTCTTTTTCATTCTAAGCACGAGCGCCGATGCGGAGTCACCGGCGGAAGCGTTGTTCGTCCACGAAACCTTGGCGCCGAGGAAAGTATCGTGAACGATTTGGTTAGCGTCGAGGTGGAGGAATATATCAGATGGATTTGGACCGGAGAAGAGGTTTGTGAAATCGGAGTCTTGAACGGAAGGTAGTGAATCGATGTAGGTGAGAATTTTCCGGTAAAGTTGATTTTCCCGGAAATTGTGATCGTAGAGAGGGATTTTGAAGGATTGGTGAAGATGGAGACGGTCTTCGAAGGAAAGCCACCATTGTTTGAGGATGTATAGTGCAGAGGTTTTACGGAAGAAACGAAGGATTAAGAAAGAGAGAATACAGATGAAGAAAATAGAGGAGATTGTCATGGAAGTGACCCAAAGCCAAATCATAGTTTGGTTGATATTTAATTACTATTGATCAACAAAGATTAGGTTAAGTTATTGAATTGAATCAATTGATCGTGCTCGTGCATGCGTTTGGATTTGGGAATTTAATGTTGATGCCAAATTGGAAACACGATGCACTTTGTATATATCACTATAAACTTTGAACAGGTCATCGCCGCAACCAGAAGGTCAGTGCCGGCAAATTTAATATTCTCAATAAAAGAAACATGTGTTCTTCTTTTGTGTGTTTGATTTTCTATTTTTTTGACTCTTCGGAAGCTTACGCCCTCCTACGCTAAACACATTTCTTCATTATTGTTAAAAAATAAAATTAAGAATTATTTCTAAAATTTTTATTTTGTTTAATAAATTGTGTTATCGAATGATGTTGACTTCTTTTTTTACCGGTTACTTGCATGAAATCATTTTATATATAGTGGGAATTTCATTAACAAAAAAGGATACTCCGATAGGTAAGTTGTCTTAAATCAACCATGCGCATTCAATACTCCATATTTTTGTAATGTGTTATTATGCCAAATTGCCAACTATCTATATAAGGACTTTTCTTTAAATTAAATGCAAGTGTTGATGTTTTTTCTACAATATTGATGTTTTTTTTTATTATTATGTATACTTCTATGTTAACAAGTTTAACACTTATGAAAAATGTGCCAAAAGTTAACTTCTTGTGGGATTATGTTCTAGCTAAACTCAATTATTTTTGTTCTTTTAATAACTCATACTCAAAGTGGCAATGGAGGATCAGTGGAAGAACGACAATACTTGACTGAAATCGAAAATATAATTGGAGTCGTCGTTGGAGATTTGATGGTGGGGTGTGTCTGCAAACACTACTCAATATTAGTATGTGTTTGAACTGGAAGTTAAGGTTAAGTTTGAGGCATATTTGTTTTAGTAAAAAACTTATATAGCCAACATAAAAAAGATATTAGACTTAGACCCAATTTGAAGTGGACCAAATTAGATCCAAAATAACGTTTATTACTATGTATAGAATAATTATTGTGAACAAATTTTTCTATGTTTGTTTGTAAGTTAAAATTTACACCAATTTTATCGAAGACATTTTTTCTCAACAATAATAAATTTATGGTTGAATTAGGTTTTTCTTTCTCAAGTATATTTTGAATTTTACTAGTCTTATATTGTTTTCTTTCTTTCTTAGTTATAGATAGAGGTGTACAAAATTTGATATGGTCCATCAACTTCTCCTGATCTATAAAGTTTGGGTTAAGTCTAGTTCCGTCTCAAAAAAAAAAAATAGAGACAAAATTGAGACATGGTAGAAGAAGGAATTAGATTATCTATCTTATCCCAAATTATTTTATAAACAAGAAATTATTATTATTATTATTATTATAATATTATTATCATCATCATTATTATTATTATTATTATTATTATTATTATTATTATTATTATTATTATTATTATTATTATTATTATTATTATTATTATATCTACAAAACGATCAAATCTAACTTCACTTCACACCTACGGGGTAAAGTCGAATAAAAAAGAAGTTGTATGGCAAAACATTATTTGATGATCAACCTTTGAATTAATGAAGGGGTGAATATTTAACAATAACCCCACCTATTATTTGACCGTATTTGTATAAGTAATATATCTTTACTTAATAAAACTTCTTAAGTTTTGTCTTTTTTTCTTATGTAATATAGGATTTTTTATTAATATATTCTTTTATTTTTAAATTTGACAACAAATTGTTCCACATTGAAAAAAAATATTAAAATGTCCTATTATTTTTTAAACCCTATAAATGATCGCTTCTATGAAGAAAAAAAAATTTAGATGCAATAGAAGGTTGCATCTTGGCATGTACTGATTTTAATTTTTTTTTTCTTTTATTTTATCAATTGGAAAATTATTTATTTAATAAACTAAAAATAATTATAATATTTTAAAAAACAAAATATTGTTAATAAAATAAAATAAAATACATTAAATTGAAGAAAAAAATCCGGTTGACTAGATGTGCCTAAACAAATAAGTGTTATATTATTTTAACAACTCCCTTTTATTTTGTAGAAAAATTTAAATTTTTTTAACAACGGTCTCCTGTTTTGCAAATAAATTAGCAATTTAATTATATTTTATTAACACTTCCTCCTATTTTTTCTCCGGATCAAATAAATAAAAATTAATAATAATAATAATAATAATAATAATAATAATTATATTAATAATAAAGATACATTAAATTGAAGAAACAAAATACATTAAATTAAAGAAGAAAAAAATACCGCAAATTAAAAAAAAAAACATCAAATTTAAATTAATGATTTCCATCTAGGTGGTCGTCAAACTCGTTATTAAATATACTCGTTAATAATAATAATATAATAATAATAATAATAATAATAATAATTATTATTATTATTATTATTATTATTAATTTTTATTTATTTGATCCGGAGAAAAAATATGAGAAAATCGTTAACAAAATATAATTAAGTTGTTAATTTATTGCAAAACAGAAAGACAGTTATTAAAAAACTTTAAATTTATCAACAAAAATAAGAGGGAGTTGTTAAAATAATATAACACGTTATTTGTTTAGGCACATAGTCAACCTCATTTTTTCTTTTATTTAATATATTTTATTTTATTAATAATATTTTATTTTTATAATATAATAATTATTTTTAATTTATTAAATAAATAATTTTCCAATTGTTAAAATGAGAAGAAAAAAAAACCAGTACATGGTCGCATCTCGGGATGCGACCTTCTATTGCATCTAAATTTTTTTCCATCTAAATTTTTTTCCTTCCGGAAGACACAGACGCAAGAAGCGATGTTTAAAAAGTAAGGTATTTTGGTATTTTTTTTCTCGTTAATATGGGGCAATTTGGTGTCTAATTTAAAAAAAAAAGATATATTAATAAAAAATCCTGAAATATATCATGTTATTATATGAACTATCAATTACTTCTTATTATTTTTTAAAAATATTTATTATTATTACTATTATTAATTGACTTATCTTAAGATTGATTTAATTTAATTTTTTATCGATCCATCTTTATTGAACTAATTTCTACCAACCTAATTATAAAACGGATTAAGAAACACATCAAATTTGATGTAAGTCATGTTTGTACACCCTGGTCATGGAACATGATGACTATACAACTTTTTTAATTAAAAGTTGTTTGATGCAACCTTGTGCGCGTCAGCCAACCGTTTGTGTTTGACAAATGAAAATTGCTGTAACTACCAAAACTGGATTCATTATTATTTTTCCCTATTTTACAATCACGTGATATGATTCCATTATTAAAAACTATAATACAAAAAGCTGATATAATTAAATACTTCCTCCAAGTTTCAATTATAAATAAAAGTAATATTTCAAAAAATAAAGACTAAGTAAAAGTAATTAACCTGTATTTATTTAAAAATATACTTAAATCCATATTAAAAAATTGTTAAATATAATTAAGAGTGAGGACAATTTTAATTAATGAGAAAAATTATGAGAATTAATTTAATTCTTGAAGAAAATAAAAGCAATTTATAGTCTTTGAAAAAATAAAATCAGGACAATTTCATTCTACCTAAACGCACAGTTAAAAAATAGGTAATTAAATCCTTTATAACATTTAAAAAAATTAATTGCAGTTTTGATCTTTTTATTTTCACTCAATTTGTAAAATTTACCTTTCTATTTTAAAATCAAACAGTTTTGGTCTCTTTTTTGAATTTTTTAATTAAAAAATTGTGATGTAACATGTTTTATATAATGTGACATATGATATTAAATAATTAATACTTGTAAAATTACAATAAAAACCTCTAAAAACTCTAGTGTGAACTTCTAAAATTATTTATTTTTGTAATTTAATTAATAAGATGTAAATAATTAATGTATATAAATAATTTTACATCATGACATTGTATGTCACGTCATTTAAAATATGTTAAATCACTATTTTTTTAATTAAAAAATTTACCAAAACTGTCAGATTTTAAAATTGAAAAATCAATTTGGTTAAATAGGGAAAATATGAGGACTAAAAATACAATTAAATATATTTAAAAAAAGACAATTTGATCCCTCCAACTCAATTTCTAAATAATTTATTTTCAATAAATCATCTATTTTTGTTTTTTATTCTTCCTTAACCTTCAACAAAATCATTTAGGGGAGATGATTATTCAAATAAATATTAACAATACCTTACAACTCAATAAAAGATGAATAAATACCCAAATTTTTTAAAAAAGACTTGGTTAAAAATATCCATGATTTTAACTTTAATGATAAGAATTGGATTTCACAGGTTTATGACTAAAATTATCATCAAAAAATAAATTTATATTAATTTAAGAATGACAACATTATATATGTATATCAATATATAAAAAGTTTAATGAATATACACTATCAATTTAAATAGTTTTACATTGAGAGTCAACACAAATTATTAAACAAACAGTTATTTTATGATAGTGATTACAATTATGTAGGGAGATAGTGATATTTTTAAAAAAGTGATATCAATGGTACCTATTAACTATCATAAAAAATTGGGTTTTCTCGTAGTATTATACACTGTGAATGGGATATATCCTTTGTTTTGATTATACCTATGTTGTATTCTGGTAATGTAAGAGCTTTTTGTTGCACTATAAGCTCATTAGTTAAGCTGGGTGCGGTGGTGTTGCTGCTATAATCTTGTAGTACCACTTTATGATGTAATTTTTCTAATATAATCTTAACGTATCTTGTACTCAGATTAGTGTGTTTTCAATACATTTTGCTTATTAAAAAAATAGTTAAAAGTGTACCCAAAAAAAATAGTTCAATTTTCTTATAATTTTTTTATCGTTCACCTAATATTTAAAATAACCTAATATAAATATATTTTTTTATATTCCAGGTTAAAGAGTAAGTAAAGATGGAATTCATTGTTATATTTAAAAGATAAAAAGAACATATAAAAGATAAAAATCCTCCTGAGATAATTGATTAGTGGAATGCGCGGTATGATGTAAGAGGAGGAGGGTATGTCATTAACGATAGGGACAATTTCATGTTTAGATCAACATTGGTTTAAGATAGAGTCAACATCATAAACTTTGTTATAACCTGAAAATTAAAACCTACGATAAAATGACTGTGGCCATAAGAAAATCATAAAATACAAATGTCAGGCCAACTTTCAGTATCATATTATTTTTCATTTGTGTTCATTGTTCAACCATCTGCAAGGGTATATTATCTCCCCAAGACATCAAGATTTTCGATAATCACCGATATATTTCCAGACATAATAGTCAATTCCAATTCATTAATCTTAAATTTGTTAACAAAAAAAAAAAACAATACATTTACTAGTTGGCAGTGCTCATTCATGCATGCAAATGCATCATTCAGTATTTTGTCATCGACAATTTCTCAAACCAAAAAAATAATCATAAAGTGGTTTTAGAGAGTTGGAATAACAATAAACTCATGGGTTCAACTTATTCCTTTAAACAACTAATTGTTAATATTGACTGTCTAAAAAAAAATGATGAAACCAAGAAGCATAGCATACACGGGGATGAACTCGGGTGATAAGTGGTGGTCCTTCCTTCACTGCAAAATATGTTGAGGGTGGAAAGTTCAAAATAGTGGTCCTAAGTAACCATAATGAAAGAATGTGGATGGAAAGAGCTTGCAACTTTCAAATGTTGCATTTAATCATGCCATATGCGAGTGGACCGGAAAGACAACTAAAACACATGTATGAATTACTGATTAACCCACGTTGCATAAAGTATCCATGCCGCACCCACTCCAATGCTAGTTATTTCCCCAATGACTCAATCATTGATGGATGTGGGCAACTTGATAACTGCATCATCTTGGTGAATCTTATTCTGTTAAAGTTGTTGGGCAACTCATTGTTAGATCCAATTATGCCACTCATAGATTAAATTAAATCATATAATACAGCTATGCAATGAACTTTTGCCTATCTCATCTCATCATTTAAATTTAGGATGTATTATACAATGTCATGGTCATATAATGTTGATGCATTTTTTGTGTTCATCATTCGAAAACCTCCGGTTCTCATGGAAAGGAGTTCGTGATTAACCACTTGTTATTTAAATCAAGTATTTGATATTATGTAAAATAGTACCCATAATCCCAGCCTGCATAATGCCTCCACCAGTATTTCATCTACATGATAACTCCACCTTTATAACGTGACAATTCAGCCTCATCCCTAAAATAATATGTGCTACAGGAAGGATTGATAAATCAAATTCTGAACAAAATGCAAAAGCCAACATTGACACTTCTATAACAAATGAAGTAATCGCTGTTGCAATCTGGACTATGCTAAATAACAGTAGTAGAATGTTCTAGAGAAGCTCAAAATTTTAAGGATCAGACTCTAACTGGAGGTTGATCTATGAGAACCCATAAGCTTAGCAAATTCCTTGATTGCAGCTTGAAACCGATAATCACCTGATTCATCAGGAAATGGAGATCTTGATGATGATTGTTGGTTCATTTCACTGTATTCATTTGCAGCAACCGCTGTCTTCCGTGAAGTAGAAAGGGCCTTCTCCAAATCTAACTCCGACAAAGGTCTAGGGGGCTGAAACGTGAAAAATAAATAAAACAGCTCAGTAATTTTTGTCCCAATAAATAAGCCACTAAAACCACTATCTAGTTAACAAGACTTGATATATGATATCATATCCTTGTTGTCACAATTTAATCGTTAATATTAATTGCTTTTATTGACCAGAGATGCTTTTAATCATACAAATATAACTTTGGGTGCATACAATAGTTTCAAATAAAACATACTCAAAATTGATGTGTTCTCTTCTAGTTGACAGAAATTAAAACTGATAATAAAATGCATTATGGCCAAGTCGGTAGAGAGTAGAAGATAATGCAAAAATTCATGCAGAGAAGAAAGTAGAAGAGAATCACAAATATACTAACATGAGATTGTTTCCCTTTCTTCTCATTAACCAGTAGTTCTCTGATAGGAATATACGCAGCCTTCTTGCAAAGATCAAATAGATCTGAACCAGTGTAACCCTCGCATAAGCCAGCTATATAACTAAAGTCTATGTTATCTTCGACAGTCTCGCCCTTTAAGATAACCTTCAATATCTCAGCCCTCTCCCTCTGGTCAGGATATCCAATTTCGAAGGCTTGAGGAAGTCGCCGAAGTATTGCTTCATCAAGTTCTGAAGGGCGGTTAGTTGCTGCAAGTACCATAACTCGAGCATTCTCTACACAAAAACAAAAAATAATATAAAGTAGTTGTTAATAACTAAATCTCAATCGAAGTTGTCAGTCACTTGTTTTGAAAATCTACACAACAAATGATAATCACATGACAACTACTTTAAAACTTACGGTCGGTGGTGAATCCATCCCATAGAGCCATGAACTCAGTTTTCATGTTTAACATAGCCTCGTGATCTGATGAACGGCGTTGACCCAAAAAACTGTCTACTTCATCAATGAATATGATGGCAGGTTGAAGCTTATATGCCAAGCTAAACACCGCAGACACTGTAGAACAGCAAAATATTAACGATAGACCAAAACAAAGAACCACGTTTAAACAAAGTACATAAAACAAATTGATCACACAAAAATCAATACAAGTTTATATTGTATAATCAGTCAGGCTTTGACAAATCATGCGTAGTTAGATATGCCGTGTGCCCTTGTTAACTAATTTAAAAGAAGAATTTGGCCTATGTGCAGTTGAACAGTTTCAAGCCTTCAACCAAATAACCTCACATTTTCTTATCCACAGGTGTTAGAGAACCTATACAGAGGAGGCCATCACTAAGTATATACCCTCCGCAAGAAGGATCAGGCAAGGATGAAAAACTCAACCAGCAACAACATATATGGAAGCCCTTTTACTCATTCTAAAACAAAAATTGTTTGTAGAATTTTAACCTTATTTCAAAAACCAGTTCCGATAATAACTTCTCTCAGAAAATAGTACATTCCTGACTGATTTTACTGTTAGCAGCTAGAAATGTTGTCAAGTGGCCTTAAATATATGGAAGGAGGGGCTTCCCTTCTATTTCAAATGATGTTGATTTGCTATAAGCTCATTTTCCCAACGTAAGCCATGTAAGCAACTATCCATCTGACAACAACAGACTGCCATTAGATGAACAGATGGCCTTAACCATCAAACAGGCTGAGATGCTGGTTTAAAAGAATGACTGCATTCCACATTATAAATACACCAGTTTAGAAGAACATCCACACTCCACAATATAAATTGCATGCACAGAAAACAAACCTATTGGGAACTCAATTGGGAATTGGAAGACAAAAAACAAGTTTAATGATCAGTCATGTTGAATAAGGCAACCTGGTGCTATGAAAATCCAACCATTGCAGGGTTTAGGGAAGGGATGCAGGCAGCCCTATATTAAAATGTACAATAGGCTGATTCCACGACTTGAACCCGTGACGGATAGACATACGATTTCATATTGACTACATACTGGCTGTCAGTAGAACTACTATGCATGGCAATAATGGAATTCTAAGTTACACAGTGTCATGTCATGCATCTCCCGACCCCCACATGAGCTGACAGAGGCAGTTAGTGGATGGGAGCCTGCAACCAAGGTACATAAATTTGTGTTTCAACTCATAAGATCAATCTTACAATCTTCGATGCAGTGATCCTGACCCCGTGATGAATTGAAACGTGGTGAGATCGTGTGAGATTGTAAGGCTTACTCGTGAAATCGCTTGGATAGCCAATCTTTCACGATTTCACTGGAGCAAAGAACAACTGAGTTTTTGCAGGTTGGGTTTCTCAAACTGATTGCCAGAGCCAGTTTATGGGTTAAAAATGAAAGCCTAAACAGGATTCCAAGCTTATATCTAGCTGTGAACTGTTCTAGCCTCCTTCAATTGAGTTTCTCGGCTAAATTTCTCCCGTATCTCTGAGGGATGTCATTCAGATTTGTAAACATTCAGTGAATAGAGCAATGACTATTTTGTAGGAGAGTCTTTTCGCAGGGTTCCTAACATTGAGCTATATTCGTCCTTTCGGGTATCTTTGGATTGGTGTATAGGATGATATAGAGTGAAATGGAATGATATAACATCAATTTTTAGAAAATTAACTAGCCTATTTCATTCAATTCCTCTCTATTCCCTCTTATACCACCAATTTAAACATATCCTTTAAGGTAATTCAGTAAACTAATCTCAAGGCAAAATTGTTCACCTTACATTCAAAATTCAAGATTAAACTAGTATAATTTGTGTTGTTTAAGCAAAAGAAACTATGTTGTGAACTGCCTAATCATATATTATGTATGTAGGCATGACTGACCTTACAAATGCACAGGAAACCACTTTTAACAATGAGTGAAACACACATTCAACTCATATAGCGAAACCAAAATGACAAAAATAATATACAGTGATTACATTACAGTAGTTCGCATGCCAAGCTTTTATACAGATGCAAAGAAGTGATCAACAATTTAATGGGTCTTTGCGTGTACACATTGATTTTATGAAAATATAAGAGTTCTAATTAACTGAAATAAGAAAATCACATCCATAAGTACAAACAAAGATTCAAATCATGATTAAAATTAAAATATGCCACAGTATTGTATACTATAGTTTCATGGTGCATTGTAGAAGTATTCATAAAGATGCCACACACTTACCAAGCTTTTGGGCATCCCCAAACCATTTGCTCATTAGGTTGGATATCCTCACATTAATGAAAACTGCTCCAGATTCCTTTGCAATAGCTTTTGCAAGCATGGTTTTCCCAGTGCCAGGGGGTCCATACAACAGGACCCCCTTTTGTGGACCAAGGAGCTTGCCATGAGAAAACAAGTCGGGTCGTTTTAAGGGTAGAATAACAAGCTCAAACAAAGTTTGTTTAATTGTTTCTAGACCCCCAATAGAATCAAATTCCACATCAATGTGGTCAGGATTTATAACATCACAGGCTATTACATCCTGTACACAATAAAGGGCACAAATTAAACATTAAAAAATATAAGCCCCATTTGAAGAAAAAACATTTACCCCTGAATATAAGTTCATTTCCAAACTACTAGATGCGTTAATTATTTTCTTAAAAAAAATACCCCTACAACAATACCCCTAATTAATTGTGTACCTTTGGGTGTCATTGTTTAACTAAAATATCAAATGAAAGGCGATTTTGGAACATCAAGACACAAAATAGACAAATTTAATACACTACATAATTTTTTTAATATGTGTGACATCATCCAAACAGTACTTATAACAAGGGACGAAGGTAATAACACTTAACTAGGTCCAATATTTTTACATACATCTACAAAATGAAAATTTTGCCAAAAATAAAAGGAAAGCCATACAGCAGTAATAGTATAGTATCTCTGCTTAACAAACTAAGACGCTTCATTTCTATGTTTAACTGGGTAAGATTCTACGTTCAAAATAATTACTTCATTTATCAAAGAATTTGGTCAATACTAAAAAAATCATAGTAGATGAAATCAAAGGATAATTTTCTATTATATCCTTTTTCAAAAAAAAAACTTTCCAATATATCCTATTTGAAACTTATATATGAAAAAACCCTACTTTTTTTTACCTTTAGAATGTCCCAAGACGGGGATGCGAATAAATTTTTTATTTCCTCCTTTAGGAGGTCGCATCTTGGGGATGCGACCTAGGTAGTTAATCCCAAATAGCGGCGCGTCGCGGCCAACCCCGGAAACCAGGATAGCGGGTTGCGGGATACCGGGATGACCTCAACATGAATAATACCATATAACCATGCATAATTAAACAATGTCTCAAACTCATAGTCTTAATCAAAACATACATTTAGATACCAAATACTCTTAATCAAAATATAGATTTAGATAGCAAATATCATCTTCTTCAACATAGTAGAGTAATAAAATAACAAAATATTAAAACTAAAATGCATGTTATAGGAATCAAAGATCATCATCATCTTCAACATAGTCTTCTTCCTCTTCTTCCTCCTCCTCTTCCCCATCAACTTCAATATATTCTTCGTTCTCCTCCTCCTCATCATCATCTTCAACATAAGGGAAGTAGAAAGAAGGGAAGTAGAAAATAACATAGAGAAGTACCAAAAAAAATTAAATTAAATTAACAGAAGAAAACAAAAGAAAACAGAAAGAAAAAAAGAAGTAAAAACAAAAAGAAAGAAAAAAAACAGAATGAAAACAAAAGAAAAAAGAAGTAAAACAAAAGAATGAAGTAACAAAAAAAAATTAAATTAAATTAAATTAAAAGAAATTAAAAAGAAGTAACAAAAAAAATTAAATTAAATTAAAAAGAAAATTGAAGAAAACAAAAGAAAAAAGAAGTGAAAAAAGAGAATGAGAAAGAAA